>JAQFVV010000002.1:19019899-19619899 GCA_028023455.1 Epiperipatus broadwayi
CAGAATTTCCCCATTTTATATACACACATTAAATTCTACAAGACTATAATGTAAATCTGTTCAAACATTATAGATAAAAAATACTATGTATGTTGTTGTTTTTGCATTTTAAATCACGTTCTATTTTTGCTTTTTATAAAAAGAGTACGTTATCAATTAATCATTTAGTGTCCGCAAGTTTATTTTTAAAAGGTGAGTAACAGTGGTGGGCACAATTAAATTTGGCAATTAAAATCTGATTTTTAATTGTAATTAATAATTTCAAAATTATGTAACGTGATCTGAAATTAAGGTGATGAGAAACGATGAAATTTGATTTTTAAATGGAATTGAAAATTAAAAAATTAAAGACAAAAATAATAATTTAATTGTTAGTTTTAATTAAATTTTACCCAACAGTGGTGAGTCGGTGTCTTTTTATTATCGTAAGTCTAAGTTCTTATTTTTATTTTAAACTTTTAGTTTACTCTAACGGAGAGAAAAAACACCCAAGAAAATGAATTTCTTTGTAAACAAAAATTTCAATTTTAGATCGCTTAGCGAAATGGGAAGGATCAACAGCGACTGGAAAATGTTTTAGTTGTATTTCCTCTTGACTTCATTTAAGGAGAAGCTACAGTACCTCACATCACATCACATCATGACGAATCTGGTGTCTCAAATAGTGATAATGATTAAAATACTGTATATGTATAAAAAAAAAAGTAAATTACGCATAAAAATATATTGTTTTAAATAAAAATAAATACTGTAATTAATAAAAAAAGTTTGTCTTGTATCAATTTTTTTCAAATTTGAAATTTTTTATTAGTCATATTTAATTTTCTTATTTTTTTTTTATACAAATTTTAAAGTAATTTTACGTTGCTGCTTTGCTTTTACGCGATTTTTGGAAAATTACAGTACGTATCCCCCATTTTTCAAGGTAAGTTAAGTCTATTTTTGTGTGATTTCTTTTGTGCACATTTTCTGAGGAACCTATCTACCGCATAAAACAAGACCCAGGTGTACTTAGAATTACACTAAGATATTATTAACTAAAAAAATGGCAAAAAATGTAATATTCTAGAATGAAACAACAAACATACCATATTACTTGGAATATAAGACACTTTTTTGCCAAATTTTGGACCTATAAAAGAGAGGTGCACCTTAAATTGGAAACAAAATTTTTAACATCTTATTTCTGCAGATCTTTGCTTTACACTATACATATTATTATGATCATTACCCGTGTAGACCAGCATGTTAAATCTTTACTAAATGTCAATATTTTTTGATTAATTTTATAAACTGCATTAACTCTCTCTCAATCCACTACTTTTAACATTATTTTGCTGATTGTACTATTATTTTACTGACAAATCTGTACTGAATAACTTTTAGCATTTTTTTTACAACTAATAAATCAATATGAGATAAGAACTTGCCTTCACTCTGATTGGTTGTTTCTTGTTCTCTATACAAGAGAGTGCCTGTCGATGATTTTGACAGTTCTGATATCCTTATTTTGATTTCAAAGTGAAAACATCTGCTTTAGAATTCTTTTTACACATTTGTAATCTTTTTCAGAAAATATATGTAAAAATATAAATTATTTTAAAAGAATGATTCAGATTTTAATAAATAAAAAAAAAACAAAACCTTTACATGAATGCAAATTGAAAAAAAAATCAATGACATATGACTGCAATTTTTAATTGGATAACAAAAATATGTTTTATGTTGACCACTATATATTATTTTTGCCAATTATAAAGAGAAGTTTATTTTTAAAAAACTTTGATTTACTTGATAATCTGACAAATAATTATTTTGCATTTTAAAAAAAGGTTTTTAAACAAAAGAAAAAAAAATTATTAGCAACATTTTTTTTTCATATGTCATAGCTTCGGCCGGGATGCGAACCCAAAACGTCTGCAACAAACTACTTGCTTGCAAGGCAGCTGCGATGACCTCTCGGCTAACAACGCTTGACTATATTAGTAACATTGAATGTCAATACCATATTTTAAAATCTTTTTTTTCTTTCAAAAAACGTTACTTGTATTTACACTGAAAAAAAAAAAGATTTAATGCAAAAATCACATACAAATAATCTTGAGTGGATTTTGCAGTCTGGAAAGATATATTTGAAGAAATTATAAAAAAAAAATCTTTCTTAAAATGTTGCATTACCATTGATTTAAAGGGTCTGAAGATGATGTACCCTGGTGGAATATGAGATGAAAATTCAAGTTCTGAAAAGTGAAGATATAGAAAGTGAAAGTATGTCTGAAGAAGATTCACAATAAATTAGGTGAGCTTATCATATTTATATTAGTTCCTATTTAAGTAAGTAAAAATGTTTATTATTTTTCAATAAAATCATTTAATTTTTTTTTTTTTTCAATTTTCCGAGCTAAAAAATTCCTATTGCATTTTAAATTCAGAGATGTCTTATATTCGAAGTACTTTACATTTGTAATAATAAATATTTATATTTTCAGAATAATAAGTTTATTATTACTTTTGCAACATAAAATATTAAAATTCTAATAATCATCAAACAATAAGGTAAAATGATAGTTACTCAAGAACATTACATATCCACTGTCTTATTTTTTTCGTATTATAGCAATTTTTACAAATACATGTTATTAAAAATTAAAAATATAGCAAAATACATAAGCAAATAGAATTATATAGCATACAGGTTTTTTGATATTGGGACTATTAATAAAATAAAGAATTTATAGATTCTAATCAGGAGATGGGATCATCAGTGGCTTTATTAAGGCTTCAATTCTGCTACTGTAACCATAAATTTAGCAGTCATTAATTAAGTGGATCATACTTTGGGTTGCCCACATTTACACAGACCAGTGGCTGATAAATTTTATTAATAAAGTACATGAACACCACAACCATAGGTTGTCCTGAATCTGCTTTTGCGACTGCAATTGCATTTAGAAGCAAAGACAATTATTATATATAAGAAATCAGTAACCAGTTTGATTGATTAGAAAAAATACTAAGATTATCTGAAATTAAATACCTAATAAGCAGCTTATTCTTTGATATAACTTAATCATCTATTGAAATAAAGGCACTAATTTTTAAAATACCCACCAAATTTGTCACACAAACACACTTCATTTTCACTTCAAATAATTTCCTTGAAAATATTTCAAATAATTGACACATTTTAATCCTTTATTTACTAAATAATTCTGACTACAATTTTTTCTACATTTTTTGCTTTATTTACAAAAGCCTCTGTTATTAAAAACAACTAGTAGGACAGGTTTAGCAGACTGGCAGTTCTTAGCTGTGGTGCTACATGAGGAAGTACTATTAATAATAACAAAATTTGAAATTGAATGGCAGGAGTTTCACCAGAAAATAATTGCATCTTTAGACAATCTTATTCAGGCAGATCTTACTTACTATCTATATGGGAAACATGACGTCAACAAAACTTAACTAGGTTGGTATGCTTGGTATATTTCTTATTAAACCCATAGAAATAATTATATTTCAGAAATGATAATATGATAAAGCAGAATGTAATAGTAATAATAAAACTAAGGATATTAATTTGATTTTCTTTCTAAATATATAAACAAAGAGTATGCAAACTTTGCTTCCTATGAACCCTACAAAACTTGAACAGAAAATAGAGCTTGTTGTTAAATAGAAGTCAAGATTTAAGGTTGATATAGTATGCTCTTAATAAAACTAATCTTTATCAGGAATGAAGTTTAATGAACAAGTACATAATGTTAAAATGTTTTAGGACAATTCCTTGACTGAAAGAAGAGAGATTATGTAATGATAAATTTGATGTGAGACTAATTTGAAATCTTTTATCTTTGAAATCTGCAGATATATCAATGAATGGCTAATGATATTAAAATTGGTTTGTGCAATGGTGCACTCAGTTTCTTAGTGCTTATGTTATAAAATTATATTTGGGAAGTTAAAAAAAAGGCTTTTATTCTTTATTGATGATGTTTTTACATCAATATCAATGAATGAACAAATTTTTCTTTCTGTGAAATTTGTTCTATGTGTTGGTATAAAAAGTAATTTTTAGCCAAAAATTATTAAATATAACAGTATTGGGTTTATGACTTCAAATAATATATGGTTATTGTTTTTTGCACAGTATATAGATTATCACAAACTCTTTGCTTAGGCAGAGAACTTCCAATAAAAATGGCTAAATTCATGCTCAAAAGTACGATATATTCTAGATTATATAATTAGAAGTCAGTATAAAAGTGAAATTTATATCACATGGATATAATATAAATACAAATTGTGTGCAGATTAGAAATTTATATATGTTTCAAAGTGCATTCTCACATACTGATAAAAAAATTTGATCATTCTTTACTTGCTACTCATGCTGTATTTAATGCCTACTATTACATAATTAAAATTTCTTATTATATTGCTAAGGCTGTTGTAATACATAGAATTCACTTGAAAAATGTCCTGTGGGAAGTCTATTTTTGGTTTACTAAAGCTAAAAAAAATCCATAGAGGCATTCCTTTTTATATTTATATTTCAATAAGTGATGGAAGTATTTTCATCACATTTTGAAAAAGGCTACAAAATTTTTTAATGTGTGCTTTAAAAAACATATCCACTTTAATTACTCATTAAGATTTGGACAATGAAATTTAAAAAGCTCTAAATTCTTAAAAATAAAATGACTGCCGAACCTGATGAGATATCAAAAGAAGTTTTAAAAAGATGGTTGTTGTATATTAGCGCCAAACTATTGAAATTTTTTAGAAATATCTGGATTCAAGTTATGTCCCTTATTCTTAAGGATGCTTACATTTAAAATATAAGGTATAGAAAAGATGAATAATTATCATGTAATATCTCTTTCATTCACTATAGCAAAAATACAATTTTATTTTATTTTCTCATATGTCATAGCATCAGCCGGGAAGCGAACCCGCTAACCCGGGACAACTGCTTGTAAAGCAACTGTCGCTGATTTCTCGACCACCAATGCTTGACAAATACAATTTTATTGGCCGGATTATTTCCAGTCTTAGCAAAGTTTCAAAACATGGTAGTGGTATGTTGGTCAAAACTATTGGAATGTTTAAGAAATATATAATCTCATGAGGCATGAACTTGTACCACCTGCTCTTAAAGCTATTTATTTTATTCCAATTTATAATCAAAAAATATATCGTGCATGTGTTGGCTCTGACTTCAATTCTTCTGTGATGTATGATATAAAGGAAAATGTACGAACAAGAATATTATTATATATAAAATTTAAATAAACGAATAAGCCATTTTATTTTTTTATAAAATGCACAATTGATGGCTATGACGTAAATTCACTCGTTTGGGAATGCAAATTAAATAATAATAATACACTTTTTCTTAAAGATTAATTGAATTAAAAAATTTAATGTGACTCAAGCTTTAGGTCTTTCATATTTTATGATTAAAAAAAAGATGAGATTTTCATTTATTTATTTAGAATTTTTTTCTTGTGTGTGATTGATTAAAACAATTCTTTTTAAATTTATTTATAAAGATCTTCTATCGAACAGTCTTCACATGTGTAATAATTTATTTATTTATTTGCTCTTTTTTTAAAAAAAAAAAGTTTTCACATTTTCTCCATTTCCTTAAATTTTCACTATCAACTCAACTGACAATAATTCTGAGTTTTATTAGACCTTTGAGAAAATGAAAATTACATAGCATTATTTTTATATACTTTCTAAATCTTAAATATACAGCTTCGAACAATAATAGCGATTTAAAGTTCTGAATTTATAATATTGAATTAAAAAAGCTTTCGAATTGATGTAAAATAAATCCTTAATTTGATAGCGAATTCCTAATAATATATAAGCCCTTTTTTCTATGTTGATTAGTATTATTTAAGCATTTAACTGCCAAAGCACAATCTCCTCTTTTTATATATTACTGCAGGAATTGAATCAAAAATATTTATTGACTTGAAATTTTATCATTCCACTGAGACAATTTTTACTAAATCTCAATATATTAGATTGCAAAGATTATATTTTTCATTTTGCAGTGAATGTGGCTTCTAACCATATAATCCATGTCAAAGCATTAAATCATTTTTATTTTTTCCAGTAGGATATAATATTTAATCATAATAATAAATTAAAAAATATCTGCAAAGTATCAACAGTATTTTGCCATACATAACAATATATCTTTAGTATGATAATCTATATCAAATGTTTCTTTTCCAATATCTAAAAATGACAATCTTTGTAAATCAATAGGAAGGAATATTGGAAATGTTCTGGTCTGCTGGAAATATTTCTATCTCCCCTGCAGTATGTTAATGAATAGTTGTTTTTTTGGACGCTCTGATGTTTATATTCTTTCCATATTAGGCACCCAAAAAATGTAAATAATATCAAAAATCATTGATGGTACAATGATTAATTTTAATAATAAAAACGTTTGTCAAGAGTTGCTGGTCGAGGGGTCAGAACAGCTGCCTTACAAAGTAGTTGTCCCAGGTTAGGGGGTTCACTTCCTGGCCGATGCTATGACACATGAGAAAAAAACATTAAGATTTACAATACCAATTTATAATAATAATCACTTAAGCTAAAATAAAAAGATTGGTAAGATAGATTTTTTAACATGTTATCCTCCAATTCAACTTTCAATAGTACTAATCATAAGAAAAGGTTTATTCTGAAATATTTTATGGCCCTCTATTACTAGTTTTATAGAGCAATGAATTAGTTGCTTTTGAAACCATACTAATTTCTTACCTGCTAAGTTATTTGCTACCAGTACCATTTAACAATTGAAATTTAATAATTTTATTTTGTTTGTGTAAAGAGAATAACCAATTTTATTAGTTTTAACTACTTTACTAAAATTGTAAACATTTATAAAGAAAAGGTAGATGTATTATTTTAAAAATTGGCTTTATTCAGGTGGAGCATGCTTTCAGTACAATGTATTCCATAATCACAGTGTGCATGAAAACTTTGTGTTAAAAATTTAGCCAATTCAAAAAATTATAAGGGCAAAGTGATGGACTAAATTTGTTTTATTCTAAGAGATTTTTATTAAATAAATTTAATAATTAAAAAATTTTGAGAACTTTAAAATTTCATAAAATAATTAGGTTTCAAAGATACTTTATTAAACCAAAGAATTTACATGATTAAACTGGTTGTACATAGTTTCACTATGTTAACATATTGAAAATGATTATTACGTATGACTTTTGTATTGGACTGCATACATCAGGAAGTTTTCATCTCTCGGGATTGGTCCACTGTAGTTATATGCTTGTGTGAAAAGCTTGTTATTTTTATACTATATGGAGCTTCATGATAATTGGTTTTGCTACTTGGGATTGCATAGGCAACCCTGGTCCTGTATCAAAAATTATGTTCTTTATGTAAAAAGTTCATTGTTCTTGGTGTAATGATAAGAAAATTTGTATCGATGTAAATAGTTCTGAATGTTTTAAATGAATACTCTGCAGCAATTACTATGCCGGTTCCGGTTAAGGAATCATTGGAGTATGCACAGAATCCCTATACCCCCCCAACTGGCTGGGTTTACTTGGGATCTGGCACAGATCTTGGTTTCAAGCAGCCCTGTTATGTGTGGTTTTATTTGATTTATCCAATGTTTAAATATGTGCAATTTTGTGGCCTAGTTTAAGCCCCTAACATTCATGGATGCCATTGTAACTTTTATTGTATTAATTCTTCATTATTATGACCATCTGTTTTTTGGTACACTTCTGTAATACTGTCTGATGCATCTTGAAATTGGGGTTCAATCTCTTTGTCGGTTAACTCAAACAACTGATCCATGAGATTAGTGTTGTGTGTGTTACCGAATAAATAAAACTGTTGTGTATATACTATACAAAAATATTAAATATCATAGTAGGAAAATATTTTAAATTTAAGTTTAAGCTTAAATTTAAAGCCATATAGCAGTCTTACCATGTTAAATATTGAAAAGCCACAAACCATATGGACCTTTGAAAACATGGCTATGATCACAAATAGTTATATTGGCAATATGTTGATTATATGGATTGACAAATGATGGGCATGCTTTATTTACACTTCTAGCTTACATGTCTATTCATATTAAAAATTGCCTACTTACAAAAAGTTAAGAACTCATTCAAACTGACCAATTAATTAAAATAAATGTGAATATAAGCAAGTATACTTAAATACCACTAATAATAGTAATGTATGATAGCTATGATTATATGTATTGTATTGAAAGTATGCTTAGCATGAATAAAGTCAATTTTTTAAAATAATATATCTACATTTTTTTTATAAATGTCTGAATATTTAGATGTTTAAAATTACAAGTGCGAAGAAAAGAGATAAAATATTAAAGGAATTACTTTACTAAAAAAAAAATAATTTGTCTGTGAAATTTCACCTTCTAATGATGACACATTTCTACATTTATAAAACAGGTAAAAACAAGTTGTTCATATAATTTTTTAAATAAATTTGCATGTTTCATTTAAGATTCTTATTTTTTTTTTCTTGACTACCAGGTAAATCATTATCTCCATTTCCTATTGTTTCTCTGATTTAACGGCACTGATGAATTATATAGTGAGATATTCATATTAAAATTTGCTTTTAAATATTTTTATAGATTTAATTTAAAAATTATATTTGTTTAGTTGGATCAAATCTCAAAACCTATTTTTAACACACTTCTAATGAATATATTTTCTTCAAATACAATATTATAATGTAATATTTCAGGCTTGTCCAGCCAGTAGTCAAATCTAACAGAATTGACAGGCCAAATTTCAAACTACATTGATATCAGTTTAGAAAGTTTCCAGTAATGCACAAATGATAACAGTATATATTTTAAAAATATGCTTTCATTGAATTTCATGACTAATTTACTAAAAAAATTTTTACAGTTAATTAAAATAGAAAAAAAAAGAAATGAAAGAAAAAATCTTAATTTCTCTTAATTATTTGATGAAAACTTAGCTTTTTTAAAAATATTGCTTCATAAACACAAAAATCTTGTAAACAATTTTTAATATGTTAATTTCATTTCAAATACTGGAAATACAAGGATATTGTTCCAGTGTCAGTTTTTCAATTTGAATATGATTAGTATAAAAAGTATGTTGCAAAATATCTGAATACGAAAAATGAAATAATATATATAAATATTTTATAAAAAATGCTTTTATTTAAAAAATCAAAAAGTATTTTTTCTTTGTAACGATCGGAAAGAAAGTGAAGATCGAATCTAACTGCAAACTACGATATCTGCTCTACAGGGCGCCATCTAGGCATTTAAACATAGAAAAATTTATAAAGTAGGCAGATACGCACTGTTAAGATTCCACTTTATTTAAATATTCAGATCATTAGCCCAAGTCACTAGCTCAGTGGAATAGCAGAGATTATAAAATATAACTTTATATCTTAAATATAAAAAAATAAAAGCCACTGCCAGAAATTAACACATAAAAATATTTATTTACGCAAATATAAAATCATTCTAATTTTGAAGAATAAGTTTAACATTTTAGATGTTTATATTAATCTTTAATTTTACATTTAAATAGATTTCAATAATGAGTTTAATATTTATTTAGTGAGTCGAGTATGAATAGACTATATAGATTGTATTTGAAAGAAAATATTCTATCCCTTATTTAACCTTAGGCCAAAAAGTTTGCAGTCAAACTGTCGTCAATCCATCTGATACATTTATGTATTCAATGTAGCATGAAAATACGACAACACAAAATGCTATACTGTCAGGAATGTACGTCTGAACAGTAAGTAGAGTTAGAGAGGACATTGTCTCTCCACCAACACAAATGCTACGTCTGTTGGCAAGTAGAACAATAAACATAAAACTCCATAGGAATGGATTGCGGTTCTTTGCCATCTTACAAACCCATCCATAGGCAAACAGAAAGTGTGTGGCGTATATATGCAATCCTGCCCGTAGCGGATCTCATACTACATCTACTAATTACACAAATATATCCAATCCATTGAGCCAATTCAACTACGAAACGAATAACCTAAGATTACCCTCCCTTAATATAACTTTACAAAACTATATAGCCATTCACGCCCGACTTAAATTTAACATTTAAATACGTTCGCACAGATGAATTTTATATAATTTGTTTTATAATGTTGAGTATAGATCGGCTGCACAGATTCCACACTTAAAAACATTTCAAAATAAACACAACCGATCAAAATACAAAATCATCAATAATGTCAATTGCATAGGGAATACACAAAACCCAATAGCATTCATCGAAAGATGCTTGCAGTGACATCGTTGACTTATATATTCTAATTGAATGCGAAAACCACAACATTATCAACCACTAACGAATCTATGCAACGTCTATACCCAACCTTAAATTCCCTCATTTAAAATTTAAACAATAAATATTAATACAAATAAAATAATAAATGGAAATGATTTTTTTTTATCAAATGCAAACATATATAAAATTACACATTATCAATTGATTTTAAACTTAAAAGTCAGATAGAAGTTCATAAGCTTGAACGAAAGTTCTTAATTCTTTTTAAATTTAGAGTTCCTGTCAATATAGCTTACGGTAGAAGAGTCCAGGTTCCTGTTTTTTAATTCCCGTGATGTCTCCATTGGAAAATAATGTTCTGGAGGCAGCATTAGCTGTTTCCATTCTGGTATCACAGTCTTTTCATTTATTTTTTTTTAAATAAGTGAGAGATAACGACAAGTGCGTCTTGTCGTTCATCTCCCCAAATCAAGTTCGAAAACTCTCTGGAACTCAATATTTTTCTTTTTATAGTCCTCCTATGGATTCCATGAACAAAGACGTCACTGTTCCATTTTTTCGTTATGGTCCGGGCCTTTATTTGCTGCTTCTATATTGGACAAGCTAATTCTTTATTCCTTATCTAATTTTGAGCTGACTTTTTAATTACACAGCTTTTGGATAATTAATAAACAATCATTTCCATTTACAAAAATATTTTATCTTTAAGACTTGCACTTTTTTTATAAAAAAGTACGTTCAAATACTTATTTATTTGTTTTTTAAAAAAAAAATATTTTTAAAGTTTTGAATCTGTGCGAATATATACGTTTAACAAACATTTTAATTTTAGCGTTTAGTTGTTTTTTTTTAATAGATTTTATTTTTATTTGCGAACTTTAAGATTTTATTTTAAATTAATGTAACAACATATTTATATATCGTTACATCTTCAACCACAATTTTGGGTGTTATATTTTCGGTAAGAGAACAAACAGATGTTACTGACCTCATTGAAAAAATTAAAAGACTGAAGTAGAGTTGGGCTGGACATATTGCTAGAAGAAATGATAATAGATGGACAATTGAAATTTTTAACTGGATTGCAAGAGATTGTAAAAGACCCAGAAAGAGACCACATGTGAGATGGATGGATGAAATAAGAAAGTGTGCAGAGGTGATGTGAAGAAGAGAAGCTAAAGATCGGAGAAGATGGATTGAACTTGGAGAGCCCTTCATCCTGCAGTGGATTGGTAATGGTTGATGATGATGGTGATTTACTTTGAAATAAAAGCATAGGGCAACCATAAATTAATTAATTCAATCACTAGTTTTAAATATATATAATCTATTAATTAATTGAATGATTTGTCACTAATAAGATCATGTTTTTTGAGTACCTGAAATGATGGAACTGAGCCGTGATCCAAAATTGTTGAGTCTGCCATTCTACTATTAAACTAAATAAATATCTGTTTCATGTTCTAGAACAACATTTATTTTCATTTACATACATCTCTCTACTTTCACACATCCAATCCAATTTGAATTCATCATATCTCAAAAAGTTTACTGAGCTGAAACTTGCTTCCACTATTTGGAAACACATACAATAATGATGCGTATATATATAAAAGTCTATATATAGTTGTTTTAATGATAACTTGAATGTTTATATATAGTTTGCAGAAACTTTAACAATAAAAATACCGTTCATAATTTATTAACAAATTATATTTTAAAAATTACTATTAAATATTTAATAATAATTACGTTTTGAAATTTTATATTTTCAATAACCTATTTCTTTTATTCGATAATGCTCTAAAGTATCATCATTAAATATTTAATAAATAATAGAGCTGATTTTAAGATCAATAAACTTTATAATTTGTACAATAAAATCAGCTTTATTATTTTTTGAAAACAACTACTTAATTGCTATTATAAAGTGAAAAAAAAACTTGAATAGGATTTTTTTATCAACAATTATTAAATATGATTGATTATATATATATAATGAATAGTTTAGTGTTTGTAAATTTTGTTTTACCTTTTTTTACACATATCTGAAATAAACTTAATATGATTGATGTTCTTTATGTATATATCATAATAAAATAACCTATTTGTCATTTGTCTAATTATAATTATAACTAATTTTATGAGCTTGCGTAACCAATAGTTAGCAAGCAGTAATACCATAAAAGATCTTTAATCCAATTTTTACTTTTAGTATACATGTGGATGGCTATTTGATATGTGCCTACAATCTGATGCTTTTCACTGTTAAAGACCAAAAGCTAAAATCTGGTCCAGACATTTGGAAATGAAACTATTACTTAATGTCCATTAATTACTCAAACTTACAATAAGTAAATACCACTAAACATCACCTGATCACCATTTTTTATGCTTGCTCATAACTGTTATTAAAACAGGCAAAACTCTCCATACAGTAGTGTCACTCACTGCAAGCCAGAGTAATCAATGGCTGCCAGGAGGTTTGTGCATTGCACTGAGTGATACTACTGTATGGAAAGTTTTGCCTGTTTTAATAAGTAAATACAGTGAATTATGGCGTTGGTAAAGAAGTTTTAAAAAGTCTAGAAAGTAATATATGTTGTTTGGCATATAATTTCTACTTTCTGCAATATTATACTAAAAAATAATAATGAAAATAACTATAGTCTATAGCTGAGAATGTTAGCAATTCCATTTTCCTCCAGTTCTTTATTCATCTGGAAATCAATTCAGAAATCTTAATCTCTTGAATCTCACATTCTTATCATTGTGTTATAATTCCATAAGACTTACAAATCAATTTATCTTAAATAGTGTAACATGAAAAAATGTATATCCATGCATAAAGTCTCAGTATGAGTACTAGTCTGAATGAGATTTAGAAATGATTCCCTTGTAGTAAAATAAAATTATTTACTACATAAAACAACTTTTTTAAAATGGTACTAAAGACAAAAAACAACAACAGCAAAAGAATGTAAGTCACAATTAATGATAAAAATGATTTAAAAATTAAAAAGCTTTTCATCTGCATAATTTGATTAATTATGTCAACTTTCAAATACATCCCTATTATTTAAGTAATTGAAATAAATTAATAAAGACTTAGATTGAAGATGAAGCAGAATTAACTTCCAATCAGCTTTAATGTAGCCAAATGTAAATAACATAATCATGAATACAAATAATAATTCAATTCATTTTACTTGTAAATAAACAATAAAAACAAAAGAGCATAAGAAATTGCTGAAACAAAATTAATAAATATTTATTTTTTTATGTGGTACATGTGGTACAGTATTTATTGTAATATACAGTACTCAGAAGTAAACTAATCTTCACACATGACTGCACCCTCACTTGTAAGCAAAGATTTTAATGAACAAGTGAATCATTTGACCTTCAAGCTTATCTATATATAAGATAACCTTTGCTTACTGATTATTATTCAGGGCTGACCCAAGGAATGGTGCATAGTTAGCAAAGTTTTGCTTATATAGAATTATGGACAAATAATTTACATTCCTTAAAATCTTTGCTTATGGGTGAGTGCATCTCAATTCATATTAAACACTACATGTGTAAAGATTTGTGTACTTCTGAATATATTAGAAACAACATTAATATACCTTAATCATATTAATATAAATAACAATGATCTTTACATTAATAACAATGATGTAATATTATTTTTACTTTTGTCTTTAAACTGTATGAAGTTTAAAAAAAGTATATCAACCTCTACAAGCAAGCTATTATATTCTAGTTGTAATTTGTGCAAAAGTGAATTATTAGAATGTTTTATGATAAATAAACAAAATAATTCATGACATCTATTATCAATTTTATACAAATCATTCATCTTGATATAAAATTTATCTTTATAAAGACAATTAAAATATTTGCCCCAAAAGTTTGGTAATTTATTTTTAGGTTTGATTGATGGAATGAATTTCAAATAAGAGATGCATAATGCAGAACAAGGACATACAATTAAAGTATCAAAAACCAATACTTTTATACAATAATTATATTAACTTTAATTTTGTCTCTTTTTTATTTCTTGGAGCTGGAAGAAGTTTACAAGTTTTACCAGAATTAGAATGTCAAATCTTCAATGAATACTGCCTTAAACATAAAAATAAACCACTTCCAATCAAATTTAAATAATATAAATACAAAATCAACATGTTTTCTGATTTTGCAGAATCAAAGCAGATATCTGATACCTGTAAAATCTGATATAAGACCTTGTAAAGAGTATTAACAAAAATTGGGGAATCAATTGCAGTGTAATTAATAAGAACTATAATCCACAACGTGATCACCATTTCATATGCTTACACAGGCTGTTAATAACAATAGCAAACTCTTCATACAGTATTGTCACCAAGTGCAAGCCTTTGTAATTAATGGATGCAAGAAGGTTTGTGCATAAAATCCATATCAAGTACCTTCTCATCCAATATCCCCAGACTAGTTTCTAGCTTGTGACTTTCATGATTGAGGAGCCTTAGATTTGAGAGCAGTGCACCTAGACCTCACTGATGAATGTCACAAACTAAAAATTAGTCTGGTAATAAAGGATGAGTAGGCACTAGATAAGGATTTTATGTACAAACCTTCTTGCATCCATTGATTATGAAGGCTTGCACTTGCTGGAAATATTGTATGGAGAGTTTGCTATTGTAAATTATTAAGAACTATAATTATACATAATTGTAGCAAATATATTAAAGTTCAAAACCATTTTATATATAAAAAATCTATTGGCAAAGATATTTATAAAACCATTAAGTAAAATAAAATTTGAATCATTTAAATCATTCTCTGGCTTTTTTGTGATTCTATATAATATAACATTTTATGTAATCTGCATTCAACATTTGGAATGCAATTATTATAAAACATATATAATTTTGTTCTCTCTAAATGCTTTTTCTTTTATATTACTATTCACATAAATTAATGTAAAATTCTGCCATAATAAATCTCTCATTAATCATCTCTTTGCACAAACTGTGACAGTGGAATTGTATATTTGTGTCACCACATTTTTTGTTTTGAATTATACACATATCAATCCTAACTCCATTCTTTCCAGTGACTCCTATGGATAATAATAATAGAAATATATATATAGGTTTTTTTCCAGTTTTGATGATATAGGTCTTTGAATTACTTCTAATACAATATCTTAGTTGTTTTTTTTAAACATATAATTTCAAATTTTATTCTTACCTCAGTGCACTTTTCATCTTATCTCAATCATATCACAATCAATCATCATCCCAAAAGTCAGACTAATCTCTTTCTCTCTGATACATTTTTGAAATACCTAGTTGATTATTTAAGTGAATAAGATATACATAGCTCATATTGTAATTGTAACTTAATATACATTTTTTTGGATATACTTTTAACTCCATATATATATATATATATTTCAAACTTATATTTCATCACAGTTTTCTGAAACATACGACTAAAGAATATGTGAAAAAGATAAATGATCCCAGAATGCCAGCATTCATCAGTTGGCCCATTTTATAGGTAACAATTTACTATAGTTTGATTACAAGTGTCAAGCTTTCTAAGCTCACAATTTTATAACAGACAGAGGCAGACAGAGACACAGACAGGATAGACAGACAGACAGACAGATAGAGATAGATAGATAGATGGATGGATGGATGGATAGACAGACAGACAGACAGACAGACAGACAGACAGACAGACAGACAGATAGATAGATAGATAGATAGATAGATAGATAGATAGATAGATAGATAGCATAACAGAATAATTCTCATAGATTTTTATTAATCAAGCCTCACTGTTGGACGGCCAAAAATGTAAAAATAATATTATTATTATAAATTGCCTAACATATTGAGAGCTAAAATTTAACTGTGAATAATTTTATTTATGCTTCAGATTAGGCAACCGAAAAATGTAACTGATATAACTGTGCAATGCCAGAAATTAAGTAGGGGATTATTTCTTATTGTACAACATTATGATGAAGCCACACACACATACAATTAGCCAAAAATGTAATGATTCAAGATAAGAAGATCCAACTTCATTCTGTATTTTGTACCTAAAATCTATAAGCTATCCCAACTAACTGCTTTTAATAATGCAAATCCATATACAAGAATATAATTTTATTATGTTTTGCCTGTAAGTAAATTTATATAGATTTACTAAAGATTCACACATTTATAAGGCACCAATGAATCTATAAATAAATAAATGTAATTCAAGAACCAGGTATCTGTAACTTAATGAATATGTAAATTGAGGAATAGGTAAATCAATACCTTAATATGTATGTAAATTGAGAAATAGATGAATCAATATCTCATAAAAGAAAATCAAATGATGCATTTATTGATAAGTATACAAATTTCTTAATGTCATAACAAAAAAGAATACATTAATAATCATGAAATTCAAAATTCACAATATATTTCAATTTACTTTGACTATTACAATTTCTAAAATTTCTATCTGCATTTTTTTATGATCTTCTGATATATTTTTACAATCACACAAACCACTGGTTAGTAACATACTATTTTTCACACTGAAAGACATAAATGTAATGTCTGAGAATGTTCAAATGTCATGAAACATCATACTATAGGTGAATGTATTTTTTTTTAAAAATTATGCATCTCTTTAGATCAAGTAAAGCTTTTCCATAAGCTCAATTCTATATGTCCAACAAAAAAAAATTAAATATTAAATACCTCCTTTAATTAAATTACTTTATTAAACTTATTTATATTGATTAAATTAACTCTCAATTACTTGACCTAAATTTTAAATTCATATTTAATAATTTTTTTTCTTCTCATATGTCATAGCATCGGCCAGGACGTGAACCCACAACCGTCTGCAACCAACTACTTGCTTGTAAGACTGCTGCGATGACCTCTCGGCTAACAACGCTTGACATATTTAATAATAATTGATAAGTAAATAAGCTATTATTTTAAATTTTAAAAAAAGAAAAGCATTTTGATAGGTACGTATATATCTTTCTCTTTTCTTTTAATTGAAAGTTTAAAAAAAATTTAATGATAATTTTCAAGAGTTAATTTTATTACACCAGCATTTATCAACCCAGCCAACATCTTTTGGCATGTTTCCATGTATATTGTTCTTAGATGTTTTCCAGCTATTTTTAACTTCAGGTTGTCATCTGATCCTTCATGTCAGTCGCTAGAGGCACGATTTCTAATCAAAAACACATTAATATAACGTTTCCGGGCCAGCGATTCTCTATTAATATTGATTTTTTTTTTGTTTGTTTACAAAGTTTACTTTCTTTCGTTTCTGAATTATTTTTCCCAAATAATATTTTTGACGATGGTATAATAATAGTTGTTTTTTTTGGATTGCCGAAATTTAAGAGAGAACGGGTCTTTTTTGGTGTGTGTTCAAATAGTAATTTGTGTTTTTTTTTAAAATAGTATTACTGTTTTTGTAAAATTGGATTGCCGAAATTTAAGAGAGAACGGGTCTTTTTTGGTGTGTGTTCAAATAGTAATTTGTGTTTTTTTTTTTTTTAAATAGTATTACTGTTTTTGTAAAATTGGATTGCCAAAATTTAAGAGAGAACGGGATTTTTTTGGATGGATTTTTAAATAATAATTGACGTTACTTTGATAGGTTTCCATTTGATTGCCGACAACAATTATCGGGAGAAGTGTTTTTTTTTCACGCGTGTGTGTGTGTATGTTTAAATAAAAATTAAAACCGTTACTTTTATCAGTTTACATTTGATTAACGACCAATATGACTTCCTTTCGTTTATAAATTATGATTTTTGTTTCTACGAATAAATATTTTTGACAATGGGACAATAATAGTTGTTGTTTGTTTAATTTTTATTGACAAAAGGTTGTTTTTCGGTGTAGTTTCAAATAGTAATTTGGGTTATGTTTAAATAATAAGTTACCGTCTTACTTTGATTGGTTTGCATTTGTTTGACTAATTATTGGGAGGGGTGTTTTTCTGTGTATACGGTTGTAGACAACAATTATTGGGTGAAGGGGTGGGTTAACCGTTTAAACAATAGTAGTTTTAAGTTACAATCTTACTTTGATTGGTTGGTTTACATTTGATTGCCAATACTAATTATTGGGAGGGGTATTTTTTTGTATGTACGATTGTAGACAACAATTATTGGGGAAAAGTGTGTAACTGTTTAAAGAATAGTAGTTTACGTTACTTTTAGTGGTGGTGTACATTTGATTGCTGACAATAATTAGTGAGAGGGGTGGGTGTTTTTGGATGATGATTAAATACTAATTTACCTTCCTTTTTATTTTACATTTGATTGCAGACAGCAATTATTTGGAGAAAGGGGTTTTTTTTGTGTGTGTATGTTTAAATCAAAATTGAAGTTACTTTTATTTATTACATTTGATTGACAACCAATTGACTTTTTTTTAGTTTATAAATTATTGTTTGGTTTCCCAAAAACCTAATATTTTTGACAATGGGACAGTAATAATTCTTAATTTGATTATTATTGATGAGAAAGGATCTTTTTTGGTGTACGTTTAAATAGTAATTTGGGTTGTGTTTAAATAGTAATACTGTTTTTAAAAATTTAAGTGACAAAATTGAAGAAACAATGGGGGGGAGTATGGCTCTTTAGATAATAATTTTCGTTACTTTAATTTGTTTACATTTTATTGATAACAATTAGTGGGAGGGGTGTTTTTGTGTGTTTTTAAATAATAATTTACATTTTTTGGTTAACAACAATTATTGTGTGTGTATGTTATGTTATTTTATTTATCAATTTGGTTAATAATATTTACTGGTAGACATTTCAATATCATTAATGGCATGCTGTACGGTCAACTCGTCATGGCCCCGGTAATGCAGTAAACATAAAGACTTGACGAACGGCATTTGAAATCCCTCAAACCAGCTGCCTTTTCGAAGTGCACATTTCTTTCGGCAAGAACGAGACTTACAAATGAAAGTCCAAAGATCTTTATGGACCTCAAATCTCATACATTCGCCACACAAACATCTTTTTTTCTTTCAGCAGGATGTTTTTCTGCTGTAGAAATGTTACAGCACTGGCGGCTTCCGTGTCTGGCAATTCCCATCTGTTCATATTTTCTGTTTTCGAATTTGCCATACTTTCTGTCTCAGAAAATTTCTCGCTGAAATGTGACTCAAAGCGTGATCTTGAAAATATTACCCTAACCCACCGTAATCGAAAATTTAGGAATATAAATTTATGAGGAACAATCACGATATTGTTAAAATGTAACAGTACATCAATTTGTCTTAAAAAAAAAAGGTACCAATAAAAATTTAAATAATTTTGACACGATCAAATTAATACACCCTCGTACGATATTGTTACATCAAATACATAACACAGCATTACGATATAGTATGTGACACAAACAACTATGGTATTTTCCTCTGCTTTTAGTATCGGAAAAAGCCACACCATTAGCCGCTAAGCCGAGTTAACAGTCTACCTTTTAGCATAGAAAGAAGACTTAACTCCGAGTTAACAATCTTTCTAGGATTTATTTTAGAAAGAATGCTTAAAGGCTTGGGTGCGGCTGCGGAAACGGCATATTTCTAGAAATTTAGCTAGAAATCCCGCCTCTAGCGGCTGACACGAAGGATCAGATGACAACCTAACTTCATTAGATTCTTTCTTTTCATAAATGTATTCAAATAGAGAGGGTCTAAAATCACTTAGCATAATATTAATGAACATTAAAGAAATATATATATATTTTAAATTGTCATTTATTCCATTGACGATCTTGCAAATATTAATCAAGAAGGACCCACATCCTCCCTCTATGAAAAATCTACTTACAGATCATTATTATTTTGTCAACAAATTAGTAAAGCATTAAGTTATCAACTGTAAAAATAATGATCTGACCAAAGTAAACATTTCTATCTGATCATTAAATAACATTTTCTTTCGTTTTATAAAAATTTGCTGGGGGAGGGGCTTATACAATGAAAATAAAGTTTATTATTTAATAGGATAAAATAATCACTTTCATTTTTCTTTTAATTTAAATAAAATATTTTTAAAATTAAGATCATATAATTTTTAAAAAAAATTTTTTTAATATTTCATTTACACTTACATTCAATCTTGCATTCATTCTGAGATTGAACCTACTTCTACCTAATATTGTTTAAAATTATTTTAACTATTTTAATATTAACTAAATTAAACATTACATAAACTAATGATTCCTTATTGTTTTCTTTATTTACAACTTAATATTATGAATGGACATGTGATGTACTTACATGTCACAATATATATATATTGATAAACCTCATATTCTGTATACTAAACTATTTCAAACTGATTCTCATGCTTTATCTCATACTCAGTCACGTTACAGTTTGAGGTCGAACAAATTTTTTTTTAAGAGTTTATTATGACAATGGCGGATACTAGTTCGTCAAAATATCGGTATATAATAAAAAATAACACACGGTTTTACCCAAAAAATCATTTATTTATATATATAATGTAACCTTCCATAATAAAAATATATAATAATCTATTAAGCACAAACGTATGTATTTAAGCGCAAGAGTTGACTCCAATCTCATCAGTCAAATATAATCAAGTGCACGTAAAAATAAAACAGAAGATAAGAGCTTGCACTACTAAACTTACATTACATTAACCCTATATCTCTCATGTCTAATATTGGATAAAGCACATTGATTAAACTAACTTCCAATATCTAAAAACAAGATATTAAAAAAAAATACACATTTCATTTGCAATCCTACAAAATGGTTAATAATCAGGAAGGCATCTATCTACCTATGAGATGAGTATGAAATTAGAAGAATGGACTGAATAATAAATGAGTAAAGATGTAAAAGATTAAATGGGTGATGAAGAGCAAATAATAATTAATGGAATGAATAATGAATGGATCTAAGAATGAGGAGAGAAGAAAGAAAATGTGTTAGGGTAATGAACATTTAAGGTTCTAATAAAATAGGGATCAATGAAGGATGAATAAATTATAATGGTGAAATGAAATGAGATTGTGATCAAAATAAAAAAAAAAAATATGGATGAGCTATGATAACAATATTGTTGATGATGAAAAGGATCTTGAAATATTAATCTGATATTATTCCAAACAAAAACAAGATACCACTGAAATAAAGGCAAGGAGTTCTAAGCTTGATTGATTAAAGAAGAAAATTTAACTACTAAAATAAAATGGGTTCGAAGTTTTAAAAAATAAAAAAGGAAGCTTAAATCTCTGGGATTTTAAGGAATCAAATAAACAAAAAGAATGGAAATAAGAGATCAACGTAATGCATAAGAAATGAAAGCTAATAATAAAATCAAAGTTAAAACTATTAATCAATAACTTAATTTCTCAGGATTCATATAATTTGAAAGGTCACTAGTTTTACAAGGTATATCTGGATCAGTAAGAAGGATTTTACTATTATCCAAATAAATGTAATTAATAAAAAATATTGATGACTGCTCTACTGGTAATAATAAAAGTTAACTTAAAATTTTATGACGAATCAATAAATCCCTAATAATAAAGTAAATATAATAATCTTGTTAACTGTGAGATAATTTTTAAATATTTTAAATTACAATTGTAACAATACTAATACTATCGTCTATGAATAAAATAGCAAAATTTTGTATACTCTAATTGATAAACATATAATAAAACTAATAATATTAAATGATGGTGAAAGCAATAACAATAATGTGTGGATATAAATAGCAATAATAATATGGACAGTGTTTAACAATAAGACAACAGACAACTGAATCATTTTCAAAAACAAAATTTTATTTACATATTTCATAAATCAAAAACCACAACAATATATATATTCTTGATCAACTTACAGATAGAAAATACATACAACAAGATTTAGTTAACATATCTAAATATTATCAAAAAAAGATATCTTTGGATCTGAGTAAAATTATAATGCATTATTATCTTGAATTGAATTGCTATTTACATCTATTCCTTAAATTAAATTTGTTTTAGTCTATTACACATTTTTATATTTTATTTACCAAGAATAGTTTTATGAAACTTATTTACTTAAAACTAATTATAGGTATGATAATCCTAAAATTCATATCCGATGAATAGCAAGCTGGCAAAACTCAATACTAGGCAATGTAATACAATAGGTATTCCTAAAGCATGAATAATGGTTCATACTATAATATGTTAAGAAGATCATATGATTTCCTATTTTTATTTATTCAAGATGCTGGACTGTCAATAGTACTCTGAGAAATTAATATTACTATGGTTCTACACTTCAATCATTGATGTCATATTATAAGATTCTCCCTAACATTAGTGAAAACATCAGCATTTTAACACTTAGCTACAAATAGAAAATAACAAATGTGACATGTATATTTGAGATTACTTTGAATACATAAGGTATTAGACAATAATCTAATAAAATAAAATAATACGTGACAAGATATTATTTTCTATCCTTGTTTACTTAATGTTAAACAGTTCACATGTCTAATTACTATCTTTTCAGGAAGGATTTCATTGTTACCAATATCAAATTGTTAAGACTTAAGAGTATGAAATCTAATGAAATATACAATATATCTCAGAGGTATAATGGGGTTGAGCTAAGGCAAATAAGTAAATAAACAATCTAGACCATGATCATTCCACAACTACAGATAGTCTGCAATCCCAGTGCCACTATTTGGGAACATCTTTAGGGACATGAAAAAGGAAGGGGTGTGTTAATCCCTTGTTTAAGAAAATATACGAAATACATTATGATAACATAGCCTTAATTCACTCAAAACTCTATGGGTATCATACACAATTCATCCATGATGATAATTTATACTCTCATGCAGGGTAAAGGAACAAGTACACCTGACATGAGATAACATGGATATAAGGATAAATTACAAATATAAGAATACATTTTATCATAATCATAATGTAAATATCAAGCAAAACAGAATATTTTATTAATTAATACATGAAAATTACAATTATCAATTCAAAAGTGATCCACAATTATAATGATCTTCAGTGGTAATTAATTCCATATTACAATATGAAATATAGTATTAAATGTGCCTAAATTGAATAAAATTAAACATTACCTTCTATTATTATTCAGTAATTGCAGTTTTATCAAAAAAAAATATTAAGATAAAAATATAATAATATAACAAAGTTTAACAATTTATTGCAAGCGATTTTACCTTTCTTTTTTTTTGCTTCTTGTGATCACTTTTAAAATAAAAACAAGATCTAGACTACTTATCTCTTTTGTTTCATGAATACTTGTATTCAACTTTAAGGGTTTTAGATTTTAATTTTCTGAGCAAACAGGGTTTTGATTCCTAAAGAATATTAAAGTTTATCTGTCTAATTCTTTATCATTATTTTATATTATTATAAATAGTTTGTCTAATAAATACAGAATATTTATAAGACAGTGATATCTAGTTTTTATTGCTTTATTTTTAACTTATTTCAAATAATTCTTTACAGTAGTTTGAAATAATGATTTTGTTTATTTTCTGTTCATTCTAAATGCTATTGAAATCTATGAGGTTACAACAAAGATTACTATCATTGTTTTATTAACTTAAGTCTTAGATTGTTATTCATTGATTGATATTCATTTTAGTTTAGTTTATTATTTTCATTCTGTTACAAGTGACACTACAATTTGTGGGCATTATTAAATTAGGATTGTTTTTCCTTGGTTCATATTTTTATTCAGTTATAAATGGCTCCCACATCTATGAAGCATTAAAAGAAGAACATACCCCCATTTTTATTCAGTTATAAATGGCTCCCACATCTATGAAGCATTAAAAGAAGAACATACCCCCATTTTTATTCAGTTATAAATGGCTCCCACATCTATGAAGCATTAAAAGAAGAAGATACCCCCATTTTTATTCAGTTACAAATGGTGCCACGATTCATGGAGTGTCATAAAACCAGGACCATTCTTTCTGTGATCACATATTTATTGTTACAATATATAATTCATTTCTTTTCAAAAAATATTAATTTTATGTTCAGATATATTAACCGAATTGTTTTAAGACATGTATTTAATAATAATAATAAACATAACAATAACAACAACAATAATAATTTTTAACATTACTTTTATATTTCAAGAGGATATTCGAGCCATTATTATAAATGAAGTATTTCCATAAAAATATTTTAATATGCTTAAAACTTACACTTTCCCACACATTCTTAAAACATTTGAATAAATGTAACTGCCTTCTAAAATGCATGTCATTAAATAATGTTCATTAGCGTATTTATCTGAAGTGGATAAAGTTGTGGCTGCCGTTTAAATCAAATTGTAATAATTTAAGAATATCTTAATGGCTTCTGAAGTAATAGGAGATTATTAAATTGTATTTAAAAGTTACAAATATTACAAAGTTCTTTTATAATTAAATTTATTTATTTGTAAATTTGAAATTTAAAGGGGAAAAAAATGAGGCTAATTTTTGTTTTGTAAATGTCCATTATTCAGTAATATTTGAAATGATTTTACGTCCGTCCTGTTATTAACAACTATAACTTCATATCTTCAAAACTATGTTTATTTTTTCTTTATCTTCTGTCCTGTTATTAACAATTATAATCTCATATTATCAAAACTATGTTTATTTTTTATTTATATATAAAACTTTTACTGTTATTACGGGAAATGTAATTTCTAGAAAATTATATAAATATGATTCTATGTTTGGTGTTTATTCTTAAGTCTAGTTTACTAATATAAATCTAAAAGTAAAATTCGAATGACAATTTAGAAACAGATTTTACTTTTTTTACAAAATATCATTAATCATTCAAACCTGTCAAAACATTGATTAAAATTAATGGAAAAGTTTCCAAAAAAAAATAATGTAATATTTTTTAAATAAACATTTAAATCAATACATACATTCTATTAAATATTTTTTTGAGTTAAGAATACTTTCTATATACATACTGTGAAAAATAGTTATCACAGTTGTGAAAATTGGAGGATTCAAAAAGTAAAGATTCCTTGATTGATATTTAATTGGGAAAAATAAAATAAACAAACCACAATTTGATTATTGGAATTGTTGAGTTCATGCTGTAACTTTAACTTAACCTACGGAATAATCGACTATATAATTAGTAAATGTATGTGTGATTTTTTTTTGCTGAAAGCAACTTGAATTAACAATGATTTATTTTAGTTAAAAACAAGTATGAGATCAAGAAGATAAAAATAAAACTTATCCAATAAATTTTCTAGAATATAAATTTCACTTAGAATATATGTATCATGTGAAATAAAATAAAAACTATTTTAAATGAACACTGAATAAATTATAAAAACTTTAATGGAACACGGTTAACAATTTAAATATTTTTAAATAGAAAAGCTCTGAAGAAGTTTTGAATAATCGAAACTGATAGCTACTTAGGTTCTTATGATGATGTTCATAGTTGAATATTTATTTTTGAGGGATCTTTTTGACATGTGAAATGACCAACCTTGATAGATCATTTACTACTTCTTTTATTTATTCTCACAATGTTATTACAGTAATCATAATTAAAGAATACTATATTTTAACTTTTCCTTGAAATAGTTAAAGCTTTTACTTCATTAGGTTTGAAACAATTAATATATATATATGCTCTGCGCACAGATAATAAAGCTATTAAACGTAAGTAAAATTATCAAAAGTTACTGCCAAGCGCTTTCGGGAAAAGTTTATAGTCCCATATTCATGGCGAATTGGTTAACACTAAACACCCCAATAACTGTTTATATTAAGAAATACTACAAATGTAGCAGAAATGATGCTCAATATCCAATTTATTTTTATATATTTTTTAATTGATTAATCTCAATGTCTTTTGTTTAAAAAAAATTCTTGAATTAGCAAATTAAAATTTTTAAATTGTTATTAAGAAATTAAAAATTAGGATGTAACAGAGCTGTATTGCAATCTGTGAACCTTGAGCTCTAGTTTCTGGAAACGCACTGAGTATTTATTTGCAAAATGTGATAAAACAGAAAACAGTACTTCAGTAATTAATGACAAATTATTTTTATATAAAAACAATAAAAAAAATTTTTTGAGAAGATATAATTTAAAGGCTTTACTTATTAAAACTCCTGTTATTAATAAAGATTTCATTATATAAAGTTTATTTTTATGACTAATAAAAAGAATTCCTTCATGATAATAAAAACACTGAAGACATTCTCCAAATTTTTCTAAGGAATCGATCAATTTTTGTAAAATGAATTCTCTCAATTTAATTACTTACGAAATTTCTTCAGTTTTTCAAATTAAAAATCTTATTCAATTGTCTGCATTTCTCCAAATTTTTTGGGGGTATAGAGTCATTCAGTCATGTATTGTTATTGTGATTCCTGTCAATACTTGAAGGAATACATTAAATGATATCATATAATTAAAAAAAAGCAAATGGTCATGGCATAGTGGCAAAGTTAAACTAAATATAATTATTAGGTGAGTAATTAAATGCCAAGCATGCTGCTATTAACAAAACATAGTGGATCTCAGTTGTATTTTTATATTGGACTATTTCTACCATCAACTATGAGTATTGAATGTCTTTAGAAAAATTTAACTATTTAAATATTCCAAATATATTCAACTGTTAGTAATAGCACATCAAACAGATTAATATATGCACAACCTTTGGAGAGGTATTATTATCCCCTCTTCTTCAGGTATTGCTGGCCTGACCGGTGACAGTATTAGCATGGGCTTCTAACCTAGATCCTTAGATTCTTGAGTATTGAATTTTAAGATAATGTTCTAACCCACAGCCATCCTGCCAAAGGTAACAGTCAGTAGAAAGTTCATGTATCTATGAGATTCCTACTGATTTCTCCATTTTTTTCTAAGAGCAAAGTTGATTAGTGGCTATGTATAGTCACACTAAGTTGGCTTATGGGATTGTTTGCCTTTGTCATACTTCTTTAAATTTTCTTCTTTGTACCTTTTCTTCTCTATCCAATATTTTTGTATTTTCCCAATTGAACATAAGTTCATTGGCACATATATGGTCTGCTACCTTAGATACATCTGTTTTCCCTCTTCTAATCATCAGTTTGTGTTCTTGCAAGCTCTTTTCAATGAAACAACTGGTTACATGTTCTTCCACATTCATTTGGTATTTCATAGATGTAGTTTTTTTCTTTTCAGCATTTCTAGTTTAGACTTTATAGAAGATAGACTTCCTCTTAGTGTGGTATGGATTGTTCTGATGTTATACTGATTGCAGATTTTCCTTAATTTGTCTACTTTTTTGGAATATATGAGTACACTACAGCAGTGGTTTTCAACCTTTTCACACCTGTGGACTGGCAAAAATAAGGATAAAATTTTGCAGACCGGCAGAAGTCTACAGATAAATTTTCTTAAAGGTGTAAACTGCTTAGCCTTAGATGAAAACAACACACTAGTTACTGTGTATTGTAATGCTGTTATTTACCTTCACATGCTGAACATTCTTTCTCAAGTTGTGCAGTCATACTGCTACAGAAAACAGTACAATAACAATCGTTCCATTAATGTGCCTCCATTGTAACATTTATTATTTCATTGTTAAAACATGCAAGAATAAAATGTTATTCACCTGAGTGTTGGGAAATATCACACCTAGTGTAATTACATGACAATGATTATGATAAATGTAATATCTGTATTTAATATTAAATATACAAGATGAAGTTATATATATGGAGTTTGTATAATAAAAAACTTTTTTTAATTTTGAATTTTTTTAGAAAAATAATAAAAAATTTAATTCTACCCCCCCCCCCCATAAACATCTGTGATAACTAGAAAAACAAATTAATTTATGTATGTTTGATTAGATTTTGTTTTTGTTCTGTTTCTTTTTTTTAATTGGGTAAAAATGGAATGAAAAAATAAACAAAAATTGTTTATATTAATTAAAAGTTTAAAATCTTATTATTTTGTTATTATAAACTTTTCTGCCAGTCTAGCGCAGACTGGAAGAAAATGTCTGCGGCCTGGTGTCGGTCTGTGAACCAAGAGTTGAAGACCTTGGCACTACAGTGCCATTAATTATTTTTTTCTTTTGATGGTTCTTTTCAATTGTGAAAATACAAAAATATTGGATAGAGAAAAAAAGGTACAGAGAAGAAAATTTAAAGAAGCTGTTCCGATGACAATGCAAACAATCCCATAAGCCAACCTAGTGTGACTATACATAATGTATGGAAATCACCAAATCAACTTTGCTCTCGGGGAAAAAGTAAAGAAATCAGGAGGAACCTCAAGATAAGTATATAAAATTTCTACTGACTGTTGCCTTTGGCAAGATGGCTCAAATTCAATATTCAAGAATATAAGCATACAGGTTTGAATCTCATGCTATTACTATCACTGGTCAGCAGCAACACCTGAAGAGGGGAGAATAATACCGCTCAAAATATTGTGCATATACTAACCTGTCTGTTGTGCTATTATTAATAGTTGAATGTATTTGGAATATTTAAATAAGGGGTTAAATTTTTCTAAAGACATTCAGTACTCATATTAGATGATAGAAATTGTCCAGTATAAAAATACAACTAAAACATTGTCATCACAAACCTTCAGGAAAACAATAGTGGATCTCAATTTCACAGTTACAATGAAATTTTAATGATTCATTTTATATCATCAATATACATATATTTTTAAAATACTAATATTTTTTATGAATAACTATGGAGTATATAAGTGGCTTAATAATCACAGACTCAAAATAAATACAAACACATGTAAATATGTTTCTAGTATATTTATTACTGAATACGAAAACAAATATACTCTCGTATTTACAATATATTTTACAGTACCTATACTCCATCTGCTATTGTTGGTGAGGTGTAACTTCTAGTTCTATGGTGAACTATGAAAAAAATAGTGTAATTGCCTTTATAAACTTCCTACCATTTTCAGCTGTATTTTGACCAGCCTGCCTTGTAAGTTGATCTGATGACACTTCTGGCTGTATAATGACAACTTGCCTAATGCCAATGTTTGGTTCTAGCAAACTTCCAGTCCTGAATGTGGACTTGCCTTTCTGCATCAACTACTTAGCTTAACCACTATTGTCTGGAGAATGAAGATTCTGCCTCTCAACTCTGTGACAGTAGAGCTCCCCGAGTGTATATGAACAATATGAATTCCGTCTTTCAGCTTTGTCCAGTATTTTTTCTGGCCTTACATTCAGAAAGACAGACTATTTATTACCAGATCCCAATCTTTAATTGAAACATTGGATTCATTGACCATCATAACTTATTAGCTATGTATTATCTGTCTGTACATGCATAGATTCATGGTGGTGAATGCTCAATATGATCTAGATAAAATTGAGTCTGGACTAGTTCATTATTTGAAGGTAAGTTGAGATTTTATATTTTCCCTACCCCTGGTTAAAATTAGCCCTTGAAAACATAGTTATGCAGGTGTTTTGGTAGGCATCTTCTTTGCTTCATAGTTTTATTTGGTTTGGTGATCTTCTCACCAGGCCTATTGTCATTGTATGGACAGCTGCCTGATAACTCGGCACTGTTGGCTTGCAACTTTTTATCATTTGCTGATGCTTTTCTGCTGATTGGTGACATATAATTTAACCTTAGTTGTTTTATGTGATGATGTTGTCAATCAGCAGTTTTAACCATCATTGGCATCCTTTAACTTTGATCCCCATTGCTGGAACCCATGCTATAGTCCATTTTCTTCGATGGACTTGTTTGACTAGTTGTTGATTCTGCTAGAATCACTTGAGAAACAGTGTAATCAAATTGTATTTTATATGGGACTATTTCTATCATCTAATATATGTATTGAATGTCTTTAGAAAAATTTAACTTTATTTAAATATTCCAAATACATTCGACTGTTAGCAATAGCACAACGAACAGGTTAGTATATGCACAATGTTCCCAGAAATATTAGTCTCCCCTCTTCTTCAGGTGTTGCTGGCCTGACCAGTGACAGTACTAGCTTGGGATTCAAAACTGAGTCCTTACATTCTTGAGTTTTGAATTTTAAGGTAACACTCTAACCAACTGAACCATCTGCCAAAGGCAACAGTCTGTAGTAATTTCATATACTTATCTATGAGGTTCCTCCTGATTTCTCCACTTTTTCCTAACAGCAAAGTTGATTAGTGGTTTCCATATTTTATGTATAGTCACACTAGGTTGGCTTATGGGATTTTTTGCCATTGTCATGTGAGCAGCTTTAAATTTTCTTCTTTGTACCTTTTCTTCTCTATATAGAATAAACTCTTATGAAAAATAGACAACAAAAAGAACCATCAAGAGGAAAGACAATTATTGGTACTGTAGTGTGCCCATACAAAAATAGCAGACAAATTAAGGAAAATCTGTAATCAGTATAACATCAGAATAGCTTTCCAGAGCCATACCACTCTATGAGAAATTCTAGCATCCACAAAGCCTAAACTTGAAATAATAAAAAAAAACTGCATCTATGAAATATGTGAATGTGGAAGAACATATATTGGTGAGACCAGTCATCTCATTGAAAAATGATTACAAGAACACAAACTGATGATTAGAAGAGAGAAAACAGATGTGTCTAAGGTAGTAGAACATGTATGTGCCAATGAACAATGTTCAATTGGGAAAATACAAAAATATTGGATAAAGAAGAAAAAGTACAAAGAAGAAAATTTAAAGAAGCTGCTCACATGATAATGGCAAAAAATCCCATAAACTCACCTAGTGTGACTAAATATAATGTATGAAAACCACTAATCAACTTTGCTCTTAGGAAAAAGTGGAGAAATCAGGAAGAACCTTATAGATAAGTATGTGACTAAATATAATGTATGAAAACCACTAATCAACTTTGCTCTTAGGAAAAAATGGAGAAATCAGGAGAAACCTCATAGTTAAGTATATGAAATTACTACAGACTCTTGCCTTTGGCAGGATGGCTGTTGGTTAGAGCATTACCTTAAAATTAAAAACTCAAGAAACTAAGAACTCAGATTCAAATCCAATGCTAGTACTATCACTGGTCAGGCCAGCACAACTGAAGAAGAGGGGAGACTAATACCTCTTGAAATGTTGTGCATATAAAACCTGTTTGATGTGCTATTACTAACAGTTGAATGTATTTGAAATATTTAAATAAAGTTAAATTTCTAAAGACATTCAATACATATATTAGATGATGGAAATAGTCCAATATAAAAATATAACTAAAACACCATCATCACAAACCTTCAGGAAAATAGTAGAATCAAATATTATGTCAGGATCCTTTAAGAGCTTGACACTGAGACTAGGGTCTCTCATTCCACAAATAAAATGATCTCACAGAGCTTCATTAAGGAAGTCTCCTTGTATCCAAAGATTCAAATGATTCCTATGCATAATCATTAGGGTTTTGGAGTGGAAAAGCTAATTAGCAGAGACAATGCCTTATCAAAATCAATGTCAGCTGATCTCTTAGTGGTTGTTTGGGCTTTAAATACCTCCTAAGTCTGAGATCCAATAATAGACATGAGTATAGCTACTTTTGATTAGCCTGTTTCAGAGCTTGGCCAATTATCTGGATGGGCTGGATCAAATTTCTTCACTTATTTCAATTTTAGCCAATTTTATTTTTCCCCCTCTTCATACTATGAGAGAAAAATTTTTACTTTAATTTATGAGAATAACCATTCAAATTGATTTTTAACCTTTATTTGACAAGCAACTGTTTAAATACTATGAATCTTTGATTCCATACAAAGTCTAACAACTCACTAGGGAGTTTCTGCTTTTTTAATAAGAGTAATCATTCTCATTTGATTTAAAAATATTTTTATCAACATGCCAATAATGTTTAAAGTCAATTTTTTTTTGATCAATAATAAAATCTAATGATCTATGGGTGCAAGATTTTTATCTTTTTTTTTTTTTTTAGTGTCATAGCATCGGCAGGGACGTGAACCCGCAACCCAGGCAACTGCCTGCAAGTGCAAGGCAGTCGCGCTGACCTCTCGACCACCAATGCAATACATTTTAAGCTATAATAAATCTAATGATCTATGAATGCAAGATTTTATCATTTTAAGTTCCCCCTCCCCCAGTTGGAGGAAGGAAAAATTTATTTTGTTGATTGCTTAAATCTTTTATATTTTGTCTGGTTTATATACACGTGACTTAATGATCACAGAATCAAAGTAAATACAAATGTAAGTAAATACAAACATTTATAAACACATTTCTAGTATTATCAAACACAACAGCAAATATACATTCGTATTTACAATATATTTTACAAAGGCTATACATGTGTTACTGTTGGCAAGGTATATTTGCTATTCTGAGAACTACTGAAAAAGGGACTGCAATTGACCTTATAAGTTTCCTACTGGCTAGCTGCCTTGTGAGTAACTCTGATGACACTTCTGGCTGCTCTATGATAGATTGCCTCATGCCAATGTTTGATTCTAGTAGCTTCTAATCCCGAACAAGGACCTGCCTTGCTGCATCAATTGTTTAGCTTAATTGCTATTATCTGGAGAAAGGAGAATCTGTCTTTCAGCTCTATGAGAGTAGTTCTCTCAAGCGTGTATGGAGAAAATGTGAATTCTGACAGCTTTGTGACAGTAGTTTTCTGACCCCACCTTGAAAAAAGACTATTTGTGGTCAGATCTCCACTCTTAATAGAAACATTCAGATTCAATTAGTATTACTATCTATTGTCCCATTATTGCCATTGTCTATGTGTTATCTATCTATATACTCATAGGTTCATGGCAATGTATGCTCAATCCTATCTAGATAAAATGGAATCTCGACTAGTCCATTATTCGAGGGTAAAGAGAGATATGACACTAAGCATATCACTTGAATGGTATACTTCATTGTAACAATGTAAGGGCTTATAGGGCATGAAAAAATTAATAGATGATACTAAAATACACTACATTAAAAGATGGAAAGCAATGATAAATTACCAATGGTGACGATGAAAATTATTATCTACCCGCCCTCGAATAAAGAATTTAACATACAAGCATTCATATAAATAAAAGCTGACATTAGAAATACTGAATAGCTTTAAATTTAGTTCATGTATTTATTGTTTCCTGTACAATTAATTATATTTTAGATTTTAAAAAAATGTTTTTTTAAGTTTTATAGGCTTATTATTTAAAATAAATATTTAAAAACATTAACATTTCTATAAATATTTTTTTTTAATGTAATTCAATTATATCATAAGTACATTTACATAAGAAAATACATTTCTATTCTCAAAAAAAATATCACTTCAATTTCAATTTCCTCTCTTTTCTTCATAGCGTAAGCATGTGTTTTAAAGACCTACAGAGGTCCCTAGTGACGATTTTTTCAGACGCTCATTGCTAAGGTTTACAGCCTTGTTAAAACTATTACTAAAAGCTTTTTTATAAAATTTATATTAAAATTGTACTAGCCATTAATGAAAACTTACTATTTCCATGCATTTTAAAGATGTAAAGATTTCATTCAATTTATAATATTGCTCTATATCCAGAGGATTTCTTACTTCGTTAAGAAAGTTTTCACACCTTCACAGTTAATCAATTGTACAAAATGATAATTTTCTCTCTGCTTCATAAATGCAATCTTCATGAGAATGAATATTCATATTCAAACACAACCAAAAAATGTTAGAACGATTTAAAAAGATCACACATAGTATTAAAACTTATGATAAAAGTAATCAATAATCATTTCAAAGCAAACAAAAACTGTGCAGCAAATAAAAAGAAATCCTTAATTTGATAAAGAAATAAGTGTTTTTCGTTGTTTTGGTTTTTTAAAGCAATATTGCATTTCAAATTAATAGACAAAAACATTTTGAAATATTGATCACGAGACAAAACTTGATTTGCACAGCTTTTAATTTAAGACTTCCGTTTATTTATGTCAAATCTTATAACTAATTTTTAACTCACTTCTGCCCAATGGATTTTCTTCAAATTTTGTACACTTGTTCAATTTCAATGACAATGCAGTATAAGAAAGCAATTTTTTAAAGCTTTCCAACCTAACAGCACTGATGGGTGCCTTTCAAACCAATTTGGTAAGTTTTTAATTATGCACAATAGATGCCCCTATATTTTTTTTTAAAAAATACTTTCATTTAAATAGAGAAAGAAATTTTAAAGGTGTTTACAATTAATTATAGAAAGAAAAAGAAATGAAGGATGAAATCTTAATTTCCTTTTGAAATGTTTACATAAAACTTGTTTTTTTTTTTAAAAAAACAACCTTCATAGAAATAAAATATTGTAAATAATTTTCAAAATCCCTTATGATAAGTATGTGTGTAATTCAATTTTTTTTAATTCCAGAGATATAACCTCACATCATAAAAAATGATATAAAATTCATTTTGGATGCAAGTGATCAAATCAATAGGTGAGTCCACCATATTTGTTATAGGATATGTACAAAAATATTTTCAGGATGACTAAACAGTTCACAATACTTAACTCAAAAATCTTATTAATAATGATAGTTCTGTCACATAAATACAACAGAGATAATTCCACAAATAATAGCATACTGAAATATTCCAATATATTGGTTGCATTGAAACTAATTACCACAGTATTATACTTCCAGTACTAAATGCTATAAAAAATAAAACATCAAATAAAACTGGGGCATATCAAAAGAAAAATAATAAAGAAATTTTTGATATAATATTCCAGACTATCTTTCCAATAAACCATGTCGCAAAAAATACCAAATAATTGATTCATTATTTGCATCTATCTAAGAAGCAAACTAGATTTTTACTTAATTAATTTCTCAAAAAACGGTTATACTAGCATGTACTAATTGTGCAATTTTTATAAGTCATAGCAGTCTAGAGTTAATAGTATTTGTAATTTAAAAATACTTCTTCATAAATATTACCAAAATCACACTTTTTCTTTATGTTTGCCGTAATGTCATATAAATACAATTTCCACAAACTTCAAACACTTTTTAGCAAACTCTTTTCGACTGACCTGCAGTCTTCTTCAGAGCAATTCTTCTACTTATCAAAAAAGTAGAATTGCTCTGAAGAAGACTGCAGGTCAGTCGAAATGTAGGTGTATGTACAAATAAAGAGTTTGCTAAAAAGTGTTTGAAAAAGTAGAATTGCTCTGAAGAAGACTGCAGGTCAGTTGAAACGTAAGTGTATGTACAAATAAAGAGTTTGCTAAAAAGTGTTTGAAGTTTGTGGAAATTGTATTTAAAAATACTTCTATTAAAAAACATATTAAGATGACAAAAATACAATTGGAAGTCAACAGTGAAAGGTGTATTTAGTAAAAAAAAATGAAAGTCAGCGTTTGATTCCCTGATAGTGAAAAAATATTTGATATAATAAATTGAACTATTTGGTTAAATATTTAGAAAATTAAAAATGTAGTTAGAAACAAAAGTATTGTTTACAAAAGATATTAATTTACAGAAAAATCTGTAGAGATAGATATGTTTGAGTGTTGGATTCTTTCTAATTTTATCTTTATAAAAATATCTTTTATATAAATAAAAAAAAAGAATTTGTCAAGCATTGGTGGTCGAGTGGTCAGCACACTGCCTTACAAGCAGTTGTCCCAGGTTAGCCGGTTCACTTCCCGGCTGATGCTATGACACATGAGAAAAAAAAAACTTTAGAAAAATTGGGACCTGTGCATTTGATTTCAAAATGATACGCTATTACTTGTAGATAATGAAATGATTACAAGAACACACAGTGAAAATAAAAAAATAATGTAATAGCTGGCAAAATTAATTAAGATTAGGATAATATTTTTAAATATTTAGAATGATAGTTAAAATGCAGAAATAATCATCATCAGCTTATTGGTAATGTTTTATTACTGCAGCCCCATCATTTCAACCACAGCCATACTTTTCATACTTGCACACGAAGTACATCCAATTTTACTGGTCATAACTTTAAAAGTAAAATGTCTTCTGCTTGCCTCTCAACTTTCCAAATCTTTACCCTTAAAAACATTTTGAAGAATCACAGCTATCTCAAAATGTGTCTGAAGAAGTTTATTTTTATTAATCTTATATTTCCATATCAATTTCTTTCAATATCTGGACCTGACCTAGTCAAAAACTTCTCCAAAGATCCATTTCCATATCTTCTAATCTTATTCTTTCCTGCTTTCACAAAAACAAATTTCATATCCAAAATTCAGTAAACTTCAAACAAAAATTCTTTCAAATTTTATCCTACTTTTGATATCAATGTTTATTTAGTAATAAGATCTTTTTATTTTGAAAAGCTTGTTTTGTCAGAATTATTCTCTTTTTAATCTCAATTAGATATCTTTTATTATCATTAATCACATCCAAATAATAAAATTCTTTAACTTACTTCAGATTTATTTAATTTATCCCTACATCCAAATATCCTTTTATTTGTTCCCTTATCCATCATTATAATTATAGGTTTATTACAAATAAGTACATAACCTTCTTATTTCTTTCCAAAAACTTTATTTCCATATATCAACTAATGAAAATATATGTTTAAATTCACATATTATCCACTTGCCAACGTTTCAATTGTAAAAACAAAATTATGTATAATTAATGTTTTATTATAATGGATTTGATATGTTAATATAAGAGATTTTTGTATTTAGAGTATTATGTAAAGATATGTATTTTTTTATTGTAGATCCTTGAAAATGACTGTAATAATGATGTAAAAAACAGTTGAAACCTTAGAAAGTGGATAATATGTGAATTTATATATATGTTCATTAGTTAATATATGGAAATAAAATTTTTGGAAAGAAATAAGTAGAAGTTTATGTATTTATTTATAATATTGGAGAACATATATATTTTAAAGGAAGAAAGTGGTGGTTTAATTTGTCATTGTATAATGATAATATCATGGTGTAATGTATATTGTGGAAATTTTAGGTTTACCAATATTTATCCTCAACTATACAAAAGCATACTCAACATTTTAAGCATTTTATTTTTAATAAACAAAAAATTACTATGAGAATCATAACATATAATCAAGCTTTAATAAATAAAATAAAAATCTTATGCACTCCTGAAACTATTATTAAAAAAGATTTATGAAATGTTTTGAGAGTAATGGTAATCTATAAAGTAAAATGGATGAAATTAATCATAGAATTAAACTTGGTTGGAGTGCTTTTGGTAGAAATAACTTGATACTAAAAGAAAATATGCCTATGTTTTTGAAAAGGAAGGTTTTTAATAAATGTGTTTTACCAGTTCTTACTTATGGGACTTCAGACCCCTCAAAGAAGTATGGAGAGCTGCATGTTGGGAGTAACAAGAAGACATCGAAAACGCAATATATGGATAAGAGAACAAACAGGTGTTACTGACCTCATTGAAAAAATTAAAAGACTGAAGTGGAGTTGGGCTGGACATCTTGCTAGAATAGATGATAATAGATGGACAATTGAAATCAAACTGGATTCCAAGAGATTGTAAAAGACACAGAAAGAGACCACATGTGAGTTGGATGGATAAAATATGAAAGTGTGCAGGGGTGATGTAGAGAAGAGAAGCTAAAAATCGGAGATGTATTGAGCTTCAAGAGTCCTTCATTCTGCAGTGGAGTGATATGGTTGTTTTTGTTGTTGTTGATGATGATGATAAAGTAAAAGAATAAATTATCAAAGTAAAAAAATTATGAGGGCGTGAATGTTCTAAGAGATAAAAAAAAAAAAGGAAATGCAAAAGATAAAAAAGGGAAAAGAAATTGGCAGATACACTTTAAAAAAAAAAAGTCATTAATAAGAATATAAAAAAAATAAGTTAAAGAAGCTACTTTCTCATATAATTGATTATATACTATTTCTAGATGATTAGTAAAATGACTATAGAAAGATAACTGATGATAATACATAGTCACACCTGATATTTTATTGTAAAATATTAAATCACACTTTTACTTTCAAATAATGTTATAAATGAATGTTAATAAGTTTATATTCATTTTCTACATATATAACTTCAGAACTGCATTTCATTAGCTATTTTTTCTAATTAATCTTAATTAGACTTTAGTAATTTATATATATTAAAAAACTTTTCAATAGTTGTTCACCAGGTTTTTGTTATTTCATCTCTACTACAGGCCAAGCTTAACATTTTACATTTCAGTTTGAGAAGATATTTTCTTAAAATATCAAATGATTTTATTTTTATGTACACGCTAATTTAAAAAAAAAAAAACACCTCGAGTAATAATTATTTAATGAATAAAATTTGCATCAGTAAAGTGTATCATTTTGTGGTTTAGTATGATAAGAATTTCAATTTATATATGCAAGGCATACTTTAAAAAAAGATTTAATAAAAATTAATTACGTTAATGCAGCTATGTTTCTAACTAGTACAATATATAAAAAATGGCTATCCTTGGAGAAAAAATATCACAAATAGTTTTATCCCTTCCCCATAGAGTATATAAATGATATAGAATTAGTAGACTTTGAAATTAATGAGTAATATGAAAAGATAGAGGAAGTTATATAATGTGAAAGTAAAAATGTATGTATATTGCTATTGGCTATTGGGTGATGAGAATGTTGTTCAGGGAAAAGGGAAGGAAAAATTTGTTGAAAATTATGGTATTGGAAAAAGAAATGAAGGAGGTAGTCTTGTACAATTTTTATAAGGAGACTAGGTTTATAGTTTGCAAAAAACATGATTTAAAAATCATCCAAGAAGACTGTATATATGGAAATCTCCAGATAATAAGGAACATATAATAAAGACTATATATTGATTCAGGATAGATATAAAAATGCTTTTAAGAGTTTGCATGCATGGCCTGGTGCTGAAATAAACTCTGATCATAATTTGGTTGTGACTAAATTAAAGGTGAGTTGAAAAAAAATAAAAGAAAAGATTCAACATGGAACAGAGATAAATTGAGAAAAATGGAGAACGGGAGATTTAATATGTAAAAATATAGTATAAAAAATTGATAAAGATGTGGAATATATGAATAATTCTGAGAAGCATTGGTATAGGATTTAAAAAGGATTATTAAAAACAGCAAAAAATAAAATAGAAACTATTCAGTTAAAGAAAACAAAATGACCTTGGATAATGTAAATTATGTTGGAAAACATAGACATACAAAGAAAATAAAAGAATGTCTATACTGAGAAAAAGCAAAGATCACATATGAAAATTAATAATAAACTAAGGAGAGAAACAAATTTAATAAAAGAAAAATGATTGGAACAAGAACATAGAGCGATAGAAATGCTTCAAAAGGTAAAAGAATATGATCTGATATTCAATAGAATTAGAATGTTACTTTGGAAAAAAAGAAATAGTTAACAATTGAAATGCTTGATAAGAATGGAAACAGATTAATAGATAGTGATGATATACTGAAAAAATGGAAAGAATATCTTCAATATCTATTTAGAAAAGAAAACAAATCAATTATCTATGAACCTGAAATGAAGATGTTGAAGTAGATCATAAAGGTATAAACATATTGACAACTGAAGTAATAAAATTGATTGAACAAATGAAAAATAGTAAAGCTATCACATTTGATACAATACCTATAGAATTATTGAAAGAAATGGGAGAAATTATTATGAAGGAAATAGTTTACTGAGTATTTTATTTCAAAGAATTTATGGGAGGGTAAAATATTATATCAGGGAACAGTTTCAGTGAAGAAAAAATATAAGAGATGCTTTTGGTGTTGTTAGAACAATTCCTGAAAGATAATTTGGAAAAAATAAAGATATTGATATATGTTTTGTGGATTTGAAAAAAGCATTTCATAGAGTAATCTGGAATAAACTTATGACCATCTTAAAAAATAAAGAAGTATTTTGGAAAGAGAGAAGATTAAATTGGAATATGTATATTGGCAAAGAATAAAAATTAGATCAGAAAATAATGATACTGATAAAGTGAATATAAAAAAGTAGTTAAACAAGGATGCAGTGTGTCAACTATGCTTTTACATACATATTTGTAGATTTAAATAAATATTTAGACTGTGGAGAAGCAAATGTTGAATATAGAATAATAAAATATATAAGATTTTCAGCATGTATGTCTCTTACAGCTGAGTATGAAAAGAATCTTCAAAATATATTGAATAATTGCAGGAAAGATCCATGAAATATGGAATAAATATCAAGGTTAAGAAGACCAAGTATTTATAAATACAGAGGGATTCAAAAAGATTGCAAGAGTTGAAATCCATGATAATATAGTTCAACAGGTAAATAGATTAGATATTTGAATAGTTGATTGGGTGAGGGAAGGAAGACAAAATTTTAAAAAAATAGTATTGTCAAAGGAGGCATTTACTAAGAGAAAAAAAATATTTTGTGAACCAATGAAGAGAGAATTAAGGAAAAGATTGATTAAATTTTATGTGTGGATTGTACTATTATATGGCTGTAAAATGTGGATAATGAATAAAAAAATTAAGAACAGATGAGATATGGTCTTGCAGAAGAATGGATAAATTCTGTTGAATGATGTTTTGAAAAGAGTAAATGAAAAAAGATTGATTGAGGAAATTAAAGATAGAAAAAAAAACTGGATTGGATATATATTAAGTAGAAAGAATAGTTTTAATGAAAGATGGTTTGGAGATTGGTGAGTAAAAACAAGAAGGACAAAATAGATTGATCTTACTGCACAATATAAAAGATGGGAAGAGATATGTGGAATTGAAGTGCTGGGCAACGAAGAGAAGAGAGTGAAGAAATGGATGAATTTGTGATGAGACTGCTCACTGAACCTGTCCATAGAACAGAATATTATTGATTGATTGATTGATTGATTGATTGATTGAAGTAATTAGTTAGTTAAAATTTAAAAAAACTTTAGTATAAAGATTTCAAGTGTGAGATTTCAAAGACCAAATGAATTTTTGATGAAAATAAAAATATTACTTTGTGTGAATTCCTAAGATAAGAAAAAGATAAATAAATTCCTTTACTTTTAAAACGGTAATTAATATTCCAACAGAAATGCATTTTAAAAATAATAGTCAATATAAAATACATTCTATTCACAATTTAATAAGATTTTACATATATTAAATAACTTCATTTTTAGGATATTAATAACCACATCTATAAAAATGGACATTTAGATTTATTACTGAAATCATAAAAAGATGCGATCTTAATTGATTAAACATCAAACCTGAAACCAAAGTATAGATGAGGCAGGTCATGACTTTGGTTGAGAAAATGTGGGAAAAGTGTGTCTAAGTCAACAATGTGAAAATGCGGAAGGGTGATTACATCTCTTATCCGACCTGAAACCACCATGCACCGGTCCCATCCATCTCCACATAAGCCAAAACTATTCTATACTTTGATAATCGATTCACATTAAATAAAATAATAAATAAATTTCTCAGGATTTTATAAAATATGTGAATTCTAGTTTAATAATAAAAATCTTTTTTAGCTTCTATACATTTAACCTCAAATACTCTAATTCTTTCATTCAATTTTTCAACATCCATCCGAGATGCATTTCTTTAAGTTCTTTTATCTCATGATGAGATAGATTTATTTGACTAACTGCATCTCATTTTGAGATTTAACTAAATTTTCTTACAACTCATTTTGAGATTTATCTATTTTGTTATTCAAACCCTCTCGCATCTTATTTTGAAATATCCTCTCACATGCTAATTGAATCTTATTTGGTTTCTTTTTGAGATTTAAACACTCTTGCATTTCTCTGAACATTGAGAATAAGTGCTGCGTAAAATCAACTGAGAGTGCATTTTCAGATCCATCCAATACATTTTCGTTAGTATTTTTCATTCTTAAAAACTAAAAATAGTAATATAACACACATATAAAATTTCTATTACTAAAATATCAAATTTTATTATCATGTATAAATTATCTAGGGTTTGTTTGCTGGTGTTCTGGACTCCTCACATCCACTCCAAAGTTTCAAACACAACAACAATATAATCTTAAAACAAACCATCACTATCACTAATAGGTTTTACTCATTTCTTTTTGGAATATAGTCTTTTCATATATCAATAGATCAAAGAAACTATCATTTAAGTTTGACAGTAAAAATAAAAAATGGGAAAAATAAAACAAATTCTGGTCATAATATTGGCAAATTAAGATAAGCTCAGACTGTCATTACAGCTTCAAAAAATTTTTAAGTGGAATGTAACAAACCACTATGTATCAAAGCACTTTACACTTCTCAGTTTGTGAGACAGTATACTTAACTAAATGTTTCGTTTTAAATATGTTTCAAAAATAATATTATTATATATTTTAAATTAAAATATTAGTACCAAAATGTAAAATAGAATATTAATAGAGCCCGGAACTATAAAATTTTTGTTTTATAAATAATTGTACTATTTTTGAAGACTATAAATAATTATATTTTTTTTCAAAGACAAAAGCGAATTTTTTATCTAATCAAAATAAAAATCCTGGATTTTTTTGGATATAAAATAAAATTTACATTTTCAATGAAAGAATGTTGATTGATTTTTTTTATCTTCTGAAGAGGAATATTTGAAAATAAAACCACTGGAATTTCTGCAACCTATGTTTTTAAAATGTGGATTTCTGATCTTCAATAAAATTTAATTTAATTTTGAAAAGATGTTATAATTTAGAAACTCATGTTAAATTAAATAAAATTTATAAAAAAAAATCACAGACTAATAGTCTCTGAGTCTACGATTTATAATGATATTATGAGCTGGATTCAAAATGTTACTTTCTAGATTGAAACATGAGATATGTGCACAAGACCTGCTATAAACTACATCAAAAAATTCTTGATTTATGTATATATATATATCAGTTTTATAATAAAAAAAGCTAAGACAAAATGTATATAAAATAATATATAATTGAAATGTCCATAAAAAAAGAAATGTCTTTTTTAAGAGAATATATTTATAACTATGGCAAAAATTTGGGCTTTAAATGAGCAGTCCCGAAAAATCCTAAAGATATTTAAATATAAATACTTAAAAAAAAAACAGAATATGTCAAAACATAATAAAAATATATAAATTTTCATTTTTTCAGATGTTGGAGCAAATTTTTTAATCATTAGCAATGGTATTCTGTACCATAGATAGATCGAGAGAGTAGTCACATCAATTAATCCATTTATCCACTCTTTTCTCTTCATTGCTCAGTTCTTCAATATGGTGTAACTTTTTCAACTCTTATATCATCCAACAGTGTCAACTTTTTCCATCCTTTCTTCTTGTTTCCACTCACCATTCCCACCAAAACATCTTTCATTAAACTATACCTTCTTCTTAATATATGTCCAGTTTCTATTTCTAATTTCCTCAATCAATCTTTTTTATTTATTTACACTTTTCAAAACTGTAATAAAAATAATAAAACTAAGAAATCAAAATTCATTGATTATTTATTAAGATATAATTGTCTTTAAACCTTTTGTAATAATAAAAAGTAAACAGAAGAAACCAGGGAACTGGATTTTATGGTATAATAATAGTGGACTTAAATATGGAATTTATAAAAAAAAAGGTACAAATAATATTGATGAATGATAACTGTAAATCTCCATTAACAAGAGAAAACAATATACATTTAAACATGTCATTTCTTACAGTAATCTTATTAAATTATAAGATCTTACAACTTATATATTATAATGGTCACCCAGCATAGCAAGCATGTACTCAATTGTTAAAGAATATTTAAAGTTCTTTTAGATTTAAAATATTATTAGTATTAAAAACTTTATGCATGTATGTGTGTGCAGAGTTGAAATATATAAAGATAACTTACTTGAATAAATAAAACATATCACTTATTAAAATGAATTTTAATAATTAACTTAAATCCATGTAGGAAAGCTTAAATTAAAAAAAAAAATTGAAATAATTATATATTTTTTGTGTGTGTGGTTTGAAGAAATTTTAATTTGATCTACTGATAACAACAATGAAAAAAAATATACAAACAATAATTAAAGTATAAGAAGTCTTCAATTTATTACTGTTGTTTAATTACTGATCAATTGTATACTTGTAATTAAAATATATATATAAAAAATTTGATGAGAGAAAATATAAAGGGACACATGGGGGGGGAGGCATGATACTTCATTTGTTGTTTTAATTGGATCTGGAAGAAAGAGTTTAAATGTATAAATTTTTTAGCTTTTGTGGACTCTTAACATGGCTAAAAAATATAGTTTATGAAGCAAAAATCATATGAAACCCAAAAAACCATTTAGTAATATGATCCAAGAATATGCATTGCTAAGCACTAAAGTGTACTACCTCACCATAAACTACATAGATTTCTTTTGGAGCTCCCTGAACTCGAATGTCGATGTCAAATGCAGAATTAATTTTAAACGCCTGTGGAAAATGTGTGCCTCAATTGCTTTTGTTTTATCTGAAAAAATGGAACATTTAAAAGAAAACCATTTGACAGGGAAAACATTGCTATTTTTATGCCATTCTGATCAGTAATGGAAGTATTATAAAAACAAAATACCATGGTAAGACTATTCTTTTTAAAACATTAAAAAAAACTATATTAAAAAGGGACTTAAGTCAATACAATCTAATTTCTTTGTTAACATTTCGTATGTATTAATTGCTTAGTTATTGTTATCTATTTATCTTTATATGTTTGCTGTAGGAATGCATTTTAGAATTAGTTTTAATTTTGTGTGGGTGTGTGTATGTGAATTAATTTTAATTGTGAAATAAATTGTTAATTTTAATTCAAGTTGTCAGTGCTTCTTTTATTTAGCAACTTTCATTTCCAAATGGTCATTTTAGCACTTATCAATTAAGAGAATATATATATATTAATTAGAGAGACTGTTTAATTAACCACTGACAAAATGACAAAATGTTTTGTAAATTAAGGGATTCTGGTATTTAAAATTGGCTCATTCAGTATGGCGCACTGATGAAAGAATAAAATGCACATTTTTTTATTTATTTAAATTAAATTATTGCTGAGTGAAAAGAAAAACAATTTCAAAATATTAGTGTTGATTTTGGAGAGGTGATTGGGAAATATAACCTGTTCTAGGTTCAATCATCTCCATTATTATCTACTTTAGATGTGACTATGAAATTTGTACTTGTTTAGTCATATTTAAAAGCGATCCCTCAAGGTTATCAGCACAATAAAATGCCTTCCCAAAATGTGGCTGGAATTATTCATTTTTACTTGAGTTGCCAGTACAATATATTTAATAAATAATGAAAACATGTACAAGAGATTGTGACTTAGTCCAACTGATGAGTGCTGTCACAACATGAAATATGCATTTGGGGGGGGGGTCATCTGTCCTTTTCAGATGTTTAACGACTGAGCACAATGCTGGAATAAATTGAAGGATCCTGGTATCTGAAATTGGTTTACTTAGTATGGCATCCTGATGAAAGAATAAAATGCAAATTTTTCATTTATTTAAATTAAATTATTGCTGAGTGAAAAAAAAAACTATTTCAAAATACTAGTCTTGATTTTAGGGAGGTGATTGGGAAATATAACCTGTTTTAGGTTCAATCATCTCCATTATTATCTACTTTAGATGTGACTATAAAATTTGAAATTGTTTAGTTGTATTTAAAGGAGGTCCCTCAAGGTTACCAGTACAATAAAATGCCTTCTCAAAGTGTGACTGGATTAATTCATTTTTTTCACCTGAGTTACCAGTACAATATATTAAATAAATGATGAAAACATGTACAAGAGACTGTGACTTGGTCCAACTGATGAGTGCTGGCACAAGATGAAATGGCATTTTGGGGATCATCTGTCCTTTTCAGATGTTTTTGAGTTATTTCAAATGCTTATGTTTAAGCTTACCTGAAAAAAAAAAAGGTTATTGTAATATGCATGCATAATGAAAGAGGGTGTGGTTTGACTTTTTGTGCCAATGAATGTTTGCAATGTGGTGGAGTTGATATGAGAAAAGTACTGATAAAAATAAAAAAAACTTGAAAATATACATGTAACACAAACAATAACAGCTATTCATGATTGAGGATGTCCAAACTAACACCAGAAGAAAAGAAAAAAGGAGAGAAAACTCAAAGAATAAAAAATAAAGAACAGTTTTTACTATCACTATAAAAAATAATATTTACTAAGGCTTTAACCTTAAGAATATGTGTATAAAATGTGATATTAGGGACCTCTACAGGTCTTAACCACAAGCTTACGCCAAGAGGGGAACCCTTCTTTACTTCAACCTACTTTCTATTTAAATAGGTGAAGCAGTTAGATCTAAGAGCATGAACCACATTTGATTCTTGGTTCATTTATTTGCCATCTTGCTTTTAATTTCTACAGTAAACGTTTTTTTCTAAAAGACTTCATCTTGCTAAATGTACTTATCTATTGTATCCTGCCAATAAAAAAAAAATCATAATCTGAACTAATCTTTATAATAGACTGAGGTCTGCCTTTCTACAAAAACCATGGATCTATAATAAACTGCATTTAACTTTCCTTTATCTATTCCGATTTTTATTTGATGGCAATAGTATTGGTACTCCATATAATTGAATCAATCCTAAAATATTTAAATTATATATATTTATAAGGTTTTCAACTAATGCGATGTATAAATTATAAATAGCAGGATTAAATAAAATATACTTTCAGCAAAACTAATAAACAAGAATTTATTTTCAAATACTCAGCTTCTTAAGATTTTCAAATTAAATTAAAAGCTGCTTAATGCTAATAAAGATTATTTACATAGATGGTTAAAAATAGAATTTTATAATTAAATGTAAATTTTCGAAAAAAATTTTAATTTCAAATTTTCAAGCATGCATATGTTTCACTTAATTTCATTGACCTTTAAAATAAATAAACAGTAATTATTAAATAGTGAACCCCACATACATTTAACTTTTATAAAATTAGAAAAAAAAAATCAATATCGCAATTTAATCTTCCAAATAACATAAAAAACATACTGCCGAAAACTGACTCAAAAAGATAACTAAAATAACAAAAATAAGCAAAAACATGTGGAAATAGAAAACCTTACAAATATAAATATTATCAACATCATCATCGTTGTTGCCATTTTTAACAATTATCGATCCACTGCAGAATGAAGATCCCTTCAACTTTAATCCAGTTTCTCCATTCCCTAACCTTTCGTCTCCAAACACACAAATTCCTTATTTCATCCATCCATCTCACACATGATCTCTTTTCATCCATCCATCTCACACATGATCACTTTCTAGGCTTACATTAAATGGCAAAAAAAAAATGGAAATGCTGCTAATAATCTTTTATAATCTCTTGGAATCCAGTTTAAGACTTCAACTACTCATCTATTATCATCTCTTTTAGAAATATATCCAGCTCAGCTCCTTTCCAGTTTAATTCTTTTAATGATGGCAATAATATTTATTAGTTCTCTCCCATTCCTTTTTGTTTTCTTCTTGTTACTCTTAATATACATCTCTGTATACTTCAATGAGTATTCTGAAATCTCTGCAAAGCTGCTCTTCAATTACAGATAGATGAAAAGCATACTGGATAAAATTAATCATAGAATTAAAATTGGATGGAATGATTTTGGTAGAAATAACTTAATTGTAAAAAAAAATATGTCTAAGTGCTTGAAAAGGCTTTTTAACAGATGAATTTCACCAGTTCTTATTTATAAATATGAGATTTGGACTCACACACACATATAATGAATAAAGTAAATAAGACAAATACTTTCATTCTCTATACAAATTTTTCAATGTTTCAAGTAGCAATGATTGATTTTTCTATAAAGTATGTCACTTAAAACATGGGAAAGCTTACATAAAGGGCATAAGTAAATAACATTACCATTACACCCACACACATATAATCAAAATTACCCCAAACTCACAACCCAACCAGACTAGCCAAGAAAATAAACTCTAAAACACTACCAATGGTTTCACTGCTACAAGTAGACTTCTCAAATATAAAGAACTACAAGATAATATAATTTGTCAACCGCGTTAGTGGCCTAGCGGTTAACACAGCTGCCTTTCAAGCAGCTAGCCTAGGTTCGCTTCCCGGTCAATGCTTTGACATATAAAATAAAATAACATAATTAAAGTAAACATTACCCACAAAATTTCACTTACTTCCCATACACCCTTAATATTAAAAGAACTTTTAAATTTATTTCAGATAATAAATTTTTTAATAATAACGATTATTTAATCCTTCTTTTTATTTCATTTCTCTCAAAGAAGGCAAGCTTAACTTCATCAAAATTAATATATATAACTTGTTCATTTAAAATCTAAACATGAATTCAGCTACTTGGGCTATTGTAAAATAATGTCACCAAGTCAAATTTTGACTAGATATACCAAGGATGAGTGACTTTCTGCTTTATTTGGCGACTAAAGAGGTTAAATTAAAAGTAAAAAACAATCTCGGTTTGTTTAAGTTATCATTTTATTCTTGAAATAAAAAACATAAGAATATATCAAATTAAACAATATTATTTATTTTTTTTTTTTAATATTTCAAAATATAAGTTATATTATAAATTTTGTACAGGTTTATTGTATCTGCAAAAACTTTTGAAAATAATAAAATTTTACATTGTTAATGTGCAGTATCAATAAATATATTCTTTGGCCAAAAACAATATCCACTATCAAAGGAAAACTAAACTGCCATTAACTTTCTGTGGGATCTACATGCATGGATTACATAACCATGACTAATTTATTCCTAACCCTAGCAATAAGCTGTAGTGAAACTAAATATTAGAACTATATATAGTTTTTTTTAATCATTAAACAATATGATTATCCAGTATATAAATCAATTAAAATAACACTACTATTATTTTAAACAATCCATTTCTTTAAAAGAAAATATTTAAAGGATTAAAATGTATAATATTTTTAAAATTAAAATACAATTTTAATCCATTTTTGTGAATACATCTAATCTCAAAATGACAAATCAAAACTACTATTTAAAAAAAAAAAAAATCCACAATATACTTTTTAAAAACTCATTCAACTTATATTTAAAAAAAGGTATAACAATATTTTAATCTTTACATGATCACCACACAAGCTGTTACTACATCAGCAAACTCCGTATAGTAGTACCACCCTGTGCATGCCTTAGTAATCAATACATTTTTGATGTCTTGGATTGAAACATTACTGTGTTTTCATCTTGGAATCATAGCTTTATAGTTAACTAAATAGATGAAAGTGGTATCTGGAGGGTTACATTAGATCCTAAGGTCTAGACACAGTATTTTCTGATCCAAAGCTCCTTATTGATGAATGCCACAAGCTAGAAAATAGTTTGAGGATATTGGATGAGTAGGCACTAGATAGGGATTTTATGTGCAAACTTTCTTGCATCCATTGATTACTAAGGCTTGCACTGAATGGCATTATTGTATGGAGAGTTTTCTATTGCATTAACAGCTGTGAAAGTATAGGAAATGGTTGTCTTGTTGTGTAATAGTGATTTTATACCAATTCTGCCCATAGGATAATGGTGATTGGTTTTTAAAAAAACCAAAGACACCAAAATGTACAGATCCAGAACTGGATGCATATCTATATGACTATGCATGCAAACGAACTTGGATTGAAAACATTATGTTTTCATCTTGGTATCATAGCTTTATACTTAACTAAATAGATAAAAGATGGCTGCTGGAGGGATGCATTACATCCTAAGAATTAGATACCATATACTCAGATCCAAGGTTCCTCACTGATGAAAGCCACAAGCTGGAAACTAGTCAGATTATTGACTGGATAGGCACTAGATATGGATTTTATGCAAAACCTTCTTGCATCCATTGATTATTAAAACTTGTACTGGATGGCAATATTATATGGAGAGTTTGCTATTGTATTAATATTTACTCTACAATATTTTTATTCCTTAAAATAAATGACAGGATATATTTAAAGAATTTCTAGGATTTAAATTAAAAATCTGTTTAGCTTACCTTTTTTGTTTTTAGATGTCTCTTTCAATTAATTAGTGACAAAATGACTGATATTTAAATGGAAAATGGTCTTTAAAAAAACAAAACAATAACAAATGTAATAATTATTAAAAAATTTATTTTTAAATTATTTAATGTTTTTATTTTTATGTACCCCCCCCCACCCCATATAAAAAATTTAATTGGATAATTTTAAAAAATATAATTACACAATTGTTTTAATCAAAATGGTTAAATATATCTTTCAAATATTCCACCCCCCCCCCTATAGAAATAACAATCTTCTCTATGTCTGCGTATAAACGCACTTATTACTTTTCATATAGAAGTATAAACACTTAACGTCAGTCATTCTCTATAAGAATTGTTTTATTTTAAATAAACTATTTTGATTGTTCTAATGAAGTAATCATCACCAATCATATTTCTGCAAACACATAAATGAGAAATATTTGTATTCAGTTTAATATATAATTATAAATAAGAACTAAATAAAATTGGTCCTCACAATATCATTGTGAGCTTTCTCATTGTATTATAGAAATGTTTCACGTAAAAATTAGTTAGTGATACATTAAATAACTAAATTATTTTTTAATTTTAAAATTGCAAGACCTCAAGAGAAATCAATTTATTGGGGGGAAAAATTCTGCTATTTTGGCAAGCTTTTTTAAAAATAAAAATTCTGGTTAATTTTTAAAATCTTATAATGATACAATTTATTAAAAAAAATATAAACTTCCTTTAGCTATCCATTCTATCTTATATAACCGATACACATGATCACATACGTGAAAAAGGTAAATAATCCCCAATATACGTCTTCCACACATATATAATCAGTGTTCGTTTTATATCAAGATAGCAAATTTTAATAGACATGCTTCAATCTACTCCACCCTCCAACTCTTCAGCTGTCCATATCATTGAAAATATGATGATGGCATGCCCTAATTCCTTGTTGATGCCAATATTACTATCAAACCCATATTGACCTTAAGTCACTCTGACCCTTCATGTAGAGGCCTTTGTACATTCAAACACACAGAAGAGGGATGGGTAGGATACAAGCTGAATCTGTAATATTTTTGAAATACAAGCATAATTCATATGCACATGTGTGTGGTCATGTGTATTGGTTATATGAGATAGAATGGATAGCTGAGAGGAGTTTGAAAGTCTGTGTTCAAATCCTCTATATTACATTCAAATTCCAAAGATATGAATTTATGTTTGTATTTCAAAAATCTTTAAAACCTAAACAAATTCAAATTTTTAAATTTAAATTGTAGATTTATCATCTTTATTACAATGTTTATATATTGCTTTTATGTTTCTGCAATCATTGTGACAAAGTTGATATTAAATAAAAAAGCAAAAAAATTTGTAGACCATTTTGTTTTATATCAGTTTCTATTTTGTGAATATGAGTGTCTTAAACATACTATATAAATTTTTTTAGTTAAAATACATATACTATTGGTAACAATTTTCATTGCTTTTTTTAAAAATATATTATTATATGCCAATTTCTTTTCTCAAGCTAACACATGTTCATTGTAAAATTATTGTATTTAAATTAATTTTTAATGATGCCCTTGGTGCTCTGCATATTTTGAAGATATAAGGATAGTGTGGTACTTTATGTCTTTCATTATAAAAAATATATATCTTGAAGGGGGTGGGGTAGAATGGTTTCTGTCATTTTTTTTTTTGTAGAAACCATTTACGGCAACTATTTATCAACACAGCTCCAGAAATGATTCATGTTTATGCAAATTTTTATGAACTGAAGTCTTTTGCATTTTTCTTCTCATAAGAAGGCTTTCTGATGTTGATATAACAATGTTAAATGTAAATTAACAAATCAAAATCATAATAGTATTGATGTTTTAATCTCTTGGAGACAGTATAGTGTAACATAATAATTCAAATTATTGCATGAAATAGTTTAGCTTCTATAGTGATATCAAAGCTATTATTTTATATTTGTTTCTTCCATTTATCTGACCTAAGATCTAACTTTCTCTATGATTCCATTTGCACATATTTCTTTTATAAAATTGGGTAGAACTATATTCTAACTGCAGTAAGTTTATAAAACCAATAATAGTTATTCTTAAATGTTAGATTAAAAATTATAATTATACTTTAACCATTTTTTGTACATAAATATCCAAGTATTTACTCTACAAATGTTTTTTGATGAATAGAAATGTCATCATATAAATGCTTCACCCACTTTATTTCTTTATTTGTATATAATAATATTTTATTTTAAAAGAAAATGAGCTATACTATTTTAAATATAAATAATCAGCTCTGTTGTCTCTTTAATTTGTTTTATACTTAGTTTATATAGTTATAATGAATTTATCAACTTCTGGCATACCTTTTTTTAAAAAAAAATTATTTACTCAATTAAACTTCATATAAAAAATATCATAAATGTTTTGATTATTTTATATAAACATCACATGGTCACCATTTCTTACTCTTGCTTATAACGTATTGCCACTCAGTGCAAGCCAGAATAATCAATGGATGACAGAAGGTTTGTACATAAAATCCCCATCTAGTGCCTACTCATCCAATATCCCCAGATTAGTTTCTGGCTTGTGGCCTTCATCAGTGAGAAGCCTTGGATCTGAGAGCACTGCATCAGATCTTAGGATCTAATGCAACCTCCAGCAGCCACCTTTTATCTCTCTTTAACTACAAAACTATGAGTCTTAAATTGAAAACACCATAATCTTGGATTGAAAATATTACGATGTTTTCAATTTAAGACTCATAGTTTTGTAGTTAAATAGATATAAAAGGTGGCTGCTGGAGGGTTGCATTAGATCTTAAGATCTAGGTGCAGTGCTCTTAGATCCAAAGCTCCTCACTGACAAAGGCCACAAGCCAGAAACTAGTCTGGGGATTTGGATGAGTAGGCACTAGATGGGAATTTTATGCACAAACCTTCTGGCATCCATTGATTATTCTGGCTTATACTGAGTGGCAATACATATAGAGGGTTTTGCCTGTTTTAATAACAGTTATAAGCAAGCATAAGAAATGGTGATCATGGGATGTTTATTGGCTTAAAACCAATCCTGCTTAATAGGATAGTGGTGGTTATGGTTATTAAACAACCAAAGACACCAAAATGTATAGGTACTGAACTGACTTCAGACCTATATGACTATATAAGCTAATGAGCTTGTTTTGAAAATATTATGGTGTTTTCAATTTAAGACTCATAGTTTTGTAGTTAAATAGAGATAAAAGATGTCTGCTGGAGGGTTGCATTAGATCCTAGGGTCTAGGTGCAGTGCCCTCAGATCCAAGGCTCCTCACTTATGAAGGCCATAAGCTAGAAACTAGTCTGGGATATTGGATGAGCAGGCATTAAATGGGGATTTTATGCACAAGCCTTCTGGGATCCATTGATTATTCTGGCTTGCACTGAGTAGCAATACGTATAGAGAGTTTTGCCTGTTTTAATTATTTTATATAATCATTATCAAGGCATAATTCAACTAAAACATAAAACAAAAATTTGAAAATCAAAAAATATAAACAATAATGTTTTACAAAAAGTTAATTTTCCTTTTTAAAAATAGAAAATGAAATTTGACATTATTATATAAAATTGATTAGTTTTTTATATGTTGAAAAAAAAAACCCCTTATCAATACCAATTACTTTTTAAAATAAGATATTTTAATTATTTTCTAACTTTTGCAAATTTTTATAATTAAGCCATATCATGATAAGGCATATGTAAAACCCATTAAAATTCCAATATAAAAAAGTACCAAACTAAATTATAATAACAATAGTTTAAATTTATATGTTTCTCTTGAATCAATCTTTCATTATATATTTTTTACATTCTTAATCTTTAATTTTAAACAGAATTAAACTGTTGCACATGCGCTTTAGATTTTTAAATATAAAATGAATGAATACTAACACTTCAACAACCACATGATAAAGTCTTTGGAAAAGATAGAATGGCCATCTATCTTTTCGAACCCAAACGCTTCTGTATGGGCGAATCTTAAGTCTTTGAAAGTGAAAGCGTAAAGATATTAAATAATCACTTTAAATTACTTTTACATGCTTGAATGCATGACGCTAGTGAAATTTATTAGAATTTACAATACGTCATTCTTATTTGAAATTAAATGTATGTAAATACGTCAATTATTTTATATAGCACGACGTTTATTTTATAAACTATAATTTTAAACAGTATTAAACTGTTGCACATGCGCTTTAGATTTTTAAATATAAAATGAATGAATACTAACCCTTCAACAACCACATGATAAAGTCTTTGGAAAAGATAGAATGGCCATTTAAAGTGATTATTTAATATCTTCACGCTTTCACTTTCAAAAACTTAAGATTCGCCCATACAAAAGCGTTTGGGTTCGAAAAGATAGATGGTCATTCTATCTTTTCCAAAGACTTTATCATGTGGTTGTTGAAGTGTTAGTATTCATTCATTTTATATTTAAAAATCTAAAGCGCATGTGCAACAGTTTAATGCTGTTTAAAATTAATAGTTTATAAAATAAACATCGCGCACTATATAAAATAATTGACTTATTCTTAATCTTTGTAATTGTATAATTATTATGTCTATTAGTTTTAGAATAGTAATGTATAACAGAATTCCTGTCATATATAATAAAACAAATAAAATTGGTTCCTAAAATGCCTCATGAAACAATACAAAAATTTCAGATCATGCAGTGATAAATTATAAGATATATGTTGGGAGTAACATGGAGTGATGGAATATGAAGTAGATGAATAAGAGAATGAACAAATATCATGAATATTTAGAGAGTTAAGAGGATGAAATAAAACAGATCTGGATATATTATTAAAAGAGATGACATTAAATGGGTCGTTGAAATCTTAAATTGGATTCCAAAATGTTTCTTTCAATAAGAAACTATATGTGAGACACATGGATATGAAAATTTTCTGGAATAATGTGAAGAAGAGACTATGAATTAGTTGGAAATATCATTCTGCAGTACATGGGTAATGGTAAAAAAAATGATCATATATATACATATAAATTAAAAAAACCAAGCAGACTTCTATTTTAAAAATAGCCCAACAAATGGTGGGTGTAAGAAGAAAGTCATTAACTTGCAGCAACCATGAACTGAAGTTGAAATCAGAATCACAATTTTTTTTTTTCAAATTCCAACAGCCATTGGTAAATGCTTTGCAAGAAAGCAAAACAAAGATGAAAAACCATTAAAATACTCGGGAGTAAAGCCTTTTCTTTGTTTTCCATGGAAAGATAGTGAAGAATCCTTCATCCTGGAATGAGCTATTTAAAGACTGTTTTCCCTTTTCAGTTTATTAAAGTACATATATAAATTAAACTATAATTTTTAATATGCTTAAAAAAAAAATTGTAAGCTCTTATTCCAGAAGCGTTTGAAATGTCATCAATAATATTAAAAATTAAGGTTTACTTTTTACTTTTTTAACGTGTAATAAATTTTACTGCACAATATTTTCATGTAAAGATTGAATACACTGCCATTGTTTATATATATCCAAATCATACTTTAAAAACAAAAATTCGTTTTGTAAAACATATTTTTCTTTATTAATTTTGATAACATATAATATTAGTTAATATCTAAAAAATAAAATAAAATGATAGGAAATTTTACTATCAAAACATTTATAATTTTTTCTTTCATATATCAATTTCCCACTTTACCAAATTAATGAAGAGAAATCGTTTTTATTTTTAAAGTAATAAAAAAATAAACAATTTTTCAAATGTTTTCAATTTTATTTTACTTTTTGACTTTTGTGTTTTTATGTCTTAATTCTGTTATTAAGTTGCAACCATATATAATATTAGCAGTGTGAGTTTTTGCACTGGTGGGTGGTTGTAATGTTAATAAGACTGAATGACAGAGACACTGACTAAAATCCAAAACATGTAAAAATGTCTGTGTTATACAATGATTTCCTTTTACATAGATCAAAGTGTATAGAAATCAGTTCTTATTTACTAGGAGAATAAAATATTTAAATGTCAGTATGGACATGAAAATCCAGATGTTTGATTACTAGCTCACCTGACAAGCAATAGTTCTTCATAAAATACATGCATAGCGAGAGAGGTTAATCTGAGCTTCTGCATTAGTGAATAGTTGTGATTTTGTGAATTTGAGATCAGAATTGTGCTGATAAATAGAAATAAAAGATTGATTATAATACCTAACACACTATGTATTCATTACCTGTGCAGTATGGTGCAGAAGTAGAATGATGGATTGAATGACTAAGAATTCCTAAATCCAAACTCAAACTGTCATTTCCAATGCTCAATCATAATATGGCCTACCAAGTAAACTAATCATTTAATTAGTTACTTATATATGGTGTCTTAAATTAATTACATTTTGTTTTATGTTTTTTTTTTTAAATGTAGAAATCTCAAAATTCTATAACAAACATTTGGTACAAGAAATGTAAGATATTTGAATTTAAAAAGGGTCAAATTTTTGTCACCTGATTATCTGAAGCACTAAAGTCTAATATTATTTAATGTTTTGGAAAGTTTCGGTGATGATAACTTTATTTATTTAAAATGAGTGAATGAAATCTATTAGAATTAACAACAATTGGAAGTCTGAGTAAAACTGACAAACATTATAAAGAGTTGCAGGTTAAAAAAAAAGATAAAATAATCACTGTGGAAAAAATCACAAATATATGCATACATCTGACACAATCCACTATCAGCTTCAGAAGCAGATTTATGAATGAGCTGCAAAACCACTAGTTTCTAATGTATACCCTAAAGAAATATGAACTAGACAATGACCAAATGGAATCATCTTATATAATTAGGTAAATTATCAACTATAATTTTTGCAACATGTAATCAATAGTGATCACAGGTTATTTCCTTCCAATAGAAAAACATGACAGCAGGACTGGAAGTTATAGCACAGAGATTTGGGCAATTGCAAAGGATCCACATTCCATCAACATAAAGGATCATGTGTTCCATTGCCCAAAAAATAGAATATCCAATTGCCTTATTTGCATATTGTGTCTCATTTAAAATATTATATAATTTCAATTATATATACTTACCTATACTGGAAAATTTTATTCAGCATTATGATTCTAGCAGTGTTTTGTCAAAAGCTGTCTCAGTGCAATTAATTACTTTATGTTTATTAATTTATACCTTTTCATCTGAACTAAGAATAAGAATAAGAGATTAAGAATTTCAATAATTGTTGTACATGGACACAAAATAATTGCAGATAAAAAAGAGATGTATCCCAGGATATAAGCATTGTTCTCAAAACAGACTTCTGCCAAGATAAAACTGCTCCAATTCATACAACTCAGGGAGACAAATATTTTAGATTATGAAGATGATATTATACATCTATCATGACCTTTTTGATCAGTTAAATTAAATAATTTAATTCTGTAATGAATGTTTTGTATATTATGCAAGAAAATCTAATATTAATATTGATTGTTTCCTGAGTATGTATTTATAATTCCACAAATCTATTAAATCGGTTAACAAATTATTTCAGTTAGGAAAAGAAATAATCTCTTTTATTTGCAATACACAGCAAAAAGTATTGCAAATGCTTAGTATAATTGTTTTACTTAATAATTTTAATAGTAGTAGTGTTAACCTTTTATTAGCTCTATGCAAAAAATTACAGAGAAGTCTCAGGGTTTTCTTTGAAATCTCCTCAAATGTTTATCTTCTTTTGTAGGACGAATACGATATTAATCAATCATCTTTTTTTTATTAATCAAAATTCACATTTACTTCATTGCCTTCCCTCATCATCTTGACATTTGTTTTTCTAAGAAAATGAATATTGAGCCTGGCTTTAAATATAGTACAATTTTATTTTGCAGAGTAATATAGGCAACAATGCTAAGTGTGATCAAATACTGAATGTTAATTGCATAGGTGATTTTATAAACACATTACCCTTCCTCAATCTATTTCATGTTATAAACACAGAAAATAAATAACATTTATGGGCACAATGACAAAAATATGAAATCGTAATATCACCAAAATAAAGCAAACTCAGATTTTTCATTTGTGTTTCAATTAAGAATTCAGGATAATTTTGCTCAAATATCCATTTGACAAGATTTTTTTTATTGTATTCTATGATATTTTTCAACCTTTGCCAGTATTACAATTACAAAAATATCAACGCTGTTTCTATTCTTTTTCCTTGATGTCCAATTTTCATAGTTACTGAGTCACAGAAAATATCTGTTTGAATAATTCTAATAACTGTTTTAAAAATATGTCCTTACATCTAAAGATCTTTTTGATTACTGAATCTTTTGTTATTGATAAATGATTAAAAAAAAACCCTCCTAAGTCTTCATTATTAATTTTGAAGTCAACTGATGATGTTTTAATATAATTATTTTTTTTCATATATAGCAATAATTTCAACATTTCACTCTTTCCCTTAAACCCGTCTTCATATAATAATTTATATAAATGGTTATTGTACCTTATATTTTACTCATTAACAAAATTTTCTCCACAAACAACAACAACAACAAAATCCACAATGTATGTGTGCATATTTAAATAATATATATATATATGTATATGTAATCATTAAAATCAGTCAACACTTAGACAATCCAAATATCAATAACAATCTCAACCTGTTGTCAAGACAACCAACCATCTTTCAACAATGTATATATTCAATAATAATGCCTAAAATTCATTTGTATTACGACTATGAATTAGAAATTTATATTCTAATGTAAACTTCACTTCTGCTAACACTTTACAGTTATTCTGACTTTACAGAGCTTTTTATACTTTCTCTTTCAAAAATAAGCTATCATTCAGTTTGCATATCAAAACTGAATAGTGTAAGTTATTCTATAACAGATTTCTCAAACATTCAATGAATCCCCACTGTTTATTTCTTATTTATACATTTTATCAGTTTATATGACAACCTTTCACTTAACTCTTTTAATAAAAATATATATCTACTTTAAATGATGAATGTTTTGTAGCAATGGTAAACGATGAAAATAAATATGTCCAATATTATATACTGATGGATTTAAAATGTATAAAAGTATGAAAAAAATATAACTATGTTATACAGACATATGTATAAATACACATACACTTTAATATATGTAGGCATTAAAAATGGTGGGTTTTTTTAATGCAAGGTTGTTCCAAAAGTATAAATCCATTAATAGTTTTTATAACTAACCATATAAACATCATATATATATATATCAATTTTCAGTTTGAAAATAACTATTCATCATAAAAAAATTGAAACTATTTTATTATAATAATTATTGTACTATATATATACACATTTAAAAGCTTGGAAGCACAAACTAAGAAAAGATTGAAAATGAAATACTTATACGAAGCCTAGAATGGAATTTTTATACACTTAATATAGTATTCTGAGCATCTTTTGCTACATGTAAAATATTCTATAAAAGACATCTAGAAAAAAAAGGAAAATAAAAAATTCTTAGTACTATCAAACATATGCAGTACATTAATAAATTTAAAACAGCTAGCTACAAATCAATAGAATAAAATAATCTAGAAGATGTTAGGATATTAGAGTAAACGATCATTAATTTACAAAAGTAATTTCTAAAATTAAATCCTATCAAAAACAAATATACACATAACATTCACTCAAATCTTATCAGGTGCATTCATATAAAACTTTAATGTTAATATCATCATTATCATCAATCATTATCAATCCACTGCAGGATGAAGGTCTCTCCAAGTTCAATTCATCTTCTCTGATTTTTAGCATCACCCATCTCACATGTGGTCTCTTTCTGGATCTTTTACAATCTCTTGGAATCCAGTTTAGGATTTCAATTGTCCATCTATTATCATCTCTTCTAGCAATATGTTCAGCCCAACTCCACTCTTTAATTTTTTCAATGAAGTCAGTAACAGATGAAAGTAGGATTAAAGATAAATGTTAAAAAGACTAAAGTAATGTTTAATGGATTTTCTCAAAATATGAAAATAAAGATTGATTATGAGAAGTTAGAAGAAGTTAACAGTTACAAATACCTTGGTCAGATTATTAATACAGATGGAAACATAATGGATAAAATTAATCATAAAATTAAACTTGGTTGGAGTGCTTTTGGTAGAAATAACTTGATACTAAAAAGAAATATGCCTATGTGTTTGAAAAGGAAGGTTTTTAATAAATGTGTTTTACCAATTCTTACTTATGGATCTGAGACTTGGATACTTAATCGAAGAGCAATACAGATACTTCATCGAAGAGCAATACAGATACTTCAGACCACTCAAAGAAGTATGGAGAGATGGATGTTGGGGGTAACAAGAAGAGATCAAAATGCAATATATGGGAAATGTTAATATATAGTGTCATATTTTAACAGTCTCATAGCTAATATTACTTTCAGCCATATTTTCCTTTTAAATAAAGAAATGCTGAATTTTGCAATTGCAAAATTCGAGCTTTTCCTTGATTAAAGGAGGAGTGTAGCTGAAAGTAATATAACTACAGGGCATATTTTATATAATTTTCAGCTAGCATTATGCATTGTTTCTATACTGTTACTTATATATACCTGAATCATGCTAATTATATTTAGTTTTTAAAATTTACAATTATTTAACAAATCAAACAATTTACATTTAAACAAATTTTATTAATTTATCCTCATATTAATCAATTCATTTTTTATATTACTTCAGTCAAGATTAGAATCTAATTATGTTTTATTATAGCTATTAAATAAGTTGAATTATCACATATACGTTATTACTTATTAAACTAAGATGACAGTTTATAAATTTATTTTAAGAGTTCTTCAAATTAATAAACAAGTCACATTCTTGAAACTGCTTGACAAGAATATATTTCTGTATGTTCTTATTAATTAAGTAAAAAAAAAAAAGATAAATAATATTTTTCATCTATCATTTTCAAATAAAGAAAGTAATATCTTCTAAATACACTCATAGTAAAATTTTTAAAAATGAGATCATTTGATCAGAATATAATTATATGTGAAGTTATTGATTACGGTAGTTGCTGAATTTAGGCTATCAATAAAAATTATAATTGATGAATAGTTAAAGTATCCTTCAAATGTGAAACATTATTATAAATAATCAATAGATTGTATTTAATCAAAGGTATGTTCTGCATTTTATAGGATGTGATTTCATATTTTTCCGTCTTTAACCAGTAGTACAACAAAACAAAGTAGTTTCCATATGTTTTATATGCTAATGCATACCATTTACAGGGTGGTCATTGTGCTCAACAAATGGAATTGTAAACAATTGTTTTATGTAAAGGTGGACAAGACAAATTATAAGCCCCATAATCAAAGACCATCCAATATATCACTATAATGGCGGAATTGAAGAACTTAATAAAGACAAAGATGGTTCTATTACCTGTTTAGAATATCTACAGGTTCTTTATGTCTAATAGAGTACTATCTATAATACAAGATATTTTGATTTGTTCTATTCTTTTTTTCTTTTTACTTTGCTATTTTCAGTTACTCATTCATTTCTCACCCACCCATTATCACATATTGGGAATGTGTGTATGTTACAATATCTCCATATTTTGAATATAATCACAATAATTCTTTCACTTTTGTGCAAGTATGAATTAGTATGTACAATTCTAAGCATTAGAAAAACAGTGATGGCAAAAGTTGAACAAATTAGGATTCCTTAGTACCCTTGAATAAGGCAGACTCATTTGGAAAATGATTACGTTTTAACAGACTTATTTAGAAATTCTCGTCTTTACAAACGTAGCACAATATAAAAAAATATTTTAAAAATGGATTGTCTGATAAAAATTTGTCTATGCTGGCAGCTAGTAATAGCTATAATACATAATCCATAGATGCAAAAGAAACATCTTTTTTCATAACTTTTTATAATTCAATACTTATTCACTTACTTTTCTTTCAGCACTTGTAATTCAATGTAAACACATTCACTATGTCTATTAAAAAAAGAATTATTTTTTACCCATAAGTAATATGCTTAACATGCTTTCAATTATCCATTAGTCTTATTCATAGCAATCTAACATTATAACAGGTGATATCTGTAATACCAGGATATTTAAATATTTCTTGTGAAAATGTAAATTATTTAATTTACATAATCCACTTTTTTGACAATGGGATACAAGTCTCATTCTTATTAACAGTGCATGCAGTGCAAAGTCAAGGAAGCTTGGCATATAGCCAATAATGTGCATGATATTAATAAGAAAGAGAATCATATCCATTTGTTGAAAAAGTGGATAATGTAAATAAAATAATTTACATTTTTGCAGGGAATATTTAAATACCACAGGATAGCCGACATCAGCTGCTATAATGATAGATTATTTTGAATATGACTAGTGGATAGTTGAAAGCATGCTAAGCATATTATTTATGTAGAAAATAATTATTTTCTTAATAGACATGGTGAATATGTTTACATCGAATTGTAACCTTTTTATATGTTTTTCTCTTTTTCCATAAAAACTAACGCAATCAAAACATAACTATCGCTTTTGGAATGTTGCGCTTTCTCATACCAAAGTGTCTTTATTATATGTATATATACTAGTGGAAGCAATCTTTGACTTAAATCCATACAGTATTAGGAAGTTATAACTGTTATTTGCCAGTATTGGTATGACAGTGGTTCAGAAATATTCATAATAGTCTATACATTATTTTGAATCACTGGAAACAAATTGTTAATTAAATCCAACAAACCAATTCAGTATAAAGCTACAATGACCTATAGTTTTTTTTTGTCCCATTTTATGATTTAATTACCCAAGTCCAATTTTCTTAGGCCATTCAAATATAAAAATTATTTTTATTAATATTACCATATATCAAAAAGGTAAAAATAATATTACAATTTGCAAAATTTTTGTTTCATATTATGTATTTTTTTATAATGATTTTCGTTAATTATTGCTTTTTCTTGTTACTGTTGTTTTTATACAGAAACTGTACTTTCAAAATGAACAAATTTATTGCTAAATGTTGTATAATTGTTTCTTTGCAATCAAGATTATTTGGATTTCTGGATTTTCCTGACAAAGAAAGAATTATAAAGACAAAAACACCAAAAAAATCAGGAATGACAAATTTAACTATGAAAAATAGAATTTTTTTTTTATATATACAATTCTTTGATTAAAAGAAAGAAAATTATTTTGTTCACAATGTTTTCCATTTTCTAATGTAAAAAATGCACAAAATTCAGTTGGTTTTAATGAGCCTGCTACTAACTCTAATCAAGCTTAATTATTTTATTTTTTATAATAAATGCTACAAGAGAAAATACATAAAGCTTTTATCTATGATGGTCCCCATTCCCAGACCGGTTTCGAGCTATGACTCTCATCATGGCTCTCATCACTGATGAGAGCCATAGCTCGAAACCGGTCTGGGGACCATCCTAGATAAAAGCTTCATGTATTTTCTCTTGTAGCATTTATCATAAAAAATAAAATAATTAAGCTTGTTTAGAGCTAGTAGCAGGCTCTTTATGTACTACATATTGGTAATACAAGCTATATAGGTCATGTGATATATGACTGATTTTTACTATTTTAATGATTTAAATAATTTGTGTAAAGTTTAGAAGAAACATGAAACATTTTAAAATCATCTAAAAGGGATACTTGCATATAAAATATTTTGTTCAGTTCATTTTGAGCATGTTATAAATACACAAACAATTTTAAGCATTTCAATTCATAATGGTTTTAAAAAATTTAGAAAAAAAAAAATTATAGTAATGTGTGTCGATTAGAATTACATTAAGTAGCATTCCACATTCATGAAGATTATGCTTTTTGTAACAGCGGTAACTATTTTGATACTATGTACCTGTTAAATAATTACAATGAGTTATTATCAGGCCTTTAGGATCATGCAAGATATTTTCAGGACATTCAAAAATATGAAATGTTCTTAACTATATACATATGGTTTTTAATTATATACATAATGAAATAAGTGTTTTATTTGTTAATGATATCATTTAACAAATTAGTGACTAGAAATATTTCTGTTATTAGTTATGCTTAGATGTGATATAAACAGAAAAATGTGTGAACAATGTATGAAATTTGTAAATATTAGTCATGATAGAATATCATCTATATTAGCTAAATACACATAACTTTAAAAAAATGATTGTAAAGAAAAGTTACTGAAATGTACGAAAATGCAGTGGTAATGTCTGGACATTTGTCAGGGTTTCAAGTAAGTGACAAACTTTTTTTTTTGTTTGTTCATTACTGGACTAATAGATTAGATCTTGTTTTGTCCAAACCTTTTGAAAAACCACAAACTTAAATAAGTAATATCTTCTTTCAATAATTAGTGTTGATGTATTTCTTTCCAATAGGCTGATAAAACATACTAATGAACTACATAAAGATAAAAAATTTTCATTAGCAAGAGCTATAAGAGAGACATACAATGGAAGAACCATTGAAATGCTTTTGTAATGCTATTAAAATTTCAATAATATTAATTGAAATGATTTTAGAAAACCCAGACAAATGGGAAACAGCAAAAGTGTCACTAGGTTATTTAACATATTTAAATGAGTGTTTTCTTTTATCTATTTTTTCTGATATTTTTTATTTGACTGATGTCCTATAAAATATTTTACAAACTAAAACCAATGATATTACACACTGCTTACTAAAAATCGATGGGAGTTAAAAAAATACTTACCCGTTTACATGAGTAATATATTATTAGGACAAATTAAATGAAAAGTCTATCTACACTCGATCAAAAATATGTCTTAAAATAGAAATGATCCAAAAAAAAGAACTTCATTTTAGATACTCTTTTTATACAAATAGATATGCATTCTAGAAATTTTATTTTTTCTCTAAATGACTAATCTGAAAATATTACAAAATTATTGCACAAGATATCCTGAAAAAAACATTTTGGAAATTTTGATTGTATGATATTAAAAAATTATTTAATAAATATTTATAATTCAGATAATTTAAAGAGCAAAGATGTTAATAAACTTCTTGAATATATAAATAGTAAAGATTTAATTTTAACTTTATACAAATACTTATTACACTACACCTTAATTTTAATTATATTTTCTACCAAAGTATCATTTTTTGATACTGAAAAAAAATTAAAATCATGTCCAAAATGCTAGTGGATAGTATTAATGAAGATACAGTAATCTTTATTAATCAATTAATGATAATAAGGTATTTCTGTATAATGTTTACCCAACTACAAAATACAAAACTCATACATGGTCATTTGACATAATTTGCAAATTATATGGATCAGATGAATAAACTTTTTTGCGTATTACTGATTATTGTCCCTCTTTCAATAACTTTGAAATCCAATTTAACCTTCTTCAATAACACTAAGAAAAATGTTGACATTAAGATTTTTGATAGGTGACAAAAAGATAATAACAGCTATGTTAATATTTGTGTGATATATGACAATTTCCCAAAACAAACATTCAACAGTTCTATGAATACTAGCGAAAGCAGTATTACAGTGACTTAAAATACTGGCCATAAAATTAACATTTATAATGTAGCAGCAGAGATTATTTAATTCATGGGATTCATTATGACCTAAGTGAAATGCAGATTCACAATTATCAATGAAGATTTATCTCACATGCAATTCTTTTAAATATTTATGCTGAGAGTCATGTAAAAAAAAAAAAAAATCAACAAAATACATCAATGTTTTTACGTTAAATGTGAAGTTTTGATTTTAAATACGAAATATTTTTCTGTACTTCATATGTATTTATCAGTTTTATACAAAATTTTTACCAAGATAATTATAATTTGTCTACAGAGAACATTTGATTTCCACCAACCAAGAGTACAAACTGGATTTAAAAGTGGTTTTAGTACAGTAGATCATATTCAGGTATTGAGAGAAGTTATAGAAAGGACAAATGAATATAAGTTGCCATTATGCTTTGGATTTATAGATTATGAAAAGGCATTTGATTCTATAAACATTTCTTCAGTGATTAAAGCATTGGATCATCAAGGTATAGATCCAGGGCATTGTCATATTTTAAAGAATATTTATAAAAATGCAATAGCAACAATTAAATTACATAATTATACTAGGAAAGTCAACATTGAGAAGGGTGTAAGACAGGGTGACTCCATATTTCCAAAACTTTTTACAGGAGTGCTGCAAAAAGTATTTTGTGGATTAAAATAGGGAGTTAAAGGAGTGAAAGTAAATGGAGATTATTTAAGTCATTTAGATTTTGCAGATGATGTAGTTGTTTTTGTAAATAATGCTTTAGAGCTACATGAAATGTTGCAGGAGTTATCAGATGAAAATAGAACTAAAGATAAATGTTAAAAAGACTAAAGTAATGTTTAATGGATTTTTTCAAAATATGAAAATAAAGATTGATTATGATAGTTAGAAGAAGTTTACAGCTACAAATACCTTGGTCAGATTATTAATACATATGGAAACATAATGGATGAAATTAATCATAGAATTAATCTTGGGTGGAGTGCTTTTGTAGAAATAACTTGATACTAAAAGGAAATATGCCTATGTGTTTGAAAAGGAAGGTTTTTAATAAACGTGTTTTACCAGCTCTTATTTATGGATCTGAGACTTGGACACTTAATAGAAGAGCAATACAGAGACTTCAGACCACTCAAAGAAGTATGGACAGATGCATGTTGGGAGTAAAAGAAGAGATTGAAAATGCAATATATGGGTAAGAGAACAAACAGATGTTACTGACCTCATTGAAAAAATTAAAAGACTAAAGTGGAGTTGAGCTGGATCTATTGATAAAAAAGATAATAATCGATGGACAATTGAAATCTTAAACTGGATACCAAAAGATGATAAAAGACCCAGAAAGAGACCACATGTGAGATGGATGGATGAAATAAGAAAGGGTGCAGGGGTGATGTGGAGAAGCTAAAGATCGGAGAGGATGGATTGAACTTGGAGAGACCTTCATTCTGCAGTGGATTTATAATGGTTGATGATGATGATGTATAAATTTATTATATATAGTAAAATAAATTATTAATATATATATATCATAAAAGTAATTGAAAATTTTATTAAATAAAAAAGATGGCTTGACTTAATTTTTAATTTAACTAAAATTAATTAATTATATAAAAAAATTAAATTACTTCCCTCACTCTAATCTTTCTGCATGTTATTGACTAATAAATATCAAAAATAGTAATAATGGCACTGATTTTCAAGCTCCTTTCAGCTGTCCACTCATTATCTCATACAAATGATATTCATGCTAAAACAGCTCTATCAGTTGGTCCAGATCATCATCTCCTACACACACATATATAGTCAGTGCTCAGTTTATATTAAGATAACAAATCTTCAAACTTTAATAGACAGGCTGTATGAGATAGAATGGATAGCTAAAGTGAACTTGAAAGTCTGTGTTCAAGTAGTCTATAATTTCCATCTAAAACTCCAAGTATATAAATTATACATGTATTCAATCAAATAATACATATATATTAAATACATAAAACTACAAAATTTCATTGGTATAACTTTTCCAAGATCTGAACATTATGTGTAGACAATGAATTGTCAAAATTTAAGAATGATAACAGCTGATCTTTATAAAATTTGATCTCTGGAGAAACAAAATGATAGACCACCAAATCGAAAATTTTTCTGGACATTTAACTAGCATTTTCTATACTTAGAATTCCTAGAAATATCATTAAAAAGTCAATGATAATTAAAATTGCTTTGAATAATTGTACCTGAGCCCATTTTGTTTGTACATATGTCAATGTTTAGAAAGTTAAGATTAAAAAAAAAGGTTTCTTGCAAGATAGAGATCTTTGCTAATTTCATAAACATTGGCAGTCCATTATTCTTATTCATGAATACTTATCATGTCATGCATTGTATATATATTTATAATCAAATCCAGATCTGATTACCCTTGCATAAATTAATAAATGTGCACTGAATGGCAAAGCTATCAATTATATTGATAACCCTAATATTATGATCTATAAACATTATATACTAATAGAATTTATAGCAGCAAATTAAAATATAGGGATTCATGGTGCCTGAATTTATACTTAAATATCTACTCTTTCTGATGAGAAAATGGCTGCCTTTTCCGGGTATAGCAATGATATATATACATATATGTATATGTAATAAATTAAGTTTGATGTCTGTAATCTTTCCAAATATATGTAATATTCAAATTTATATAAATATTAAATACAGTAATATTCATATAAATTTAACTTATTTTATAAGAGGTACTTTCGACTATATTCTTTGTAGTCTTTGTCAACTATATAATGTTGAAAAATTAAAACAAGACATCATTTCATAATTCCCATAATTCAATTCAGTTCTACCACAATTCTGTTATTTTAAATTTATATGAATATTACTGTATTTAATATATAAATATATAAATTTGAATATTATATATATATGTATTAATCTACCTTTTCTTTCAAAATTGCTACTGATAAATAATACTTTGGTGTAAATATATTTAGTAATATCAGTGACTTCATCAAGTTTTGATCACTTCATCATCATTCAATATCACTATATATATCTTTCATATTTGTATTTAAATATTGGACAATTTCCATCATCTAATATATGAATTGAAAGTCTTTAGAAAAATTTAACTTTATTTAAATATTCTAAATACATTCAACTGTTAGGAATAGCACACAGGTTTTGAAAGGTATTACTCTTCCCTCTTCTTCGGGTATTGTTGGCCTAACCAGTCACAGTACTTACATGGGCATTGAACCTGGACCTTTAAATTCTTGCATATTAAATTTTATGGTAACACTCTAACCAACCGAGCTGTCCTGCCAAATGCAACAGTCAGTAGAAATTTCATATACTTATCTATGAGGTTCTTACTGATTTCTCCACTTTTTCCTAAGAATAAAGTTGATTCGTGGTTTCCTTACATTATGTATAGTCACACTAGGTTGACTTATGGGATTGTTTGCCATTATCAGATGAGCAGCTTCTTTAAATTTTCTTTCTTTATACTTTTTCTTCTCTGTCCAATATTTTGTAGTTTCCCAATTAAACATATGTTCATTGGTACATACATGGTCTGCTATCTTAGACCCATCTGTTTTCTCTCTTCTAATCATCAGTTTGTGTTCTTGCAAGCACTTTTCAATGGGATGACTGGGCTCACCAATATACATTCTTCCACATTCACATGTCAATTTCATAGATGCAGTTTTTTTCTTTTCAGCATTTCAAGTTTAGGTTTTGTAAATATTAGAATTCTTCATAGTATGGTATGACTCTGGAAGGCTGTTTAATGTTGTACTGATTGCAGATTTTCCTTAATTTGTCTATTTGTGGTACATATGGGTACACTACAGTACCAATAATTGTTTTCTTTTGATTGTTCTTTTTTGTCTATTTATGCTTTTCTTAATTTCAGCTGATGGATAACCACTTTTAATAAGAGTTTGTTCTATATTGTACCCTTTACAATTGGTACCAGTAGTTTAGATAGAGTTGGAAAAGTAGCTATATTAAAAAAATTTAAATTTATTTTCTAGCATATAATTTTGATATTATAGACAGTATAGTTTCAAACTCAGTAGATAGAATCTTATAAAGATATATTAGATAGTTTGAACTCATTTGTGAGATGAATTCAATATAAAATGATACAATATGTTGGTTAAAAGATATTGATTTTTATTTATTATATTTAAAAAATACTACAGATAGAATAGCTTAAATATAGCAGTAAATATTTTATATTATAGGTTTAAAGTAATTATTTTTGTTTAAAATATTATTTAAATGATGGTTAATTTAATATTAGTTTAGAATGTGTTGAAAGTATCACATGGTTAGAGGTGATTGTATGAATATGTGAGCTTTCAAATAGTGAGGGAAAGGAAACTAATTTTAGCTTGTTAACAAAAATTTCATACAAAATAAAGCATAGCAAATATTCAGTCTAGAGATAATATTAGAAAAATAATTAAAATTATTATTTTATTTAGGTGTAATATTTTATTTTGAATCAATTTTGAGTCATTAAAATATTAAAAATTGTTTTAATAAAAATATTTAGTTTTTTTTAGATAAAAATATTTAATATTTAAAGTATTAAATAATTTAATAATAGTTAATAATTGATGAGTCATAGTTTTAAAACTTAATTTTAAATGATATTGATGATGTTATGTAAATTAGAAGCTTTTTACAAGCAGTATTGACCAATGGAATCATTGGATTAAGACCCGTATAAAAACAGATTGAAGCCAGTCTAAACAGATTTTGACAGATTCTTAGTGGTTTACAGATTCAGATTAAGTTTGAAATTTATAACTATATATTTTTTTATATTGTGACAATAGTAATTTCTTTTAAATTATTATTATTTTACTTAAGTGTTTTAAAAAATATAATTGGAATAACGATTTAAAGAATGATTCACTAAACATCAATTTTCCCTGTCAGTCTATTCTTCTTGAAACTTGGCTTAGGACTTCCATAATTCTATGGAATGCAATAGTAGCTACTTAAATATTGAGACAATGAACACCAAATGTCAAGAAATATACTAAAAGACCAGAAAAGATTTATGTAAGAACTTTGAAATTTTTATAAATAGTATGTCTAGATAAGTGAACATTTATTTACAATAACTTTATCATATTACAATGAAAATAATTTAATAATATCAATTAAGAGGAATCAAATATTTCTTGAAAATCTTTATCGTAGTGTTAAATTTAAAAGAAAGAAAAGAAAATTAAGACTTTGGATTTAAGTTTAAAAATTGAATTTAAAATATTTTATTTTATGATAGTATAGAATGACTGTTTATTAGATAATTGATAGTAATAATTTATATTTAATTTGTCTTTAAAGTAAACTAAATGGACATGTTTAAGAATGATGTATTTAAAGACAGACTGAAGATGACTTTTGAATGTCTTTTATGTTTATAAAAAGACTTGTTATTGACTAAATCAATAAGCTATATACTTTAAAATGATTTATCTGGAATAACTTATCACACGTCTTTTTAAAGGATTGAAATTATATCAGTTAATAAATTATTTGAATGATAAAGCTGTCACTTTACCTGGAAAAGAAAAATATCTAGTGAAAAGGTACACATTTAAAAGGATAAAAATCATAAATCTTTTAAAGAAATATTTATTTTAATTCATAAACTACATGTCTGCTAATAAATGTATCAAATAAATAACATTATAGTATATAATATTTGCTACTAATGTTTTTGACCGATGAAGACACCAATCTAATGGAAAGTACGTACTTAGAAAAAAAAAAAGAAATATTTTCATATAAAATGGATCCTAGAATTATTCCTTCATGAAGATATTACATGCCTGGGTAAAATTTTCAGAAAGGACTGAAATAAACATTTTATCTTACAGGATTGTTAATATTTTCCATGAATTTTGTTAGATTTTTCAGATTTTATATTATTACTTCTACATTTTTTTAAATAGCATAGAAACAGGAGTATGATTGTGCACAAAGCTTTCACCCATAACTAGGCAATGGAGCAAGATTTCTGACAAGCGTTCAGCTTACGAGCAGAAGGAGAGAAAAAAATCTTTTAACTTTAAAACTTTATTTTTTTATATATGAAATCTAATGTTAATATTTAGAATATTACAATTTTTTATTTTAAAATTAACTTTTTATTATATTTTAAATTTAATCTTAAAATACATTAACTTTATTATTATGGTAAATAAATAAAAACAGAGATATTCAGAAATTAATTTTCTGAACAAGGTAAATTACAATCGTAATTTTTTTTTTTTAATGTATGGTTCAAGAAGCGGATTGCCATAAAAAATCCTAATATTGGTTAAAATCATTGGTAATTTCTTTTTATTATTTACATTACATTTTGCTTAATAATTGTTTTTTTAAATGATATATCTTCATTAGTATGTTAAATTAGTATTTCATATTTCTTGAATTTAATATTAAACAGTGTAACTGTTGGTAGAAGTTATCATTGTGTGTATTCTTTATAAAATAATTGATAACTGCAGATGAATGTTTTGAAAACATCCAAGGATATTTTAAATATTTATTTATTGTGAATGCTTAAATATGCATACACTGTATAACATTGTTAAATGATTAATGTTATTTTTATGAATGTTATCTGTAAAAATACAGAAAAAGACATAATACTGATCTCTAAATTATATAATTTCGAATAAATAAATGTATAGTACTATCAAGATCATTTCTGCATGAAAACTTTTAAAAAAACCATATTGACATGAATTTAGATCTTTGTTGTTTCTTTAATATTGTGTTTTGGAAATTATTTTAGAATGCAGTTTGTATATTTTATAATGTTAAGTGAATTATTCAGTGTGGAAGATGTAGGGTGGTGGTCAGGAGAGTAATATTTATATAAAATCCTCTGTGTTAGGGATATGTTGATATCTGTTGTATGTGAATTACATTTTCATACTTTAAAATTATTAAAATATACAGATAATATAGAGCTGTATATCATTTTCCATGAACAGTTGCATTTCTTTATCATCAGTAAGTGCTGTAATAGAGCCATGGCTTGAATCTTAGGTGCCTGATGAATACGGACCTATTATTATGATTTTGCACTATATCCATGGATATTATCTTACTCATTTGAGTCAGTCTTGTTATTATTCCATACCCTACAGTTTAATCACTATCTATCACCACAGGCATCATAGTAGAGGATACCTTTTATAAGTTGGTAAGTAATGACTAAACCATTTGAAGTTAATAATTTGTGAGCAGGCAAGATGAAGAATATAGAAATTTCTTTCACAAATGATGTTCAGATATTTGATGACTGTCATAGTATATAACATAAAAGAGGAATAATTGATACTCAAACAAGTATTAGAGATCACCTAGCTCAAACAGATATCATATTTAAATTGGAATGAGAATAGTGAAAATGATTTTTAATGATGTGATGAATGTAAGAATAAAAAAACAAAAAAATACAAATATCAAGCAATATAATTTATGGATAGTTCTTTAAATTTCATTATAAATAATTCAAACCCATTCAAATTACAAAAATTTATTAAATTATCCCTTAAGTATTTTGCATAAATAGTTAATTTTTTTTTATAGAGGGAAATATTTTTATTTTAAAATTTTCTGACATTCAAATATCAGAATGATACTTTGCTAAACTGCAAAGAAAGACTTTAATAATTTTTTTTTGATATTTTATTTGTTGGATTTTAAGAAGTGCATTTTAAATTTAAACTTACATTGCATGTTCAATGCGCTTTAAAATTTGTAATAATCAAGCATATTTTCCCAATAGAGGGACCTTCTAAACCACGACACAAGATAGCTACTTTTATAAAGATAAGAGCAGCCATCTTATCTTTAACCTAAATGTCCACTTATATAGGTGAATCTAAAGCATCTTGATTTGGAAGTGTGAAGTTGTTGTTTTCTCCACTGTTTAAATCCACTTCCTTTACAAATTAACATACGCGAAATCTTGCAATTTACAGCAAGTTAATACTACATTCTTAATATTGGAAATCCTATAAACTATTGAAGAGTAGTAATTAATTTATTGAGCGCACAGAAACATATGTAAATACTTTAAACAGGCTTTAACCTGTGTTCAATGTGCTTTAAAATTCATAATAATTAAGCACATGCTTCAGATTCACCTATATGTGGACATTTAAGTTAAAGATAAGACAGCCGCTCTTATCTTTATAAAAGTCATTATCTTGTGTCATGGTTTGGAAGGTCCCTCTATCAGCAAAATATACTTGATTATTATGAATTTTAAAGCGCATTGAACACAGGTTAAAGCCTGTTTAAAGTATTTACATATGCTTTCTGTGCGCTTAATAAATTAATTACTACTCTTCAATAGTATAAGTGTAATATTAAAATTTCTTAGAAATTGGGAGACTTATTGTAACTGTTCCCAACACTAATAATAGAATATTATTTTTACTAAATGAGGATAATATATCATCATTACTGTTGTAAGTTTTCTTTCTTTTATTTTGTAATGGCCAGAGTGAATTGGTAAGATTTACTGTAAATATTTTTTTTTAATGTTTAGTAATGTCAATTCTTATATTTTTGTAAATATTTTTTTATTTTTATTGTCATAACCTTATTGTAATAGGATGATATTGTTAATTTATAAATAAATTTGTTAACTGTTTTTGAAACTTATATCTTAGTCGAATTGTGATTTATCTGCGTGTTGTTCATTTGATATTTCATTTTACATGCATGATCCACAGAAATTAATAATTTGAAATATTACTTATTTGGCACATGATCCATAAAGATTACTTAGATATTACTTCTATTATCAAAGTATATTATTATTATTATCGTAAGAGATATGATCAATGGTAATTATTTTTAAACTGATACAACACCAATGAGAGGTATACTTGAAACTGCCACAATATTCAAATACATTACATTTTTTAAGAATGCCATATTAAACAATAAAAGATTATACGTTTTAATTACAATTTTATTATATTATTTATGATTTATTGCTAAACTTTAATCATTAATTAGATTTAATGTTGAGAGTCATTAAGTTATTTTAGTTGCTTATTGCTGTATTTATTTTGTAAGGGTAGTGAGATATCATGTGAAATTCCTCATCATATTTAAATACAAGGTGTTAATTAGTTATTTTATTTTGTTATTAGTTTGTTAGAAATAAACCTGAGATTATTATTATTATTTTGGAGAATTCTAATTTTCTTATTAAAAGATGATGAGTAAAATTATTAATTAATATTTCATTAATGAATATTAAGTAATTTATTGTTATTTCTGTAATAAATTTATAAATCATATTTTAGGATTATTAGATTTGTTTTAATTAAAGACATAAGACTATTACATAATTTTGTTATGCGAATTTACAGGGGTAATATTCTTATGCCATTTGGAATGTATCTTTTGGGATGTATTCTTAATATTTTAGCTAGTGTATCTTACTGAATGTCTCATGTTAAGAGTTTTATAGTTGTATTTGTTATTTTTGATAGAACTTTATTTTATTTAGAATATTGAGCTAGTTAGAAGTTAAATTTATTACTAAAATAAATAGATTGAATATTATAGTTGGAACCCTACTTGTTTATTATGAACCTAAGTATTATAACATTTTAATTTAACTTAAGTTTCTTATATTAATTATTGAAAAATATTGTTTTATTAGATAATTGTACATTAGTAATGTATCTTGAACTAGTCAGAATAATAGTATTATTTTAATACTCATTATTTATGTAACCCAATTGTAGTTCACTAAGGGTACAATATAGATATTTTCTTTTTTCAAATCACTGGTTTCTGAACAAACTACTTTTGCCCTGTTCCATAGTGGTAGTATAACTCCATGTTTTGTGCTTCTGGTATGATTGGATGTGTAGGCTAAGTATTTTTGTGTATGTGTGGGTTTTCAGTAAATTGTAGTTTTGGTTTTGCCATGAGGGAGTGTTGTCACAAGAACATCTAAGAATGCTGTTTGTTCTTGTTCAGATTCTATTATGAATTTAAATGAGAGGGATATGTTGTTGCTGTGTTTCCAGAAACTTCATAGTAGTGCTTCACCATGTGACCATGCAACAAATGTATCATTTATAATGAAGCCCAACATTAGGTGGATATGAAGTAGCTTTTATGGCTGTAGTTTCAAGTTCTTCCATGAAAATATTGCTAATCAGGGGTACAATGGTGAGACCATAGTCATTCCTTGATTTTGTTGGAAGAATTCTGTGTTATATTGAAAGTAGTTTGCTTTTATCCAGAATGTTAATAGTTACATTTTATTATCAATAGCAAGAAGTGTTCTGGTTTGTAAGTATTATCACTATTTAATCTTTTCCTTACGATTGGCAATGCTTCTTCATATGGTACATTTGTGAATAAACTTTCCACATCAAAGCTTGCCAGTAAATCAATTCTTTCAATTTTCATATTCTTGGTTAATTCTATATGTCTATAATCCCTGACAAAGGACTGATTCATATATGTTAAAGCACTTAGAACTTTGAAAAGAAATCTTGACAAATTTTGGCAAGGTGAATTTCTAGAACTATAATTATTCTCCCTGCTGACAAAGGCAAAGCAACAATTACAATGGATACAACTAATTATGACAACAAAATACAAAAACTCCTCACAACAGACCAAGACAGAAAAGTAGGAAAAATCTGATACTGAGTATAGAAACAAAGTTACAAGCATTACTCAGAAAGCATTGCAACTACATATTTCAGAAATATTCCTCATCTTTATGGTCTACCTAAAATCAATAAAGCTCCTGTTCCATTAAGACCTATTATTAGTTCTAAAAATTCACCTTGCGAAAATTTGTCAAGATTTCTTCTCAAAGATCTAAGTCCTTTGGCATACAAGATCCAATCCTTTGTCTGAGATTGTAGACACTTAGAATTAATTAAGAACATGAAAATTGAAAGAACTGCAGTTACTGGTAAGCTTTGATGTGAAAAGCTTATTCACAAATGTACCATGTGAAGAAGCATTATCTATTGTAAGGAAAATATTAAGTGGTGATAATAGCTTACAAACCAGAACAATTCTTCCCATTGATAGTATAATTGAACCATTAACATTTTGCATAAAAACAACTTACTTTCAATATAACACAGAATTCTTCCAACAAAATGAAGGAAAGCTAAAAGCTCACAATTGTCACCCTTAATTAATAATGTTTACATTGAAACTACAGCCATAAAACTACTCCATATCCGCCTAAAGTTTGGCTTTGCAATGTAGAAGATACCATGGTTGTATGCCCACATGGTGAAGTACTACTACAAACTTTCTGGAAACACCAACAACGTATCACCTTCAATTAAATTCACAATAGAATCAGAACAAGAACAAAAATTGGCATTCTTGGATGTTCTTGTGACAAGACTCCCTCATGGCAAAATCAAAACTACAGTTTACCATACAAGAAAATATTTAGTCTATACATGTAAACATACCAGAAACACAAAACATGGAGTTATACTATTACTATGGAACAGAGCAAAAGAAATTTCTTCAGAAACCTGCAATTTGAAAAAAAAAAAAGATCTACATAGAACAAACTCTTATGAAAAACAGTTATCCATCAACTGTTATTAAGAAAACCTTAAATAAACAATAACAACTATCAAAAAACAATTATTAGTATTGTAGTGTACCCATACATACCAAAATAGCAACAAAGTAAGGAAAATCTTCCAATCAGTACATCAGAACAGCTTTTCAGAGCCATACCACACTATGAGGAATTCTAACATCTACAAAGTCTAAACTTGAAAAAGAAAAAAAACTGCATCTATGAAATACAATGTGAATGTGGAAAAGTGTATATTAGTGAGACCAGTCATCCCATTGAAAAGTGCTTATAAGAACACAAACTGATGATTAAAAGAGAGAAAACAGATGTATTTAAGATAGCAGATCATGTATGTGCCAATGAACATACATTCCATTGGGAAAATACAAAAAATTTGGATAGAGAAGAAAAGGTACAAAGAAAAAAAAATTTAAAGAAGCTACTCACATGACAATGGAAAACAATCCCATAAGTCAACCTAGAGTGACTGTATATAATGTATGGAAACCACAAATCAATGGTGCTCTTAGGGAAAAAATGGAGAAATAAGAAGGAACCTCATAGATAAGTATATGAATTTTCTATTGACTTTTGTCATTGGCAGAATGACTCAGTTGGTTAGAGCCTTGATTAAAATTTAATACTCTAAGAATCTAAGGGTCCAGGTTTGATTCCCATGCTAGTACTGTCACTGGTAAGGCAAGCAACACCTGAAGAAGAGGGGTGAATAATACTTCTCGAAAAGTTGGGAATATACTAACCTGTGTGATACTACTAAGAGTTAAATGTATTTGAAATATTTAAATAAAATTTTTCTAAAGACATTCAATACTCATACCAGATAATGGAAATAGTCCAATATATAAATACAACTAAAATACCAGCTCACAAACCTTCACGAAAACAATATCTGTCCTATGTTTTTGTAAACGAATGACTTCTTAGTCTTTTGTGATTGCATTTTCATTGATTTTGGCATCTAGTAGCCATAATCTCATTAAAAAAATACAGTTAGTTACATGGAATTTCATGTGATATGTTCACATTAATAGTATATAGTTCCATGCAATTGATTAAACTTTTTTTTTACTTCATCTCAATGGAAAATTTACCTTAGTTCTTGCATACATTACTCCAATGCTGTGACAAATGTATAAGATAGTCTCATTTAAAAGACATATAGCCATGTCTGTCCAAACAACTATATAATTGCTTAAAATTTTCAATGATAGTTATTGATTATATGTTATCTAGGATGATTTTGCCAAGGGCATTTTCTACAAAAATTGCCAGCTAGTTTATAAATCATAATTTATTTAAAAACATTTCTTCAAAGAAATTTTAACTGAATTACCCCAAAATGAATATATATTTATATATTCACTTTTTCTATACATGCATGTGTATTTAAAACCATAAACAAAATAATTCTCACTGATTATTTTAAAAACTATTATTTGAAATTCTGGTCAAGAAATGCTAATTTAAAAATAAAATTCAACTTCAAATAAAGTTTTTATGGTTTCTCCAATTACAGATAAAAATTTTAAAATGTTTTCAAGTGGATATAAATTTTTCAAGAATATCGTAATGATAAGTCTTTTTATCATCTTTGACTTTTTAAATCTTCTATAAAAATTAAATACTGTTCAACATAAATAAATTTCTATCAAGAAAGTGCGTCAGCAAAAAAAATGTAGTTAATTCATCAAAGCTTTGTTTAAAATATATATATTGCGATAGTTTTAAAGCTAAACAAATATAAAGTTACATTCTAAACTTTTTTTTAACCATTTCCAAGAAATTTAAAAAAAGAAAATGGAAAAACTTATCAACTCGGTATACAGTATTTAATAACAAACTGGATTCGCACATTCAGTTTTGCAATGATAATTAATTACAGTCCCTAATACATATATAACAGACATAACTCTTCATTAAACTGTGCTCTAGCTATAAAGTTTGATAATTTTTTGCAATAAAAATATGACCTTTTTACCGCATTCCAACATTTTATACATAGAATTATAATGAATAACTTGAGCTAGAGAACAAATGTTTATATCAATTGAGATATTTATAACTAATTAATTTAAATAACTGATACTTTAATTTAGAGACCAGAATTATTTCTATATCATTTTAAAACTTTGCAAATAAATGGTCAAATGATAAATATGCAATGATGAATAATTAAAGTACTTAATATATAAAACAGCAAAGTGACTCCACAAATACTATTAATATAAACAATTGAACTACTCTCTAGCTTGTAGGGTTCAGTAATCAAAATAAGAATTGAATAACATTAGTTAATGAATGTTTAGATTAGCTGAGATATATTAGGCACTGTAATTAATTATTCATCATTAAGTATTTAATATTTGATTATTTATTTGCAATTTTAAAATGATTACAAATAGCTCTGCTCTGTAAATTAAAATATCAATCAATTTAAACTAATTTGCCATAAATGTCTCAAATCAACACTCCACTAATTGAAATTATTCAACATAATTTTCAACTGTTATATATTCTTACAGTCATTTTCAAGGATCTACAACAACAAAAAAATACATATTTATAAATAATACCTTAATTACATAAACCTTTCTTTTTATATCAACATAAACATCAAAAAACATATTAATTATACATAATTATATTTTACTTACTTCTCCCTCTGCTTTTTATTACTACTCTTCCTTCTTTACATTATTTAATTACAAATCTTATTACTTTATAAAAACATCTAAGAAACTTTTTATACTAATTTTAAACCAACCCTAATTGCAAATTACTTCACCCTTTAAATCTTTATCTAAAAACCCATCTCAAAAACCACATTCCTTATCTAGACCTTCAAATATATTTAAAAAAACAAAAAACAAATATACACTTTTTAAAAAAAAAACATTAACAATTTATTTAATTCTATTTAAACATTCCATATTACTTACATATTATTTTATATTCCTTATCCACACCATTAATTCTCTTTGAAACAGGATTATACCTTTTTATGTAAAAATATTCTTTTATCATCCTTTTCCTATAATTTTTAATCCTTTCCAACCTTTTTATATTAAAATATTTATGCCCAAAAAGTTTACAATGTATACAAACATTTGAATTTTTATCATTTAAATGTCATTTAAATCTAGTTTTTAATCCATTTTTGTTGTACCAATATATGAAAGCTTTTTCCCCTCCCTCTTACAATGCAAACCTTCAATTAAATTAATTCCACTCATTTTTTCAATTTATATATTTTTTATTTCATTAATTAAATTTCCTAAATTCAATTTCTTTTTATATACTGGTTTAATAATTAACCTACTTTCCCCCTTGTATTTATTATTTATGCTTTTTATAATCTATTTAATCTTAATAAAAATATCTTTTGAAACATTGTAACTACCATATATAAAATTCTGTATATCTTTCCTATTATTATTCCTCTTCATTATTATTTTTTCAATATTTTTTAATGACATAACTTATCAATAACTTTAACTGGATAATTATTTTTTATACTTTTTTTTTAAGTGTCATAGCATCGGCCGGGACGTGAACCCACAACCCGGGCAACTGCCTGCGAGTGCAAGGCAGTCGCGCTGACCTCTCAACCACCAATGCAAGACATATTTTTTATACTTTCCTCTTTTATATTATTAATTTCTTTTTTAAATAATTTTTCTTCAGAACATAAATTTATTGCTCTATTTATCCTATTATTAATAATATTTTATGTACATTTTCTATATCTGAATCCCAATTACTTAATAAACCATAAAAAACTTCTTTTCTGAATACACCTGTTTCAATAGCAACCTTACAATTCTTTATAACTTTTCTTATTATAATATCCATATAATTAATTACAATATTTTTTTTTTCTTTTTCCATAGTAAAACTAATATTATCATCAATAGAATTAACATACCTTATAAAATATTCAGATTTTCTATAATTGCCATTGAACACTAAAAAATAATCATCCACATATCTAACTCAAAATACAGGTTTATATTTTGTAACACAAAAATATTTATTTTTACATTCTGGTAGAATTTTGTTTTCAATCTTTTATTAGGGAGAACATTTTTTCTTCCAGACGCCTTGACATTTTTCAACTTCTGAGGTGCAAAAAAAAATGAAGAATTCTTATCCTACTACTTCTGTAAGTTCTGAAGCTTTGGATTATCTCAGGTAAGAAGTATTATATATGATTTTAATGAAACTTTTGTGAGGAATACAAAGAAATTATCAATAAAGATGTAATTTAAACTTAATTAATGATAAATTACAAATTGTGAACAAACAATAAAGTAATAATTATTTCGGATGTTGAAATGTTTTTTTCCTTACCTTTTTAATAGTAATCGTTATTTGTCTTAGCCTTGTTGATTTCTTTAGTTTTTCTAGTTTCTATCAATGTAAAGCTTTTTGCTCTAACATTATGAAAACTGCAGTTATTGTAAAAATTGTGACTCGAATCAGTTTTTTAAAAATTCAGTATGGCATCAAGAACGACGAACTAGTTAAAGAAGGCTCCTCACTGATGAAAGCCAAAAGCTAGAAACAAGTATGGGGATATTGGATTAGTAGGCACTAGATAGGGATTTTATACACAAACCTTCCTACATCCATTGATTGCTCTGACTTGCACTGAGTGGTGCTACTGTATGGAGAGTTTTGCCTCTGTGTAAACAGCTTGGGTAAGCATAAAGAATGGGAATCATGTGATGATAGTGGTTTTAACTAATAATATTAAATATTTTAACCATCAATTGAAATTTAAACTCTATTAATCTGGCTTAAAATATAATTTCTAGCCTGATAAATGATGAAATTATTTATCTAAAGAGGATGACATTATAGTTTAAGTGTAGAAAGTTTGGCAATTTTATATTTTTTATTTCCATTCTTGCTATTAAAAGGTGAGAAGGTTGCCTTGACAGCAGTGAGAAATATTGATTGCTATCTTTATTGTGAATGTTTAGGTGTTTACTGGTTGGTATCTAATTTATTTTTTTGTATATCTATATGACTGATCAACATTGGCACTTGAGGCAATCATTAAAAATTATGCCAGATAATTAATGAAAGACTATTAATAATTGTTTAGAAGTCCTCCACTGTGCAGAGATAATTCAGACCAAATTAAATTATTTTCAAAATATTTAGGATTTTTCTCTCAGATGTTCTCAAAACCAAACCAGCCAACTATGCAAAATTGTTCAGTAAATTGGTAATCTATCTATACTTAACTCATTCAAATATTCTCCCATCTGCAAATTTGCAAAGCTATTGGAGATCTTTGTCCTGCAACGAGCTATTTATTAAGAAAGTCTGTTTTTGTCTAATTATTTAAAATGGTCCACTGTAATAAGCAAAAATATGTATTAACTAAAAGTAAATGTTTTAATTTAAAAAAAAAAAAAAAACACACACACACGATAAAAAATTATTAGAGTAAAAAAATGAAACAAAATAAATTAAAAATATAATAATTCATAGAATAAAAAAAATCATAATATATAAAATCAATCTGAAGAGCTTTTATTGCAACAAATAGCTTAGTAGTTTTTTATTATCTCTTATTTCATATACTACCTTTTCTATAGAAATTATTGGTAGCTCATTTAATTGATTCGGGTGCTGTTCTTAACCAACTTTTTAAAATTTTCAGTTCAACAAACTACTAGTACTGCAATCTGTATTCACCTATTCACTTCCCTTAAGGATCTGCTTATTCTCATTCAGTGAAATAGAGGAGGAAATCTTAAGACTTCTTTCATTAAGGTGTGATAAATAAACAGTATAAATCCTGAGTATTATTAGACAGATCTTTTTTTTTTATTTCTGTAAAGTGAAAAGATAGTGAAGCTTAGAGAAAAACTACAAATCATCAGTCTGCCATCTTTTCTTTCATATTAAACTGTTTTATTAGAATATTGCATTTAAAAAAAAACAATAATGTTGTTAATCTATTTTTCTCAAAAATAAATAATGATATTTTTTAGTCAGTTTTGCTTATTTTAAAAATTGTTGAGGAAATTTTAAGAATGAATAAAATATTAGTTTAGAGATCAGATGATTTGTCATATAAATAAATAAATATTGCAAATATATAGGCATATGTTTGTCAGTATTATATATATATGTTCACATTTAACACACATTTAAAAATCATTTATTTATTATGAATATAAAAATATGTCACACCTATGACATGGATTTCGAATCTAGGCCAAGTGAATTCCTTTTTAATTGGCTTAGAATTTTTCTTTATCAAACTAATTTTTGTTAGAAGATAAAACAAAAATGAAAAACTGCTCAAATCCTCATCCAGCAGTTAGCAATGCTGAAGTGCAAACTTCATCCTTCACTGTTTTACTTCAAGGAGCTGTTGAAAAAACTTTACTTTGGCAGTGATATTGTCAGAATAACAATGAGCTGCGCAATTGGCAGATACTGAAATGACCATTAAATATGAAATTTAACTATGAGTAACAAATAAATAACATTTAACAAAAAACGTCTTCTGCTGTCTTTTAAAAGATGATATTGACTGATCAAAGACAAGATACTAAGGAAGATTTCTCCTTCTTCAGTCACTTGGTATAGGGCCTGGGTATCATGAGTCCCTTATGTCATCAGTCATCTGTATTAATTATGACAATCAGATCTGGTTAGGTGATTACATTTCCATCTTTTAATCATACAATTAGTATTTCTGATTACAATTACTTTTTTAATTTTTTAGATCAAATCTTAAGGATTAAGAAAGTAATGATGGGGACAGATTTAGTAAGCTGAGAGTCTTCTTTTATGATTTGTGTCAAGGCAGAATTTGAGACAGAATGGAGAGTGTATGTTTAAATGGATCTATTTAGGAAACTCCTTGCTTTACCATGGTAGTAGAAGGAACTTACAAAATGTGGTTTAAAAATAATGTTTCACAAATTCTGCTAGGTTCTCATGTCTGATAAATTAATAATTGAAAACATAGAAATAATATTATCAATAGTACTAATAAAGCAAATAACAATGTCAATACTAAAGGTAAATATTATAAATCTATTTTTTTTTCTAAATATAAATACATGGAATGTGAAAATATTACTTGATAAAGATCTTCAAAATCAGAATGGAGATCAGCACTAGTGACTAAGAAACTGTCAAAATTTAACACCAATATAGATGCTTTTAATGAAAATTTTCTGGAAGAAGAAACTTTAGAAAAATAGGTAGATGACTACAAAGTTTTTTTAGATAAGCTACTCAACTTGTGAAGAAGAGTATATATTATTGGAATTGGTATAAAGTGTAGTGTAGTATCTTCAATTCATGGAATTCTTTACTGTATCAATAAAAAACTAATGATATTGAAATTTGGTTAGTATAATGGTGCAGTGTTCATTATATGAGTCAGTTTTAAATTCACAAAAGTCAGCAAAAGAAAGCTTTGTAGATAACATACCAAAAAAAAAAAAATATTTTTTTTCTTTTTGGAGACTTTTTGTAAATAGAGGAATCTGGCCAAAAGTTGTTGAAAATAATGGTAACGGAGCCATAAGTTTAAATGTCCGCTGTTATTGAATTTTTCCGAACCATGGCTTGACTATCATAAATATTCTTTTATACAAAAAAAAAACTACCATAAAGGTACATAGTTGCACTTAAGCTCAAAAGAATGGCATTTGATAGATTCTATTACAGGTAGAAGTCAGAATAAAAAGAAAATTCATATTATCCAAGCATTTATAAGTACAAATTGCTGGAATGTCATACATTAGTATATTCCAAGTTTAAAATAATAATTGCTTCAAAACTTTGAAATATCATATTCACAAAAAATTGATGTTCATTCTTTAGATAAATCTGCTGTCCATGATAATATATCAACAGCTAATAACACTAAAATTGCTAGTTAAATATTTAAGCTTGGCATATTACTAAGGTGTGAATTATGGATATAAATAAATCTATTTAGGTTTCGGTAAAAAAAAAAATCATGGCCAGTTTTCTGACATTAATGTTATTATCAATGAAATTTTACCAAAATCACCCTTTTCTTTTTCATTTTGCTGTATGTATATATGTACAATAAAGGATTTTGGTAAAAAGTGTTCAATGTAGTTTGGATAAATTGTACTTTATTATCAGTGAATTGATTAAAAGGCAACATGGCACTTGTTGCTTAGCAAAATAATAAATTAAATATAGATCCTTGAAAAAAAAAAAAAAAGACTTAAAGAAATAAATTCAATAACTGAGAAGAAATCTGACAAATAATTAGTAAATTGCAAGATACTCACTGATCATGGTCATTTTATATATTTTTTGATGCAGTGAAAGCAAAATATGGATCAGAAAATGGTATTACAATCCTACGAAATCCAGTAAAGCTATTCTCTTATTTGATGACAATGATATTACCATCCTATTAAACCCAACAATGGAACTCTCCTATGTGATAGCAGTAATATTTTGGTCAGGATTGTTTGTTTTTTAAATAATGCTTCAAGAATTAAAATATATCCATTTTATCTATCCATTTAGATTGAAACCAAGATATCCAGCTTAGTGAAGTTAAAACAACACTTTGTAATCTTAAAAATGAAAAAGCTGCAGGTTCTGATAAAATACTGAGAAATTTTAAAATAAGATGGTGATATGTTCGCTTCAAAAATACTCGAATTTTTTAGAAGTACAACCAAGTCAAAAGTTGTGTCACCCAATCTTAAGAAATCTTTTATTGTTCCAGTTTCTAAAAATCAAGATAATAAAACATTGCAGTAATTAACTTAGATTATTATCCACTATAGCAAAGGTACTTGCAAGGATTTTGTTGAATATGTTGTTCCAGTCATATATGAATAATTACTAGAGACTCAAAGTGGTTTTTAGAAAATCAAAAAGCACTACAGACATGGAATTTGTTGCCAAGCAAAGAAAAGTATCAGGAATAAAAGTGATTTATATTTTGCTTTTATTAATTTATTAAAGATAATTATCTCAATTAATTAAACAAATCTATGGCATTATTTTAAATTACTTTATTATTTTTGAAGTTTATTCCTATTTCATGGCTTATATACAATGGAATAAGAGGAAATTTATTACAATAGTTAGAAAATCGAAGGCATTTGAAATGAAAACTGATGTTAAACAATTTGTTCTAACATTGGTTTTTATAACAGTGATCTTTGGAAATGTTTTTAGATTGTATAATAAATTGGGAATCAAGATGTAATACAAATTTAATGTTGGGATTTTTAATTTGAATCAATTAAAAGTGAAAACAAGAACTTCACCTTCTTGGGATATCAACTTATGGTATACTGATAAATGTGCTATTTTTGCCAGTTTAAAAAGTGATCTACAAAATCCATTTAATATTTTGAATCTAATATATAATATGGACTTTGGCCTAATAATTAATGTTTTAAAAAACTCAAATGTTTCATCAGCCAGCAATGAAATATATATATATTATTAGCATGGATGGTTATCAACTTGAGAATGTAAATCAATTTAAAAATTTTGACAATTTTATAAATAGAATAATGAATTTAGACATTGAGGGTAAACTCCAAGATCCTGATGCTGCTTTTAACAATTTAAAAGATAGGAAAATAACTACTGCAATTAAATAATTTATAAATTGAGATATTATTTTATCTAATGTATTAAATGAATGTAAAACCTAAACATTATATCTACATCATGTAAAAGCATTAGGAAATTTTCATTTAAAGATGCTCTGTAAAAGTTTAAACTACAATAGCAAGATCATAAGACCAATCAAAGTGTTACTTCATTGCAGAGACCACTAAAACAATTATATCTTCTTTGGATTAACATATGAAACAAATGAACAATACAAGATCTCTAAAAGAATATTTTATGATCAACTTGAGCTTGGTTTTCACGAGAGGTAGATCCCTTCTATGTTATAAGGATTAGTATAAAGATATTATAAAGATATGCAATGTTAACTGTTTTCATTGGAAAGATATGGCAGATAATAGAATACATTGAGAGCTATAATTGAACATCATGTTAAATATCTCTGCCAAAGAAGTTAAATGACAATACTTCAAAATATCAAATAAACAAAAAAATGGGCCAGCATTTGAACATATTTGTGACTCACAAATTGATTTGTATCACCACAAAAATGTTTTCTAGAGTAGCATTATTTTATTTATTTTTTTATCTTCTAGATAAAAAAGATAAAAAGATGCTGTTGATGATGATCTAATTTTGTTTACAAACAAAAATAGTTCCAAACTTTGACCGCAATAATAAAGTCTGCCTTCTGATTGTTTCAAAGTAGTTAATCTTTTACAAGTTAGTCTTACTAAAACGAATTTAATCAAATATATTGATATTGCATTTTGAATGAATCAACTTTTGGTTAGTTATAAAAATTTTACCAGAACTAAATTGGCAAACTATCAAGAGTTTTATTTATAAGATAGGGTTTAGTGAATAGATGAATAAACAAACAAAAATAATAAATTATAATGAAAAATTTATTTAAAAAAATAAATATTCTAATACAGATAAGCATTGCACATAAATAAAATAAATTGTAGAAGCATAAATTTCATTTGAAAAACAAAAAATGTTGAACATAAAAATTGGGCAGAATTTGTAATCTGAGTTATACATAACAAGATTGTATTCGCTGAACTTTCTGATAGTAAATGCATACATTGGTACATGATTGCAATATTAATGTGCATAGTCTGTAGACATTTTTTTATTATGTAAATAAAGTTTATTCTTAAACCTGTATAATATATGCAATATGTTTGTATTGTTTCTCCATGGAAAGTAGAACATTATAAAAAACTTTATTGTTAAAAGGAAATTGAATATTAATTATGAAAATTAGCATAGCTAATAAAGAGAAAAACTAAGAGCATGTCTGGCAAGAATAGTCAAGAAACTGATTGTATGCACATTGAAGGTGATCACGTAAATATTGAGTTGAAGAGAACTGTCAAGCTGATAATAATAATGCATTTCTCAAAAAAGAGAAATAACAGTGCTGAAGTTAATACAGTTTATGTACTTGTGTTAATGGCAAATAACTAAGAGTTAAGAATACTCATGTGTAAACAATTAAAAGATAAGAGTTAAAACGACTATAATCTAATGAACTGTATGTGGAAATAAAAGTATTTCCCGCACACATTATTCTATTTGTCCCAAAAGTTGAAGAATAACTCTTGTTATTATACTATTATTTATTGTTAAACTTGATAAAACAAATAGAAGTTTTTATGTGATTTAATTTATTGTTGGTGTTGACACGTCTGTGGTTATAGATCCCTCTTTGTATACATCACATTACTATCACTTAATTTTGTTCCAGAACATAACAAATTCCTCTAATAGTTTCTATAGTAATTTCATGTAAACCAAATGCTTTCCTACAGATGTTGCTCCTTCTCTAGTTACAAAATAATCTAAAATTTTAATTTTAATATCCAAATAAATTGCTTTTCTTTTTTGTAGATGGATTATTTGACATTGTATGAGAGCTACTGAAAAATATTTCAGATTTAATTAACAAAACATAGATTTGAAAATATGCAGGCAATGTATAACTTATCATCTATTAAATTTCGACAAAATTAATAAATTAAATTTTGCTTTAATTTTTTTTTAACAACACCATACAAGATACATTTTTTTTTTAAAAAAAACTTAATGTCAAAAACATCAACACAAACTAAGTCCCTTTTAAAACAAATCATCAAAAATATTAAAATGCAGACAAGCAAATTTCCCCAATTGCAAAAATATTGCTGAGAAAGGGATTTTTTTGAAAATAATAAACAATAAGATGAAAACATTTTTTTTAATCAAATAAGATAATAATAACACTCAATTGTTTTTCATCATTTTTTTGATTGACTGTGTTATTTTAAAATAACTTCTACAAAAATTTTTTTTTTTTTTTTAAATTGTGTTAAATCAAAATCGTTTAAAAAAGGTTTGTGCAAAAACAGAATTAAGTGTATTGTCTTATACAAAATGAAGAAAAACACAAATAACAAATTGAATAAGAAAACACTTAATGTTTGACTTAGGTTAAATAGATTTGTACAATTGATATTTGATTATAACATCAGGCACATAATAGACTCAAGTCCTGATTTAAGCATGGTCTGTAAGAGTTGGTGTATATAGAATGTATCTCTAAACTTAAGTGATTCACTTAAGTTTTTTAAATTCTTACCAGTGGGAAAGTGTGCGGAGATTTATAATATTTAAGAAATAGCACATTATCGGAGATTGACTTCAGTTTCAATAATTGTGTAGTTATTGAATAAAAAGATTGAGGATTTTTGTACTTGAAACAAAAATTCATTTTCTAAAATGTTACTGATTATCAATAAATGTTTCTCAGAATTATTTGGCTTATCAAAAAAGGGGGGAGGGGTAAAATGCTAATATTTAATTTATAACAATGATAACTTCTTTATTTTCTAATTATTTAACCCCATGTATTGTGATACAGCTCTATCACTTTTAAGTATTTTTTATGTAATTTTTTTGTGTATTTATATATGTTAAACTTCTTTCATAAAAACAAATGTAGGAAAAAATCTTATGGATATACTGGATTGGGTCGCAGATTATAGTTTGGAAATCTCTGCTCTAATAATATGAATTTTACCAGTTCATCCAATTCATAAGTAGCAGATATCTAAATTTATATGCTTATGATTGCCTTTAGACAGAGAACTTATTAATCAACTTTACAATTTCTTTATCCAAAGAAACAATTCGTTATAAATTCTATTAATGAATATTCAAAATTTGGGATGCGGCTTTATTATATAAAACTAACACTCACAGAAAACGTGTTTCGGTATAATAATGCAATATTTTTTTATTAAAAAAATAAAAATAATCTTTTTTTTTTCCTTTTTGTAAAGAAACTATCAAAATGTATTCAAGCTATAATAAAAATGTAGACTTAAAAAAAATTTCAGACTTACTAAAATAAGACAACTATTAAGAATTATAATTATTTTTCTAACAATAAATCAATTAATAAAACAAGTGTCTCAAATAAATAAAATCATTTATATCAAGGAGAAGCAATTAATTTAATAACAATAAGCATTCACCAATAATGAACAGATATTGCAGTAACTGGGATGGGAATTGAATAATGGCTAGCGGTTATTCTGATAATTAACATTTTATAGTAAATATAACTATAAATGAAATAATTTAAAAAATCAAAAAGAAAAACATTTTTGAAATTTCACTATTTTTTTACCGTTGCCCTCTTTTGTGGATCATTTTTAAATTAGCTACAAAAAGTCTTCCCATTGTCAAATTAATATTAAGTTAAGATTTTATTAATTTCAAAAACACATAAATTTGAATAGTCAAAATAAGAGTCATAGATCACATGACCCTATAAATTTGACGTTTATTACTGCTTGAATATGTCACATTTATGATTATAATCATGTCACAGAATGCTCTTATTCCAAATAAGTTACTCAGAACTATTTTGCAGACATACTTATAATGATCATTTTAATAAATTTCAAATACTATCAATGCCCATTCATTCAGTCTGACCAATAAATAGGGATTTATAAATGAAAAGTAAAATAATATTTGCAAGTTTATTAAAATGACACGTTATGAGTCTGTGTGCAAAATAGTTCCGAGTGTAGTGTTCTGTAATATAATTAATAAAAGAGTTTACATTCTATCATATTTCTAAAACTCATATGAACAATGGAATGCAGTGAGTACTTCTGATTCCTGAAAAATAATCTAAATCTATAATAAAAATCAGGACATAATAAATGTGTGAAGTCATATGTTATATAACTCAGTTGTAAAGGTAGTCTTTTCATCTGTCTATACATCATTTTTTAAAGAATTGGAGTTTAGTTGGACATTTAATTAGCAATACAAATAATTAAAATTCATATTGCTTATTGCAATTGACTGAAAAGCCCATGATCTGAGATTTGAATACACAATCAAGTCTAGGATTTTTCTTTCAGATAATTAGCCTACAGTCAATCCAAACAGTTATTTTAATTAATATAGAAATAAAACAAACTAACTCCTTTTTAAAACTTGATTTATTATGACTATAATCATGAAAAAGGAATCCGACGTTTCGACTATTTTTTATAGTCTTTTTCAAGGCACACTAAAATAAAATATATATACACAATAAATATCACATATTCCAAAAAAAAAAAAAATTAAATTAATTAAAAATTACAAAATATAAAATATATCCATAACCAAAATTTTCTTTTTTTTACCTTATCTCACTCCCCTTACCTATTACAATCACAACTTAAACACAACTAATTCCTTTTTAAAAATTCTATATATATCAAATAAAAACTTTTTAATTAAAAACCTATTATTTTCTTTTATCTTTTTCTATTAACATCCTATTTAATTCTGGTTTTATTTCATTTATGTATACACCCTCTTTTATTATCCTTTCATTATATGACTTAATACATTCCAAAGGTTTTATTTCAAAATCCCCATGCTTAAATTTATTCTTATGAATGTAAATAGCAGAATTTTTATCACCTAAATGCTGTTTTAATCTAGTTTTTAATTTATTTTTACTAGTCCCAATATATGTCATTTCTACATTCTTTCTAAAACAATTCAAACATTTTATCAAATAAACTGAATTCATAATGTCTAACCTATTATAATCCCCATTATTATTAATTAAAAAATTTAAATTTGCTTTCTTTTTATAAACTGGACAAATTGAAACATTATATTTCCTATTAATCATTTTAACTAATTTCTTAACTTTAATAAATAAATCTTTAGATATATTAAAACCAACATAAATAATCTTTTCTCTATTTTTATTCCTATCTAATCCCATTCTATTCCTTATTTTATTTATATTTTTATTAGAAAACAAATGTTCAACTACACCCCTAGGATAATCATTCATAAAACATTCATTCCTAATAATATCAACCTCATTCTCAAACAAATTACTATTTGAACATAATTTAAGTGCCCTAATAATTTTATTATTAACAATATTAATTTTACTATGACTATCAATATTTGAAAACCAATTATTTGATAATCCAAAAAATGTTTTTTTTCTAAACACAGATGTTTCTATAATAACACTACCATTCCTATCAATTTTTTTTAAAATTCTAACATCCATATATTCAATAACATTAATATATTCTTTTTCCATAGTAAATTTTATTTTTTCAACTCTACCATTAATATAACTCAAAAAATTATCTGCATTTCTTTTATTACCATTGAAAACCATAAAATAGTCATCAACATATCTAACATAAAAAATTGGTTTATTCCTATTATAATTAAAAAATTGTTCTTCAAACTTATACATATATATTCCTGACAAAAAACCACTCAGACTATTACCCATACTTAAACCCTCTTTTTGTTTATAAAATTCATCCCCATATTTAAAAATAAGGTCCCTACAACAAATCATTAATATTTCATATAAAAGAAAACCCTCAATTTTTAATAATAGGTTTTTAATTAAAAAGTTTTTATTTGATATATATAGAATTTTTAAAAAGGAATTAGTTGTGTTTAAGTTGTGATTGTAATAGGTAAGGGGAGTGAGATAAGGTAAAAAAAAAGAAAATTTTGGTTATGGATATATTTTATATTTTGTAATTTTTAATTAATTTAATTTTTTTTTTTTTTGGAATATGTGATATTTATTGTGTATATATATTTTATTTTAGTGTGCCTTGAAAAAGACTATAAAAAATAGTCGAAACGTCGGATTCCTTTTTCATGATTATAGTCATAATAAATCAAAGTTTTAAAAAGAAGGAGTTAGTTTGTTTTATTTCTATATTAGATATATATGAACTATTTTGAAAAGAAGAACTGTGTGTTGGATATATTAAATTATTTATTTTAATTAATAGTTGGTAATATAAAAAATCCTTAAAACCATATTAAATAGTAGTTGTAACCATATGGATGATGTGTTTTCTTTCGCTGTTCATTTTTGGAGAGCAATTAAAGATTTTTATGCTACTTAAATTGTTTTTAATCTATAATAAATACTTTTCATAACAATTAGTGGATTGTGTAAACAAAGGGAGTAAATCACCCTCCCCAGGCTATGACTTAAAAGCAATCTTAATGTTGAATAAAGGATCAAGAATAGAATGAATTCACCTATTCTTGATAGCTCTGCTGATCATAAGCATACCTTTGTCAACCTTGTTGGTAATTCAGAGTGAAATTAATTTATCAACCAGATGGAATATGCACTTAAAGAGTCATTAAACTCATAATTCATTATACAAGGCTGGATTATTGGTGGATTATTAAATATCATTTACAAATGGTTCATATGGAGCATTCATTTACTCAACTTTCTGAGGAACAAAATATTTAAGTCAGGATTATTCAGCACTAATAATACTTTAACAAGTTTCAAAAAGCATGAAATTGTGAAATGAAAGTAAAAGGTCAAGCACTGTTAGCCGGGAGGTCATCGCAGCCGCCTTGCAAGCAAAGCAAGTAGTTGGTTGCAGATGGTTGTGGGTTCACGTCCCAGCCGATGCTATGACATATGGAAAGTAAAAGGCCATTTGAATAAAATCATAATGATTGCAATGTGAATGTGAACAGTTATAAATTTTGAAAATACCACAATATTTTATCAGTCATTAGAGAAGTTTTAAATTACCAGACATTATTCTAATAAAAATAAATAAATAAACAATTTTTACACAAAAGAACTCAGTTAAAGCTTAAATAATACGTAGGTCAACTTTTCCAAGAAAAGTCAGTTATTCTAGAATAGGAATGGGAAATGAAAACAAATATAGAAAAAAGTAGTTATAATTCATTTAAAATAAACAAAACAAATTCTCAAACAAAATTTTTAATTTAGGGACATACAATATACTTGAAAAAAATAATTGGTACTTGTATATAATTCAACCGATGACGTATTACCCTGAAGGTATATCAGTCTAATCTTGCGATTTTTAAGATAACGTCTCCAAGTGATCTGCGGACACATGTAATCGCTAAAATGTGTCCGCAGATCACGTGAACATGGTACGTTAAAAATCGCAAGATTAGACTGATATGCCTTCAGGGTAATACGTCATCGGTTGAATTATCCAGGTCACATGCTAAAAAATATTCAAAAATGAAAAATATCTGACGCAGGTCAGGCAAATACTAAAAAAAAAATGTACATGCATGCGTCAAAATATTATTCTCAATTTTAAAATACAGCAGCGCGTAGCGCTGGAATTAGCGGGGGGGGGCCTCCGGGTGTTTTTGTCAGGCCGCAGGCCCAGCGTACACGTATATCAGACATTGTAGTACTCTCATAGCTGTATGATATAATTCAGAAATTAAAAATAAAATTAAAACGTAATTCAATGTAAGTTTGAGAATTGTAGAAATATTAACAAATATTTTTTGTAAATAAGTTTGAGAATTGTAGAAATATTAACAAAAACTTTTTGTAAATTTTAAATAAACACCTAAATAAAAAAGACGCGATCTAATGCAAATCTGGTATTAATGGCGTCCAGAAAACGCCACACTTTTACATGCATTTGGTAATTTTTAAAACGTACTGCATATTGCAAAATTGATTTAAAAAATTATTTCAAATTATTTACACATTAAAAACGTAATGTAGAAATATTAACAAAAAGTTTTTGTAAATTTAAAATAAACAGATAAATAAAAAACACTTTACTGGAGAATAAATTATTTACACATTAAACGTAATTCAATGTAAGTTTGAGAATTGTAGAAATATTAACAAAAAATTTTTGTAAATTTAAAATAAACAGATAAATAAAACACTTTACCCGAATTAACAGCTCAAAAAAGTAACTGTGATGCCGTGGATAGCAAAATCGCAATAGACAGAAAAATCAAAAAATTTCCTAAACCTCTCTACGAATTTTAAATCTCGCGGGTGAAAAAAAAAAATTGACTCTCTGATGGATTAATCACGCCAGTCACTTGGTTACCATGACAACGTTGTCATGCAAAAAACGTCGATGTCTACCGGCAGGGAAATCGGTAAGTCAAAACGTCATCGGTTGAATTATACAAAAAAAGTTTTAATCCTTGAAAAAAAAAAAATCGTATAGGCAATTGTTTGGTAGATCACATGATATTCAAACACCAATCTAATATTCCTAATACAAACAGTCGTCTGTACATAGCCAAACTGGATTGCTTTTTTGTTGTTGTTGTTTTTAATATCCTAGCTCTATGGTCTATTATTTTTACAATTTCATTAAAATACCAGTAATTACTGAATGACAGATTCTTTTGCCTTTTACTTAATTATCATTAAAAAAAACAACAATAAAAGATTAATTAAAAATATTCAGAGACAATAATTGGGGAAATCTATACTTGTAATGATGTCTTACTGATCATAGTTTGAAATTTTTGAAAAAGATATTAAGGCTCAAAATAATTAACAGTACATTTGTAAACATTATTAATAGTATTATTATATACTAATAAGAGAAGAAATAAAGTAAATATCACCAGTAGAAAAGACAAAAAAAAAGAAAAGAAAATAAACACAAAAATGAATAGACATGAAGAATAAAAAAAATGTGATTAACTCAATTTAGGAAATAACAAGAGAAAGATTAAAATTAGACATGAGGCATATATATAAATAAAGATTTATTTATTCATATGAAAATGACTAATTTATACATATGTCTGTGTATTGTCAAAATGAAAATGGTTTTAAATTTTACACATGTAAAAGGTCTAACTAGAGATATTTTGTCAAAAAAAAGATTAGCCCTGACATTTAAAGTAAAAGCTTACATTTATTTTAGCAAAAAGCTAAATTAAATTTTCTTTTGAGCACATGGTTCCATGTAAAGATAAATTATACTCAAATACATTTTAAAAAAGTTTAAACAGAGATCAATAATAAACAAGGACAGAATTTATTTATTAAAGAGAAAAAGAGAGATTAAAAATCAATCATTTTTCTAGCTATAATATCTAATAATTAATATAAAACCTTGTTATTTATCTTTAATTAAATTTACTATTTCAAGATTATAAAGAAAATATGTATATAGTTTATTTTAATCCTTTGTTAACTATAATTCTTTTAATATCTAATAGAGGTGACCCCCCCTTTCTGAAAGTAAAATTATCATATGCAATGATGGACATTTAGTTGCCATCGAACATATATGTAACCAGCATACAGAAACATACCAGAGTAGAAATTAATTTAATATGGTTTCATTTCCTTATTTAAATTTCTCATGGAAGAATTAATACCAGTAATAGACATTTAGTCACCATCGAACATATTTGTATCCAACATATTGATACATTTCAAAGATGGAAATGAATTTTACATGGTTTCACTTCCTTATTTAAATTGCTGGTGGGAGAATCAATTATTCATGAATCAGAACGAATAGGCAATCACCGAACATTAAAGATCACAACTGTTATCTATTTGCTATATTTTCCCGATAAGGCTTAACTTTCTTAAAATTTATTTAGTTTCCTGATGTATTTATGAGCATCGATTTATCGACCTCAAGCACCAATCTATTGATTACAATAAGAATTACACTGGGTAACCTTCATAGATTGCTTCTTTCTCTTTGGAGGGATTTGCCTGACCCATTCTAGCTCAGTATCTCAGGAAAAAAGGTGATTGCATTGTTGGAAAAAATGAATATGTCAAGAGCACGAAAGTATGGTATTTAACTTGACCTGTTTCAATAACACATATAATATCTCTTATCCCTCCATTAAGTAATTTAGGCTAGTAAGATCTAATTCTAAAATTTTGTCCAATCCTGTTATTTCACACAACCTAAAAAAAAAAAAAAAACTTATTTAACAAATTCTCTTTATTTCTGTTTATCTGAATTTGGCCTAAATTTGCACACATGTATTATATAAAAATAGGCAAAAACTCACTATACATATTGCCACACAGCAAGCTAGAATAATCAATGGGTGCCAGAAGGCTTGTGCATAAAATCCCCATCTAGTGCTTACTCAACCAATATCCCCAGACTAGTTTCTGGCTTGTGGCCTTTATCAGTGAGGAACCTTTGATCTGAGAGCACTGCACCTAGATCTTAGGATCTAATGCAACCCTCCAGCAGCCACCTTTTATCTCTACTTAACTACAAAACTGTGAGTCTTAAATTGAAAACATCTTAATATTTTCAATCCAAGCCCATCAGCTTATATAGTCATATAGGTCTGAACTCAGTTCAGTACCCATACATTTTTGTGTCTTTGGTTCTTTAATAAACATAGCCAACAATATCCTCCTATTAGGCATGATTGGTTTTAAGCCAATAAACATCACATGATCACCATTTCTTATGCTTGCTTATAACTGTTATTAAAACAGGCAAAGTGAATTTTTGTCTGTTATTTTTGAGAGCAATACAAATTCATTCATGAACAAGACATTATTAGTTGAAGTGACCAATTTTTTTAAGACCGTATATTAATTTATAGAAATCTATTGTTATAATGGACACATAAATAAACATGCATTAGAGTGACAAATTTATGACCAAATATTTTATAAGCAACATGACTTTGCTTGACATGTTCCATCTTAATAAAAACGGCAAATAAGAAATGAAATGCCTATGATTAACATGGGTTGTAAGCAACCAAACAGAATCATTGTGAATGATAAAAAAATTCTTGAAGAAATTAAAAATACTACTTCTATAAGCATTAGTATAATTAAAAAGCATGATAACTTTATTATGGGGATGGAAAAATTAATTAAAGTCATAATGTTCCTTTAAGCCAAGATATTAATCAGTAGTAGAGTTTCAAATTCTGAAGGATAAGATCTTTGGATTAACTTCAATTACAGTATTTCTAATGCTTGGGCTTATAAAATCCCAAGAACCAGAGCACAGGTATTTATAGATAAATTACAGTAAAAGTGGATAAAAGGGAAGAAGGGTGTTTACAAGAATTTCAAAGCTAGCCAAGATTAGTTCTTTAAATTTAAATAATAAAGCAATCTTCATAATATTATAATCCTACTTGTTTTTAAAACAAGCTACTTTATCACAATATTAGTTTTAAAAACTTCAATATATGTTTAAAATTATTTTTAATGTAATGAATTTATTGAAATCTTTTTGTTTTCAAAATTTATTTTTAATTTTATTATATTTTGTTAATAAAATAATATCAAAGTAATTTTTGGCTCACTCGTCTAGATAAAAAATAAATTAAATAAAAAATATATAAAAATATCCTTTCTTACTTATATAGCTAGCTAATCCTAATAAAAATTAATCATATCTATTATTATTAAAATGTCTTAAATTTGTCATGTATTTAAATCTTTTACTAACTTTAAGACAATTAAACACTTATTTAAGAAGAGTTTTTCCAGCAGCTAACATAAGTAGTTGTTCTTCTCACCCCACCCCTATCACCACCATTTAAAAGGAAATAAAATGATTGACCCAAATGACAATATCTCATCTTGATTATTTTCCTATTCATTTTCTTATCATTTACATATTAATGTGAAATATATGTTTCTTACTAACACTTTCTTTTGAAAAAGTCCCAAAAGCTGGGCACTATAGGTACCTTTGATACCCCTTTCATCTTTCAATATGAAAATGTTTTAGTTTTTACGCTATGCAATTGTAGGGACCATCGTATAAGTCCTTGCAATTATTATTCTGGAGTTGATTAACTGGACAATGATTTTAAAACTAATCTACACTTCAGTAGGACTGGGATAGAATGGTGGTACACAGATCAAGTTGCCAACAGTACTAATCAGCATTATTCCTATACTCTCCAAACTAGTGTTAATATTACTTCCCCCTATGTTGCTCATAATTTTTTTGACATTTGCCTTAGTCTTATTTTTTTGTGGCCTCAAATTTTGAAAATTGGAGAAGCTAAATTCCTTCCTTCCTACTCCTTTGTGTTTATCTAAGACATTTCAACAATCCTTCTACTTGCTCAATAGGTCTTCTATCTAAATACACAATCATTTGGTCTATATGATATGGAATATTGTTTGTAATCAAGGCTTTCAACTGAAATACCTGACATCAAAAAAACTGAATATAAGTCTTTCCTTTATCTATTTTATATTTTTCTTATGATACTTGGAACTCTTCAGTCCAAAATTCACACAACTTTATTTCATTGAAAATGTTCTATTTAGTGTGATAATGATTTCCAACAATAATTTCCTGATCTCTGGAGGTTTGTACATGCCAGCGCCATATGGAGGTGTTCCTAAATTTTGTTTAGTTAAAAATAGTTATTTAAACTGTCAAAATGATCACCCATAAATAGGAATCAATTGACATCCTCAGGTTCTCAAGGATTTGCTTTCCCCAACTCTCTAACTTCTACTGACCCTATTTCTGAATCTTCTTTAATTTTACACCTTTGCCACATCTTTTCACTAGTCTTCTTTTGAGTTGTTTTCATATTCATCAGTCAGTGAACATTTATCAATTGTCTATTCCTTGGCTTCCTATTTAATCTTTGATACATGATCCAGCACATCCTATTATTTCTTCTTTACTTTTCTGACCATCCTATTAGTTTGTTCTTGTTATTCTTCTTTCTCTTGTAAATTCCTGCATAGGATACATAGCATCTATTTTCTTGTCTTGTTCCTTTTTATCCTTCTCCAATATTAAGGTTATATTCTGGATTGCTTCTGGAATACTCTGGTTCATTTTTTAATTATCCCTTTCTCTTTTTTTTTGATCAATTTCATCTAACATATACATCTTTTAATTACCTTCTCTTTGTTGATTGCTTTCTTCTATTTTCCATAGCAGCATCTGACTTTCTTCTGTTCTCTTTTGACTGTCTTCTCTTCAGTGATTGTTTTCCTCTATTTGCCTTGTTAACCTTCTTCTCTTCAGTGATTGCTTTCTTCCATTTTCCCTTAGAAGCATCACAAATACTTGTTCTTTTGATAGTATTATTTTCTTTGTTAATTGCTTTCTTCAATTTCTCTAGCAGAATCTGCCAAATCTAAACTGACATGATCATCTCCCCTAATCTCCAGACTCCTTCAGTTGATTGCTGATCATTTCTTAATCATATTCCTTCTCCATCTGTTTTATTTTGCCCTTGTCAGCATATAATTTTGTATTCTTACTTTTTAATCTTACAGGAAAAAATAAATAAACTTTTTAAATTACTTATCATCTCAAAACTATCTTTCTTTGAACCTGACTATCTCAATCTGTCTTTACTTGTCTAGACCATTCCCCTATTTTATTCCCCATTTCTATCTTGTTCATGCATATGTGATCAATTTTCTTATCCACTTTATTTTTTCCCACAAATACACATACATGCTTAAATCATATATCAAATTACATACTCATTTCATTTCCTCATTTTAATAAATGAAAAGAATGAATAGTAAACCACATTACTGTGATAGAAAAAAAATTTCAACCGTTGGGCAATAAGTATACAATGCAGTATATACACCAAGAATACTACTTCAATTTAAAGACTAATAAGCTGCCTAATAATAAAAATACAAAATACTCATATAATCTTTGACATCTGATACCTTGCTCATGGGATTTCTGAGACTTAGAAGCTGATTCATTGGCACTCTTTGAAAGATAATCCTTGCTCTTTTGAGATTTAGAAGCTGGGGGCTCATGATACAGGACTGTCCGCAAAAAAAAAAGTAGAAAAAAAAATTTGAAAGTGGATTGGTGCCGTGCCTGAAGTAGAAAGACTGCATGGTGTTACATTATATCCTCTGCCATCGTCAATAATGAAAGTCCAGCTAAATAAATATCAACAGCAAAAATCATTCCTCCAATCTCCAATAAATTTGTTTTTTTTTTTTACTTTAAATATAAGGTCTCTACATGTACATTTAAAATCATATTTTGTAATCTATAAATCAATTATTTATTAAGAAATAACCAAATTGTCCCATATTTCACAATAATAGTTTTTTGTATTAATTTTTCAAAAAAATATATGCTCTTATATTTCAGGTTTAAAGTCATAATTGAATTCCAAGTTGTGATTATTTTGTAGTACTGGCTATCAGAATTTGATCATCACTGGGCTATAGTTGAATCACTATTTGCATAGATACATTCTAAGAATACATCAGGATTGATGAAAACCATCATTATCACAAGCATACACTGATATCTTCAAAATGGATCAATTACTGATTTACTGAGCATAAAAATGAACAAAACATCAGCATTTGAATCCAATATCTAAGTTATAAATATGGCATTATCAGAAATAGTCATCAATATTTCAATAGTCAACTCTTGTGACTGGATTTAAAAAAACAGCATAAAATCTGACATGAATCATCATCTAGCCAAGGGCATATTATAAAAACAATTACAATTTCATCTGCATGCATATATTTAAGTGCTAAAAATATAATAAACATACCAAAAATATTGGAATCATTATGTTAAGGCTGATCATTATCAATTTCTTGACCAAATGATACTTTGACTGTACTGGCTATTGATAAATTAACTATAAAATCTACAATATAAACTGAATGAACTTTAAAGATGGTTTTTACAACCTTAGCATTATCCAAATAATTCTACAGACAATTATCTGGATGTCCAAACACAGAAGAACCCACACATATATGGCAAATGACCCCATTGTTCAATCTAGCATATGTATTGCAAAAACCATAGTGAGATTATGAACAAGAGAAAATATACATATAATGCTTAATCTATTCTATTATTAGATAATGTTAGTGGGATAGCCTACAAATTGTAATGCAATTCTAGAGTAAAATAAGTCACACATATAAAAACAGACAGAAGAATAACAACAAAAAATAATTTAGAGAGTTTTAAAAAATAATTCTTTAATAAAGTTAGCTTATAAAACAATAAAAATTTGAAAATGATAATGTGACAAACCCAGGTTTTACACATAATCACATATAATTATTACTCCCATTTTATTCATCTTAACTAATTAATATTTAATCTAGATAAATTATTACTTTACAATAATCGTATCCTAAAAAAATTGCATAATAAAGAAACCAAATGATTTTAATTTTCTGCCCTTTTTCTTTCAAGAATTAGAATGTCTCCATAAAATTTTTAACTTAGTAAATTAAGAATCTTCTCAGTAAATTATTAAAATATTATTCAACATTCTCAGTGATCCAGTTACTATAAAGTAACATTTGTAAATAAAGATGCATACACATCAACATAGACTTTTTTTTAATTCTTCTTCTGTAGTTAGTTTGGTATTTCACATTATAAATTTGGCAAAAAAAAATTAATTAGTCTTTTGACTCCATATTTTTAACTATAGCTATCCCAATGGTTATTTTCATTCAGGTGTCTTTGCATCTTCTTTTGTAGCTTTAGGTTAGCTTTTTTTCTTGTAGTTCCAGGTCTCCAATTTAACAATTACTTTATGTCAGATTAACATTATCAATACATAAGACTAGTTGAAAGTTTTTCTGAAAGTATTGTCCTTCTACATTACTTTTAGTAAAATTGACTACATAGTTGGGTCAGCAAGGATCGACGTTTTGCAAGAGCTTAGCATGTAGTTCTTGAAAGCCCAGAACATTACACCACTTTGCAAATATTATTTTTTAAAACAGTGAGATCAATTTAGTATCTGACTTAACAACTAAGTTTCTGACTAACTGCTAGCCCACACTATCTTTTGTTTAAAAAATCCTGATATCAATCATCTATCAAATCACATAACTATCTCAGAAATTATTACATTAAGGCTCAACTAATTGATTTTTTTACACAAAATATTATTTATTTTGTATTATTTAAAAAATTATTCTACTTATACATCAATTTGAAAAAAATACTTCATTTCTTCAAAAATAAAAATGATAATTCTTTGTTGTTTTTTTAATTCTTAATTAAATGACAAACAAATTTCATTTTATTCAGAGATAAAGTTTCCAATCCTTTAACAGTTTTTTTAGTTAATTGATAAATAACTTTTAAAGAACTCAATCTCTTCTGTTTTTTTTTTTTTTTTGGGGGGGGGGGGGGGGGTCAAAAAAAAATAAAACTACTCGGGAGAAAAAAATCACTATCATTTGTTTTTCTCTTACAGCCATCCCTAATAAAAGTTAATCAAGTATATTATCATTAAAATGTCTTAAATTTGTCACATGGTCATTTTATGCATGTATATCTTTTACTAAGCTTAATCTAATTAAATATTTATTTAACAAGTAGGTTATCCCATAACTAACATGAGAAGAAATAATTATTCTCAATATATATATTATTGCAAGTGGAAACATAATGGAAGAAATTAATCATAGAATTAAACTTGGTTGGACTGCTTTTGATTGAAATAATTTAATGTTGAAAGGAAATATGCCTATGTATTTGAAAAGAAAAGTTTGTAATAAATATGTATTACCAATTTTTACTTATGGACCTGAGACTTTCGATATTTAACATAAGAGCAATACAGAAACTTCAGACCATTCAATTAAGTATGAAGAGATGTGTGTTAGGAGTAACAAGAAGAGATTGAAAAAATGAAAAACATATGTGAGAGAACAAATAGGTATTACTGCCATCATTGAACAAATTAAGAGACTGAAGTGAAGTTGCGCTGGACAGATTACTAGAGAAGAAGATAACAGATGAGCAGTTAAATCTTAAAGTGGATTCCAAGATATTGTAAATGATTTAGAAAGAGACCCCCACATGAGATAGATGAAATAAACAAGTGTGTTGAGGCTATGTAAAGAAAAGAGGAAAGAGATTGGAGAATATAGATTGAACTTGGACAGACTTTCATTCTGCAATGGATTGATAATGGTAGAAATGATGATAATGATACATATATAGAGAGAAGGAGAGAAAGAAAGTAAGTAAAATATTAATCCAATCATTTTTCAAGATTAAAAAAATAAACCCAATAAATATGGAAATCCATAATAAGGGAAAATGATTAAAAATTATAATTCAAAACAATTTAATATTTATTATTCACTAATATGTATACAATATATAAAGTACAGTTCAGATTTTATAACTTACAAAATTTTACATTACTATTTACAAAATTATATGTGTGTATACACAAATTTAATTTCACAGTGATTGCATATTTTAAAAAGCAAAGTTAATATAAAGCTGGATTACGCTTAGAACAACCATTTTGATTGTGCATTAAGAGAATGTAATAAGTAAAAAAAATCATTAAATTTGTGCTGCAAGATTTTATACATCTTAAGAAAATTTTAAGAAACTATATACTAAAAAAAATGTTTAATTGACATTTGTTTTATTCCACCTTTCAACCTCAGATTTCACAACCACACAATCCCATTATCATCATGTGTGTACACATGGGGTGATGCACTACAATGCAATGTTTTCCTGTGTACACATGGGGTGATGCACTACAATGCAATGTTTTCCTTTTGTTTTCACCAATGCTTAATAGTCATAGCAATGTTCAATACAACTTCAAATGCATCACTTTTTTTTATTTAGTAAAATAAATACTGCACTGTAGCATAAATATAACAATAGCAGGAATGAAACATAATAAATCAAGGTATCAGATAAAACTGATGCAAAAATGATAATTTCTACGTTTTCATTTAGATCAAAACAAAAAGAGCAAAAGGCATTGTAAGTCATTTCTTTTTTTTTTTTTTAAGAAAGTAATTATGCATGAAAATATTACATCAAGACTATGATTTATCCATACTAACACAATAAAACAGTTCAAAAAGTGATGGAGACAGTTACAGAACCAAAAAGAGAAAATAAAATATATTGAAAATAAAGAATGATAAATACAATGAGATTATATATATATATTAGTTATAACAAATATAACTCTTAATCAGTGAACAATGACTAAATTAATGAAGATTAATTAATTAATGTTTATATATTTGGCAGATAGCAAAAATCAAAATCATTAGTGTTTAATGCACAAAAGTAAACTAATGAAGTTATATAATATTTGGATTTATTCATATCATCCAAATGTGCATACAAACTAATATGGAATGGTTCTTGAACTATATGATTTGGATTTAATACATATCATACAAAGATACATATTGATCTAAATATGAATAATTCTTAGCCTTCATTTGAATTTAATATATATCATGCAAAGATACATAAGATATAATATGAAACAATTCATAGGTTATATATGTGATGGTTAAAAGTAATTTTCATGTCTTTATTTTTGACTGCATTATGCAAATGAATTAAATATAATAGCCCCCCCCCCCCATATAAGCAAAGGTCAATAAATCAGAAACTGGCCAGCTAATTAAATTTATTGACTACTATCCAAATGAGGAACAGTACGCTAATAGAATTATGATAGTTGACTTAAATTGTGCATATGTATATTTATGTAAAATATATAAAAGTAATGACTCTTTTCTTTATTTCTCTGCTTCTCCATAATAATTATTTTAGAGAAAGTAATAATTAATACATATTTATTTCATAATATTAGGAATCACTAAGAAAGTAGGACTAAGTAATGTTCAATGAGTTTTCTCAGAAAAAAATAAAAAATTAATAATAATGAATTGGAAGAAATTAAAAACTACAAACATCTTGTTTACATTATTAATACAGATGAAAACATAATAGATGAAATTAATCATAGATCACAGAATCAAATTTATATAAGTAATTTTGGTAGAAATAATTTAATATGCCTGTGTTAAAAAAGGAAGATTTTTTAATAGGATTTTTATCAATTCTTACATATGGATTTGAGAAGGTATTTAATAAAAAAAGCAATGTACAGACTTCAGATTACTGAATAAAGTATGGAGTGCATGAGTAAGAGAACAAATAGATATAATTGATGTCATTGAAAGAATTTTAAAAATGGAGCTGGACTGGACTTAATTCTTAGCAGAAATGAAAATAGATGGGCAGTTGAAGTTTTAAAGTGGATTCCAAGAGATTTTAAAAGACTGTGAAATAAAGAAGTTTGTTGATGTGTTGTGGAGAAGAAAAGCTACAAATTAAAAAAACTGAATCAAACAGTAGACTTTCATCCTGTAGTGGATTGGTAATGATTGAAAAAGTATGATGATCAGAGATCAATATTTTCTAATGAATCTTAAACAGAAAATGACATAATGATTATTATTAAAGTTTCAGTAAAACAAAGACAAGTGAATGATTATTTTTTTATTGCTTGATAAAGCTACCAATAGCCCAAATTCAGTTCAAAAACTGTGTTCTAATAGAATATAACTGTTTTTCTTTTCAAAAATACATTTATATATATATAGGGTAAATCAAAAGTAGGTGGACAGTAGGTGGAATGGGGTTTGTGGATTATGTTGTAATAGTAAATATAATTGTATATGTAATCTTAAAATAAATGTTATCGTTTACTGTTGATCTAATTTTGGTTCACCCTGTACATTAAAATCAATCATGTTTATATATATGCACATGTATGCACATACACTTCCTTTTAATTTACTTAGATCTTTAATATATAGGGTATATGAGCATAGACTTTCACACAACGCACCACTCTCCATGCTATCTAATAACACTGATACACTTAAACACATATACGTTGAAAAGATAAATAATCACCAATATACGTATTTCATGCTAAGCCAGCAATCATCAGTTGCTCCAGATTATCATCTCTACACATAGTGTAGAGATGTCTGCCCATCCTTGCATATGTATTAAAATGGATTATGTCCTGTATATGTGAGGTTCAGATTGAACTTAAGTCAACATGGGTGTGGCAAGAATCTCGGCCTCGGGGTGGCCTTTGAGCATTCCATCATCAGATCTTCAATTGGATGGATGGTTGAAGAGTTGGAGTGTGGAGTATATTGAAGCTTGTCCATTAAAGTATGAGGAATGTCTATCTTAATATATAGTTGAGCACTTATAGTGTATATATGTAGAGATGATAATCTGGACCAACTGATGATTGCTGGTTTAGCATGAAATACGGATATTGGTGATTATTTACCTTTTCAACATATATGTGTTTAAGTGTATCAGTGTTATTAGATAGCGTGGAGAGTGGTGGGTCATGTGAAAGTCTGTGCTCATATACCCTATATATTACATATATATATATATAGACACAGGTATATAATAAGCCTGTGTTTCAGTTATTAGATCTTTAACAGAAATTAATATAAAAGAGATAAACTTAGAAAAGTCTTTAATGTTGTTTTTACCTTTTTAATTAACTAGGTCTCCTCTACTCAAACAGATTAAACACTTCAACTGCTGCATTTTTCTTAGCAATTTCTTTTACAAAGCAGAAAGTCATTTCAGTCATTATACTTAATTCGATATGTCAAATATTAAAAGCTAGCTTATTTAATTCTTTTACTAAATGTATGCTTTATTCAATTCTGATCCAGTAAATTAATTTCAGAACTGAAGTTGAAACTGCTATATTTATTAAATGTATAATAATAAAAAATAAAGAAATTAAATATACGTATAGATAGTTAAGAAAAACCATCGCCATTGGTAACATCAGTTTTTATTGTTGTTATATTTTATTCTTACCATCCATAAATCATTTTTGATTCATATATATATATAACCACTATCAGTTCAAAATTTCAAGTCTGAATAATATTTTATATTAAAAGCTTTTTTTTTTTTTTACTTATACAATAAATCTTTTTTTATCTTATCTTTATATCTCAGTCTTCATTCTTTTTTTAAGATACTTTAATTAATTCTTGAAATTTATCCAGAAATTGGTTTAGATCAGCGCTTCTTAAACTTTTTTCATTCATGAACCCTTTTTATCATCGATATTTTTTCGCGACCCCAGATATTAAATATTAAATAGACATAGAAATAAATTTTCCCATAAATAATTTATTTCTTTGGTAAACAATATATATATGAAAATAAGTAGTTTTAGGATTTGTTTTAAGTAGACAAAAATTAATGAAAGAAAATAGACGTTTTAATGAGACAGATGTGCTTGTTTTTTTGCTGCATAACAAATTAAATCTTGGTGAAATATTTGATACTGCTGGATGTAAAGCATCTTCAACATTTTTCAGCGTTGAACGATATTTGGATTTAATATACATTAAAGCTGAAAAAGTCATTTCACATAAGTATGTGGTGCTGAATGGCAGAAGAACATTTAATGCCATTTCAGAAATTGTGGGAAATTCAGTCCTAGCTCCGATCCAGAATTCAGTCAAGGATTTTTGTGGAAAGTCAAGTTTTAAGTTTGAGTCACTCGATAGCTCAGCAAATTCCTCTTGGGCTTTATATGGCAGGTGATTAATCTCATTAATGTCAATCAAAAATGGTCTTTGAATCCAAGATAACTTTTTGAAATCTAAATTCGATATAAAGTATTTGCAAAACTGTGTTTCTAGGGTTTTTAAGTGATCTATAATAATTTTTGCAATTAAAGTTTTACAATTATTTTTTTCAATTATAAAATTGTCGATAGTCGAAAACATTTCCAATGAATCATTTTCCACCCTATTCTTCCAAATGTTGATCTTTTTAATAAAACCTTCAATTTTATCATTCAAAGTAAAAATATTGCTATTTTTTCCTTGAAGAGACAAGTTAAGATCATTTAGCTTCTCAAAAATATCAGACAAATAGCACAGCTTTGATAGCCATAAGTCATTTTGAAAAAGAGCAGCAAGATCAGATTTTTGTTCGGTTAAAAATACAATAATTTCTTCTTTTAATAACAATAATCTTCTTAAACTTCACCCTCTTGACATCCATCTTACTTCTGCATGTAATAATAAATTTTTGTATTCAGAGTCCATGTCTTTACAAAGATTTGAAAATAAATGGCTGTTAAGGGCACGGCTTTTAATAAAGTTTATAATTTTGACAGCATCCTGAAGCACATCGTTCAATTCCGTTGCTAATTTTTTTGCTGCAAGGGCCTCTCGATGGATCAGGCAGTGTGTAAAAGTTACATGATTATTACCAGAAGCTTTAACAAATGATTTAAAACCAATATTTTCACCAGTCATTGCTTTTGCACCATCTGTGCATACTCCAAAGCAATTTTTCCATTCTAAACCTTCAGTTTTAAAAAAATTGTCTACTTTATTATATATGTCTTCCCCTCTTGTATGTTCTTCCAAAGAATGACAAAATAACAATTCTTCCTCAATGTTTTCTTTATAAATGTATCTGACATATACTAATAATTGAGCTATTTTTGAAATATCAGTTGTTTCATCCAACTGAATTGTAAATATTGGGCTTTCTTTAAGTCTAGTAATAAGTTGCTCAAATTGGTCATTGCTAATTTCAGAAATTCTATTAGTGACAGTGTCATTTGACAAAGGAATTTTCCAAATTTCATCACCATATTTACTTCTGTGAAGTATTTCTACCATTTTAATAGCAGCAGGTAATATAAGATCTTCTCCAATGGTGTATGGCTTTTTATTTTTAGCAATCAGATATGAAACTTCATATGATGTGAGTAAATATTTTTCATTAACAGTTATAAATTTCTCAAAATATTGTTTTTCTTTATTTGAAGTTTTTAACAGTCGTTTGAAATATTCTTTTGGTTTATTGACATATGAAGGATGCTTGGATTCAAAATGCCTTTTTAATTTTGATGGTTTCATACTCTCCATAGACAAAACATTATTGCAAATTAAACAAAGAGGTTGTTCATTACCATCACAGTTGTTGAAAGTAAAGCCAAATTGGAGAAATGTCTCATCATATTTTCTTTTTCGCATCTTAGATGCCTCTTTCTGATTACGAGATCCTGCTTGAAGAGACTTTGTAGCATTGCCATCTGCATCATTACCTTTGGTACTCAAGTTCAACCATTTATCCATGGGTAAAAAGTATTTTTATCCTAAAATATAAATAAAATAACAGTACTTATTAGTTAGCAGAGACACCAAGTGGCAGCCATGTTTTTTGTTTAATTATATGAAGCATATTTACTCCTGTATGTTCTATTTTTTAATATCCCTGTATGTTTTATTTTTTAATATTTAAAAAATATCAATAAATCAATTATAAATTACCTGTTAAGTTTAAAAAATAGGAATATGTTTTTACTTGTTAATAAATAAATGACAATAAGTTTCAAATAAAAAATAAATTTTTATAATAACTAATAGGATGATAAATTTTGAATAAAAAAGTGAGAAAAAAAAGTATACAAGCATTTTTATATATAAAAAATAACATCTTTCATAATATTTATTCAAATAAATACTAACCTTAGTCGAGTAAAACAGTAAAATACAATATTGTATTGTTCTTGCGATGTGGACACTTGTTGAAATGAAACTTATTGAAATAACTTGACCGGAAATGCATTATATAATCACAGTGGCGCCAACCTTATTCTCACCACTGCAGCATATATTTTGATTCTGAAATAATTTATATGCTGAAATTGCGATGCGATACCACTATTATGATGCATTTAGTGTTATTTTTCAATATGTAAATATAATTTACAGCTCAACTTGGCCATTATTATGATTTTATAATTGCGCTGTACAAAAAATATAATATATTAAAGATAATGAAGGGATTGTGATTAATATTTTTTTAAATTCATATATCTGAATTAAATTTTCGTGACCCCAACCTTTCGCTTCACGACTCTGGGATTGCGACCCACAGTTTAAGAAATGCTGGTTTAGACAGACTGTGCTTTAATTAATTCAATAGTATAACTCATAGAAGCAAAATTTAACAAAATCAAATTAAATAAATTAATAAAATCAAAATTAAAAACAGATATGACTTTTTAATTTTATTTCTAAATTGAAATCTGTGAAAAAGATATGGTGCCTTTAATTCCATGTTTTTCACCCAAGATGGCTTGAAATATACGATGAAGAGCATCCCAACGCTTTATATATGTACTATTAAAAATACAAAAAGAATCTACTAAAGCAGGATGGACTACTTGAATTAAGAAATAATGAAAATTTAAAATTAAAACATAAATAAATTGGAACTGATATATTCTGGATTAACATAAAAACAATAGTATTATACTTGAAACAATATTGTTGCAATTTTTAATTATTTATTTATGCATTAATTATTAAAAATAAGAAAAAAGGAGAGAGACTAAGTTCAATTGATGAAGAAACTTGCCTCAGAAAAAACAAAAATATTAAAATTTGTAAATTAATTGGTAGCTTGTAAATTTTATCACACTGGAAAAATTAATAATATATTATTAGTTTTTCATGTTCATTGCAAGAATAAATATATAAAATAAAATCTTAAATATTTAAATATTAGCATACTGACAAGCTAAAATTAAGTAATTACTCATTAACCACAATATTATTAAATTCCATATATTTTTAATATATAATGTAATGATATATAAATATGTCGTTACATTAATTTAAAATAAAAACTTAAAAGTTCGCAAATAAAAGTAAAAAACTAAACGCTAAAATTAAAATGTTTGTTAAACTTATATATATTCGCACAGATGCTAAACTTTAAAAATATTTTTTTTTAATAAATAAAAAAAGGTATTTGAATGTATTTTTTTTATATAAAAAAAGATTTAAATATAAAAATAGTTTAAAAAAGAAATAACGTAAGTAAAAATAAAAACAGGTATTAATTAATTCCTGTAATCTGTAAATGGAAATGATTGTTTATTAATTATCCAAAAGCTGTCTAATTAAAAAGTCAGAGAGTAAATTAGATAAGAGAATAAAGAGATTTTAGCTTGACCAATGGAAGCACCAAGCCCCAGCCCGGACCCGAACGAAAATTTGGATTAGTGACGTCTTTGTTCATTCAATCTGGAGATTTACTATAAAAAAAGAAATATTGAGTTCCAGCGTGGTGTGTTTGAGAGTTGTGGTAGGACGCACATACCACACTCTCTATTTAAAAAAGAAAAAGGAAAAGACTGTGATACCTTGAACCAGCTATTGCCATCTCCAGAACATTATCTTCCAATGGAGGCGTCACGGGAATTAAAAACAGGAACCTGGACTCTTCTACCATAAGCTATATGAAATGAACAATTATTAAAATCAATTAAGAACTTTCGTCAAGTTTTATAAATTGATAAACAAGCCAACTTAAATGTTAAAACGGACTCTTATCTGACTTTTGTAAGTTTTTAAATCAAATTAATAATGTTTAATTTTATATGTTTTCCGATTGATAAAAATCATTTCCATTTTTTTTTTCTCTTATTGTATAAATTATTTGTTGTTTAAATTTTAAATGATGAAATTTAGGTTGGGTATAGACGTTGCATAGTTCTTTAGCGGTTGATTATGTTGTGGTTTTCACATTCGATTAGAATATATAGGTCAACGATATCACTGCGGCATCTTACGATGAATGCTAATGGGATTTGTATATTCCCTATGCAAGTGACACTTATCGATGACTTTGTATTTTGATCGGTTGTGTTTAATTTGGAATGTTTTTAACCATGGAATCTGTGCAGCTGATCTATACTGAACATTTTAAAACAAATTTTATAAAATTAATTTGTGCGAACGTATCTAAATGTTAAATTTAAGTCGGGCGTGAATGGCTATATAGTTTTGTAAAGTTATATTAAGGGAGGGTAATCTTAGGTTATTCGTTTCATAGTTGAATTGGCTCAATGGATTGGATATATTTGTGTAATTAGTAGATGTAGTATGAGATCCGCTTCGGGCAGGATTGCATATATACGCCACACACCTTCTGTTTGCCTATGGATGGGTTTGTAAGTCGGCAGAAGACCGCAGTCCATTCCTATGGAGTTTTTTGTTTATTGTTCTACTCGCCAACAGATGTCACATTCCTGTTGGTGGAGAGACGTCTTCTCTAATCTACTTACTGATCAGACGTACCTTCCTGACAGTATAGTATTTTGTGTTGTCGTATCATGCTAAATGGATTGGCGTCAGTTTGGTTGCGAAATTTGTTGCCTAAGGTTAAATCAGGGAAGAATATTTTCTTTTCAAATGCAGATCTATGTAGTCTATTCATACTTGACTATCTAAATAAAATATTAAACTCATTGAAACTTAGTTAAATGTAAAATTAAAAGATTAATAGAAAAATCTAAAATGTTGAATTTATTCCTCAAAATTTAAATGTTATTTTATATGTGCGTAAATAAATATTTTTAGGTGTTAATTTCTGGCAGTGGCTTTTATTTATTGATATTTAAGATATAAATTAAGATATAGATTTTTATCTCTGCGTCTCCGCAATATTTAAATAAAGTGGAATCTTAACAGCGCGTATCTGCCTACTCTATAAATTTTTCTAGGTTTAAATGCCTAGATGGCGCCTTGTAGAACAGATATCGTAGTTTGCGGTTAGATTCGATCTTCACTTTCATTTCGATCGTTATAATAAATTCAAACTTATTTAAAGATTAAATATGCCTTCTTTATTTTTTGCCATGGGGGCAATTTGCATTTTTCCAATATTTATATTGATTGTTTATGAAGTAAAATGCTAAGTATTTAAAAGCACCATTAATTTCAAATATTTCTATTTATGGAGAGTGCATGAAAAAAAGGATCCTAAATTTAATCAGCAGGAGCGGTCCTTTATAAACAAGTATAAAGATTCTCATTCCTAGAGGTAAAAATGACAAAATTTTAATACACAAAGTAAATGAATTTGGCAATGATTCTACAAACCAATTCATAAAACACAAACCCACCCACTTACAAAATATGTTGGCCTATTATTCTGATTATATATTTTGCACTTTCTTCTAGAGCAACTATTTCTTTATGAAATGGTTCAAATATTGCTAAATGTAGCTCTCCAATACATTCTCAGTCATATTTTAAATAATGAAAGCAATTAATATAACATTTCTCCAAAGATTCTAAAATAATCTTTAGAATGTGATCACACTACTTTTCCTATGGAAATTATGATCAAAACTCAGCATAAATTTTTTTTTTTACAAAGATGTGCATTGTTGATTCATTTCATACATCCAATCTAAAGAAGACATTGATTAGTCTTAGGATTCTACTAACATATATAGAACCTTAAATAAAAAATTTCTAATGCCTTCATCACACGATCACCATTTCATATGCTTACACAGGCTATACAATAAGGGTGACTGGGATTTTTGAAAAACCAAAGACACTAAAATATTACCAAAATCACACTTTTTCTTTATGTTTGCCATAATATCATATAAATACAATTTCCACAAACTTCAAACATTTTTTAGCAAACTCTTTATTTGTACATACACCTACGTTTTGACTGACCTGCAGTCTTCTTCAGAGCAATTAGAAGTATTTATAGACACTAAAATATATCATGCTAAACTGAGTTCAAATCTGTATGACTATACAAGCATATGATCTTGAATTGAAAACACTATTGTGATTGCAAATTAGGCTTCTAGCTTTATAGTTAACTAAATAGGTAAAATATAGCTGCTGGAGGGTTGCATTAGATTCTAAGATCTAGATACAGTGCTCTAAAATTCAAGTCTCCTCAGTAATGAAAGCTACAAGCTAGAAACTAATCTGGGAATATTGGACGAGAAGGCACTGGACAGGGATTTTATTCACTAACTTTCCTGCATCCATTGATTATAAAAGCTTGTACTTGATGGCACTACTATATGGAGAGTTTTCCAATTCCTTATTACATTGTTACAAGTCCGTATCTCACTTCAATACAAGAAAGTAAAATTAGAAAAGCTTTATATACAATCAATTTAGTTGTAATAGTTATATTACTATAACAAAATAATCTAGCTTTAACATGTTAAAAATCCTTAATGTGTATCCTTCTATCTAAAAAAAAACTATTAAGATATTTAACTCACAATGACTACAAGCAGTATGTAAAAGTTTAAATTTTCAAATGCCTTAATTTCATATAACTTCTAAAACTGAACAGGTGTCCATCTCAATTCCTTAACTAAGTATGTCTATTTTGCAAAAATTAGATAAATTTGAATTTAGATCAGCCCCCCCCCCCTTTTTGGGTTTAGCAATATCTTATAATGCTTGTAGACTAAACAGCTATAGATTTTCTTCAACTTTTGCAAATGATTACAATTTTTTTTTCTACTTTTTGAGACAAACATTATAAAACTTAATACAATTAATGCTTACAATAATAAAAAGCAAATTTATTTCATTATAATAACTGATTATAAAAAAGCAACCAACTGAATCTAGTCAAACAAAATTAATTATATTTTTCAATTTTTGCAATCTTATGGCTATATTTTTTAAACTTATTTATATATTTTAATAGTTATTGTAAATAATAATTATAATACTCTTCTTTGGAACACTATGATATACCACTTGTAATGCTTATGATGCTATAGTGTGTTGTAGCCATTGTGGTTTAAAATAATTCACATTCTCAAGTTGATAATTATCCAAGTCAAAAGTTGAAGCTAATTTATAAAGTCATCCTCTAAATAGTTCCAAAGATAACTAGCATCAAAAACAAATTTTGGAGCTACTACACAACACTGTTTAACACCAGTTTTGATTTCAAAGGCCTTACATTTTCCACCTGCACTAAAAACATGTCCATTCAATTCATCCTGTAGAAGCTGTCTGTATATTATAAATAACCTTTGTTGGTTGTTCAAGCAGTGCTATAGACCAGTGGTCTTCAACCACCGGTCCGCGTCCGGGCCGTAGAAGTTTTTTGCTGGTCTGCGATAGACTGGCTAGAAAGTTTTAATAACAAAATAATAAGACTTTAAACTTTTAATTAATATAAACAATTTTTATTTATTTTTTTCATCGCACTTTTACCTGATTAAAAAAAAAGAAACAGAACAAAATCTAATCAGTCATACATAAATTAATTTTTCTAGTTATCACAGATGTTTATGAGGGGGGGGGGTAGAATTAAATTTTTTATTACTTTTCTAAAAAAATTCAAAATTAAAAAAAAAAAAGTTTTTATTATACAAACTCCATATATATATAACTTCATCTAAGGCTAAGCTGTTTACATCTTTAAGAAAATTTATCTATAGACTTCTGTTGGTCCATGAAACCTTATCCTTATTTTTGCAGGTCCGCGAAACCTTATCCTTATTTTTACCGGTCTGCAGGTGTGAAAAGGTTGAAGACCACTGCTATAGACCCATTTGATTGAATTAAATTCTTTGACCAGATCAATAAAAACAATATATCATTCCTTTGTTCCCAATATATTTGCATAGTGATAAAAACAATAGATATAGTACTTATTGATTGTCTAAAACTATACTGAGTTTCTGATAATCATTTATCTATGGTTAAAAGCAACTTAGCAATGGTATTCCATGATAATTACTTGTATTGTTGTCTTTCTCATTATTTTTAAAAGTAGCATCTTTAAGATCAGGTGGCTCAATTTCATACACACCTTTAAAAATTCAATATTTTTTAACATTCTCCAAAACCTGCATTTTGTTTTTAAGATTATAAAAAGCTGAATATCTATATCCAAATCTAAATGAATAGATAAAAATGGTATATCATTAAAAGTCATTATTTCAACTCATAAAATTATTCAAAAATGATCAAAATATTCTTCCCACCTATATAAAATTCATTATCATCATATAAGAGAATCTCATTGATAAATTTATTGAATTGTTTCAGGTTCATATATTACTTTCTTATAATAAATACTATATGACATATTTAATCTTTAAAGCAGTTGTCCCAGGTTAGCGGTTTCGCTTCCCGGCCGATGCTATGACACATGTAAAAAAAAAAAAGTATATCGTTGAGAAAGTAAATTCACTATTTCAAATAAAAAGAATAATTGTCTGATATTGACATTGATAAGACAATTAAGATGATATCCAGAGAATGGATACCTTTAAGAAATGAAGCCGATTTTCTTTCCCAAACTTTTTTTCGAATGCATCTTCGCACCATTTAAAAACATGTTAAACTTATGATCTAAACTTATTTTTGTAAGTAGATATAAAACTTCTTTTTTTCTTTTAAAAATTTAAAATATCATGTCAAGCGTTGGTGGCCTAATGGTTAGCATAGCTGCCTTCCAAGCAGCTGACCCAGGTTCACTTCCCGGTCAACGCATTTGACACAAGAAAAAAATTTTTTAAATATCATTTGATCTTGCTTCAAAGAATAAAGTTATTAATCACAGTAATTATATCAGGAATATAAAAAAAAGTTGTGAATATGATAAAATGATAATTACGGCACTAATTTAATTATAATGCAAATGGGAAAAAATTGATCGTTTTGATTAAGAAAAATAAACTTCTCTCTCATAAAGTAAGAAAAACATCTATTTTTACAATAGTAATAAAAAAATACCTCTTTTTTTTTGTTTTAAAGGAAATACATAGAATAAATATACATATATACATACTCTAATACACCCACATTATTTTATATTTTTAATACATTTGTTGATAATTCCAATTCATTCATATACTGTAATTTTAAATTAAGTTGTATTGCAGAGATATAAATATATATATACACATTTTGAAAAACATCTGTGTTTTATGTAATATACTGTAATTTTAAATTAAGTTGTATTGCAGAGATATATATAATAATATAAACTTCTTCTTTTTTCTTTTCAAATGTATTATCAAGTTTTTATAAAGTCAAAAAACTACGGAGAGACTTTCTTTTCAAAATTTTTTATTGATATACAATATATAACTTCACTAATAAATATAAATATAAATAGCCAACGTTTCGTCCATTTTTTCAAATAATGATATTTATTTATATTTTTTAATATATTTTTCGTATTTTTTTGGTTTATAGGTATTTTATTTTGTTATTATTATTTTTTATTTGTTTTGTTTTATTTTCTAGTTTTCTTATTTATTGTATATTTTTTCTCTGTTTTATAGAACCTTGATAAAGTCCATATCATTATTTGAAAAAATGGACGAAACGTTGGCTATTTATATTTATATTTATTAGTGAAGTTATATATTGTATATCAATAAAAAATTTTGAAAAGAAAGTCTCTCCGTAGTTTTTTGACTTTATAAATATATATATACACATTTTGAAAAACATCTGTGTTTTATGTAATATGGGGGGTGGTGTATTGAAAAGTGTTACATTTATAGTAAACAGTATTATAAGCAATGCATAAGCTGTTATTATCTAATTCACACCATCAGTTAAAGATCTTAGAATAAAATAACAGATATGATGGCTACGCTGTATATTTTTTGGCATTTCAAACTAATATTAAAAAAATCTGCAAATCACATCAGATTCAAATAACACATAAAACATGTTATTTATAAATAATTGTACATATAGGGGATTTAAACTCAGACTTTCAAGCAACCTTCAACTACCCACAGTAGTATGAGATAGTGTGGATAGTTGAAGGTTGCTTGAAAGTCTGAGTTCAAATCCCCTATATTTACAATTAAGTTCCAGGTATAAGAATGCCTGTATTTCAAATCTTACACATTGGGCCTGCATTCTGCCTATCCCTCTTCTATGTATTTAAATGGATACTGTCCTCTACATGAGGAGTCATAGTGACTAGAGGTCAACATGGGCATGGCAACAATATTGGCATCAGCATGAGATTTGGGCATTCTATCATCAGATTTTCAATGGTATGGATGGCTGAAGAGATGGAGGTTGGAGTAGATTGAAGCCTGTCCATTAAAATATAAAGATTTATTATCTTAATATAAACTGAGCACTGATTATATGTATGTGTAGGAGATGATAATCTGGTTCAATTGATGAGTGCTGGTTCAGCACAAAATACATATATTGGTGATTATTTATCTTTTCTACATGTATGGTCATGTGTATCAGAAGTATGAGATAGTATGGATAGATGGTTGCTTGAAAGTCTGAGTTCAAATCCCCTATATTTACAATTAAGTTCCAAGTATAAGAATGCCTGTATTTCAAATCTTAAATAATTGTACAATAATTATTATTTGACAATTTTGTTGCTGAATTTACACACCTAATTAAAATTAGATATTAAGTAATAATTTTATAATCATTTAATGAAAGAACTGTATATATTTTAAACTAATTAAAACATATTATAAATTATTTTTAACTTTATAAAATAATGAGGATATTTCAAGAAAATATTACCAAGATGGGAAAGCTACTATAAGACAATGATTGAAAATATTTGCTAAAATAATTCCTATTATTTTTTTATAGAAGTCAAAATATTAAAAATATATGCCTTTTATTGTTAATTACTGTGATGTGACATATTATAGCAACTTGATATTATTATTTTTAATTTATATATATTGTGTTTGCAAACTTCTTATCTTTAATTTCTATTTTCCTCTCTCATTTTTTAAAAAAATCCTCTTCATTTTTTTTATTATTTTATTCCTATTTTCTGTTGCTTCTCACTCTAAAAAAAATCCATCAATTTTTCCACATAATCAAACCCCTTTCCCCTTATCATATATATATATTAATATCATTTCTTTTCTCTACTAAAACTGTTACGTTCTAATAGTAAATCTTCAACATTTTCTATTCCACATTCACAGAAATCATGCTAATTTTAATTACCAGCTTTAATTAATAAATTATTTCCTCTAATGTTATTGTAAATATTTTCAACTTCAAAGTTAATTTTGTTCATTACTACATTTGTGTGTTGTTGTTTTTTTTGCTGCATATTTTTAATTTTTATAACATTGTTTCTTTTTTTTTATTAATTAAATTATATCCCCTTCAATAGAATGTATACCTAATATTATATAGAAATGTTCATCATAATATTTATGTAAGTACATTGAAATGTAATTTCCATTTAAATTTCTTTTGTATTTTATTACCTGACTTAACCAATTTGTGTGATATGTCTTCAAATTCAAAATTATTTTAGTAATTGTTTAAAAATAACCCAAAGAACATGTTGAACACTGATGAAAGATGAACCAAATTTTCTATAAAAAAAATATCTACCATTTTTTAATAAATTTTTATCATCACTTTTTAATTATTCATGATACCATGCAGTCATTCTAATGAGATTTGAACAGACATACAGACACATAGATTGAAGCAAATAAAGATAAGGTTAATCATTTAGTATTTTTACATACATCTGATTATTACAATAAAGTTTAACAGAAAAAGAAACAAGATTGTTAAGAAAAAATAAAACATAGTATATTAGTTTATGTACATGAATCAGAGCATTGAAATGCCATCAATTTAAGCTCCATTTAAAAATGATATTAGATTATATATTGTAATGATATGAATGAGACAAATATGAATATAATGTCCAAGACACAGAGACTCTACTGAAACCAAATTAAATTAAAATTTATAAAGAAAATTGAAGTATGTTAAATTATAAGACTTTGTATGCTTTAGTCTTAAGTCCCTAATCTGTACTAATAAATAGATTAAATAATAACGAATGCTAGCTCTTATGGATATAATGTAAATTTAAAATAAAGATTTAAATACTAATTAACTAAGATGGATATGAAATAATAATGTTATGCCATATGCTAGTTAATGTTCATTTGTCCATATAGCCCTTTAATTAATTAAAGTAAATAAACTCAGGACTTCTGATTTAATAAATAATATAACAATTTATTTACATCAAGTAATAATAAATAACAAATGAAATTAATGATATGCCAAAGAAATAAAACGTAATATGTAAAAATTGCATAAATGTTTGTACCTATAATGCTAAACAACAGACTTATTTACAGAACTAAGGGAAAATATAAATTTATATTAATTTTATCAAAGGCATATAAGTCCCATTAATGACATGCATAAAAAAATACCACTAAATATTAATTTCTATAAGACTCATCCGATTTTTTCATTGTCATAAATTCCTTTCAAAATAACTGTTATTCCATCCATCATGTGAGATAATCCTAGAGCACTATAAAATACAGTACACACAATGTGAATTTGGTAAAGCCTTTTGTCAAGTTGTAGGAAATAAAATTATTCCAATAAATATCATGAGGAAATGATAATAAGAATGTCAACATTTTGATATTTCTTAATAAATACTTCTTCAGTTTTAAATGTTGATATTATGTTAGTGATTTTATCCATAGGCATTTGTATTATTTTCCAGGCACATGTGTATACTGTAAACTTATATAAGCATTATTTTAAAAATCTCCAATGTAAATAAAGAATAAATTTCCTTGAACACAATGACAACTGTGCTTCATCTGATATTAAGCTTTGATCTACATTTTCTTTCATTTTGATGAGAAACATCCACTTATTATCAAGCAAGTCATGTCGTATAGTTTCTTAATACAGATCTTCTTGAATACGTATATTGCGGTTTGTAAAGAAAGAAATGATTATTAAAAGTGAAATTTCTTTCGAAATAAGCAAAATATATACATGAAACGAACACACTCACTTCAAAAAGAAAAAGAATAGAACTGCAGGGTTTCTCCTTGACAACACAGAGATTCATATAACTTATTTGAATGACATAATATCTATCACTATTGTTATTTAATATGCTTGAGCCGATTGTCTTGAAAATTTATCCAGCTATTATTATAATAAATAAATAGATTTTTAAAATATCAATTATACGCATACATATAAATAGATTCATACAGATGATAATGTAACCTATTATTTTTATTGAAGTCCCCTACTAAAATATACATATATAAAACAAATAGTGTTATTTTGGCAAAATGTTTTTTTATATATATTTTAAAATCTTTTTTGAATGGCGATCTTTTTTTTAAAAAAAAAAGCTAAATCTGACGGAGTGTTGCTCTTGTATTACAAATAAGACAAAACAAACCGTGAACTTATTGTTAAAAGGCATAATAAAATGAATTAAAATTGTTGCTTTGATTTTTAAAAATGTCATTCATTATTTATTTGTCTATCAGAACTTAAGATTTTAAAATATATATCGGTATTTTGTTAAAGGCAAACATATATGTACCTCTGTTAATATTGTATTATTTTACAAGATAAAGGAATATAGGGTATATGAGCACAGACTCACACATGACCCACCACTCTCCACTCTATCTAACAACACTGATACACTCAAGCACATATATGCTGAAAAGATAAATAATCACCAATATACGTATTTCATGCTAAACCAGCAATCATCAGTTGGTCCAGATTATCATCTCCCACACATATATACTATAAGTGCTCAGATATATATTAAGATAGACAATCTTCATACTTTAATGGACTGGCTCCAATCTACTACACACTCCAACTCTTCAACCGTCCATCCAATTGAAAATCTGATGATGGAATGCTCGAAGGCCACCCTAAGGCCGAGATTCTTGTCACACCCATGTTGACCCAAGGTCAATCTGAACCCCACATGTACAGGACATAATCCATTAAATACATATGCAAGGATGGGCAGACATCTCTACAATGTAATAACTGAAACACAGGCTTAATATATACCATGTGTCTATATATGTAATATAGGGTATATGAGCACAGACTTTCACATGACCCACCACTCTCCACTCTATCTAATAACACTGATACACTCAAGCACATATATGCTGAAAAGATAAATAATCACCAATATACGTATTTCATGCTAAACCAGCAATCATCAGTTGGTCCAGATTATCATCTCCCACACATATATACTATAAGTGCTCAGATATATATTAAGAGCACAATTCTGTTTTGATTGCTGGTTTAGCATGAAATACGTATATTGGTGATTATTTATCTTTTCAGCATATATGTGCTTGAGTGTATCAGTGTTATTAGATAGAGTGGAGAGTGGTGGGTCATGTGAAAGTCTGTGCTCATATACCCTATATTACATATATAGACACATGGTATATATTAAGCCTGTGTTTCAGTTATTACATTGTAGAGATGTCTGCCCATCCTTGCATATGTATTTAATGGATTATGTCCTGTACATGTGGGGTTCAGATTGACCTTGGGTCAACATGGGTGTGACAAGAATCTCAGCCTTAGGGTGGCCTTCGAGCATTCCATCATCAGATTTTCAATTGGATGGACGGTTGAAGAGTTGGAGTGTGTAGTAGATTGGAGCCAGTCCATTAAAGTATGAAGATTGTCTATCTTAATATATATCTGAGCACTTATAGTATATATGTGTGGGAGATGATAATCTGGACCAACTGATGATTGCTGGTTTAGCATGAAATACGTATATTGGTGATTATTTATCTTTTCAGCATATATGTGCTTGAGTGTATCAGTGTTATTAGATAGAGTGGAGAGTGGTGGGTCATGTGAAAGTCTGTGCTCATATACCCTATATTACATATATAGACACATGGTATATATTAAGCCTGTGTTTCAGTTATTACATTGTAGAGATGTCTGCCCATCCTTGCATATGTATTTAATGGATTATGTCCTGTACATGTGGGGTTCAGATTGACCTTGGGTCAACATGGGTGTGACAAGAATCTCGGCCTTAGGGTGGCCTTCGAGCATTCCATCATCAGATTTTCAATTGGATGGACGGTTGAAGAGTTGGAGTGTGTAGTAGATTGGAGCCAGTCCATTAAAGTATGAAGATTGTCTATCTTAATATATATCTGAGCACTTATAGTATATATGTGTGGGAGATGATAATCTGGACCAACTGATGATTGCTGGTTTAGCATGAAATACGTATATTGGTGATTATTTATCTTTTCAGCATATATGTGCTTGAGTGTATCAGTGTTATTAGATAGAGTGGAGAGTGGTGGGTCATGTGTGAGTCTGTGCTCATATACCCTATATTACATATATAGACAGACGGTATATATTAAGCCTGTGTTTCAGTTAAGATAAAGGAAATAAATCGTGAATTGTTTTTATATTCTAAAATGTTGACAATAATTCCCTTTTTTTAAAAAAAAATAGACAAAACATCATTTTGAATCTTATCCAAGATAATGTATATAGAGAGTGAAGTGAACTTAAAGAAGGCATCTAAATTGGCAATTCAATAATTAATGATCCCCATATGATAATGATCTAAAATCTAAATACAAAAAATTTTTTAGTAATAGATATGTAGATAACATGAGTTACGGATGTACCAATATGGTACAATACAATTACTGAATTATAAACTATGACTGCATAAAGCTCACAGAATCAGTTTGAAAGAAAGTTATTCATCATTAACCACAAATCAGAATAGGGAAGAATTATATTTCATATAACATAGATTAGTACTTCTGTAATACAAGGTCTAGCCACTAAATGAAACTAGATAATTTTTATAAATGATCTAAAAAAAAGTAATTGATAAAAAGTAAAAAAATATACATTTATTCTTGAATTTATGGTTACAAGTCCTTGTTCAATAAAATAAAAAAAGTAATATTTAGCAATAAAAATGATTTATTTATTTAAAAAATAAAAATTTAATAATAAAAAAAATATCTATAAGAAACCTATTGTTATAAAGTGCTGAAAACTTTGAAATTATTCAAACACAAGTCAATCTCCAATAATGCGCTATTTATTTTTAAATATTATGGAGGAGATCTCCGAGATCAGTCTTTCCCAATTCTCCTGGCGGCGAGTGGGGAGAAGTTTAAGAATAATACTTAAGTGAATCTCTTAAGTGTAGAGCATACATTCTATATACACCAACTCTTACAGACCATGTTTATAACAGGGCTTGAATCTATAGAGTGCCTGATGTTATAATCAAATATCACTATCTTTCTGCGATGGGTTAAATTGATTTGTACAATTGAATATTTGATTATAACATCAGGCACACAATAGACTCAAGCCCGGATTTAAGCATGGTCTGTAAGAGTTGGAGTATATAGAATGAACGCTCTCAACTTAAGTGATTCACATCACTTAAGTTTTTTAAAATCTTACCAGCTGGAGAGTGTGCATGGAGATTTATAATATTTAAGAAATAGCGCATTATCGGAGATTGACTTCCATTTGAATAACATCTATAAGAAATAAAATATAAACATAGATGAAAATCCACATTAAATAAAATTCCAAAAATAAAACCTTTCAAGGCAGCCAAGTCTATCAAATAAAAATAAACACAGTAAAATAAAAAATAATATAATTAGAGAACAATGCAAAATGCACATATAAAATGCACACAGACCAAATTACACATAATTTAAATTTCAACAATCATGTTTCACACTTCAATATTTTTTTAAATTACTATATATACTAGATAAGTTTGCATTATACTATTAGATGATTCTACAACGTTAAACATTGTGACAGTAGCCTATCTGATTCACTTTGCCAACTGACATAGCTTCACTATTTTTTATACAACTAGTTAAGTTCTCTTCATTTGTGTTATTTGTATTAAAATGTTAATGAAACAGTTTTATTGTCAAGTGATATGCATAAAGAGAAAGTTTTGTGGACAATGTTGCCGTCATGCATGAGAAGATAAAAACCTCCAAGAAAGAATTTATTTTAATCTTATGGAATACGTACAAAAAAAAAAAGGTAATCAACTTATTTGCTCAGGATTGATGATGACTTCAATTCCTTCTTTTTTATTTACTTAAAACATATTTTGTTATTGTTTTTATTTGAGAGACTTATTTTTGAAATTTCACTTATTATGAATTTGAATTTCTACATAATTTTATTTCTTACTGATGTATACTTTTTATTAAATAATTTATATATTTTTGAAAAATAAATAATTTTCACTGCTAAATATATTATTTTCATGGTTTTATTTAATACAAACTTGTAATCAAGACTAACTCAAGAGAACAAACAGGTGTTACTGACCTCATTCAAAAAATTAAAAGATTGAAGTGGAGTTGGGCTGGACATATTGCTAGAAGAGATGATAACAGATGGACAATTGAAATCTTAAACGGGATTCCAAGAGATTGTAAAAGACCTAGAAAGCGACCACATGTGAGATGGATGGATGAAATAAAAAAGTGTGCAGGGGTGATGTGGAGAAGAGAAGCTGAAGATTGGAGAAGATGGATTAAACTTGGAGAGACCATCCTGCAGTGGATTGATAATGGTTGATGATGATGATGAATGGTAAATATTATTTAACTCTAATTAGTAAATAGACTATATACTATAGGAATACCAACATTTTATTTGCTTTACTTGAAAATGTGAAAGATAAAATATACATAATTATATTCAAAATATTCTCATTTTTAAAAATCACACATATAATTACACTCTGCCTACATAAAAACAATTTCACATTGTTTTAAATTTTACCATACACAGATATTTAAAAGACAAAATTTATGTTGTTTTTCACACAATTAATAAATACATATAAAATATTTTAGTCAGCATAAAATGGAATCGATTATATTTTCTACTGGAGAGAATATAACTAATTATAAAAAGCATAAATGAATTTCACCTTTTACACTTTTAAATATAGCAAGTATAGTCTGCTTTATATAAATAAGATATCCTCCTATTCTGATTTGTGTTTATTATTGTTTAAGGGCTTATCTGATAAAGAGGATCTTTGAAAATAATTTTGTGAGCCTATTAACTGTCACAGTTGCAGTTCAAAAGTTGATTCTTAGTCAAGCATTGGTGGTCGAGAGGTCAGCGACAGCTGCTTTACAAGCAGTTGTCCCGAGTTAACGAGTTTGCTTCCCGGCTGATGCTATGACATATGAGAAAAAAAAATTGATTCTTATCTATATAATTTAATATTTATTTCAAATAGATTTCAGTAGAGAATAGTTCAATGTTCTAAATCATCAAGTTATAAATCATTAAAAATAAGAAACTATACGGATCACATATTAATACTACAAATCTGTATTAATTTTAAAACAATTGTTTTATCTAACAAATGATTTAGATCTTTACAGACTAGTTGTTATTATTGTTAACATATTAATACAAATAACATCATTACAAGTATAGTTTTCCTCCTTTTCCTACTCTTCCTCTTTTTTTATTATTTATTACCATTTTTCTGAAAAAGTACTTCTAGGAATGACCATTATTATAATCAACTAAACAAAGATCATTATTGCTATTACACACCATATTTTATAAATGTAGTCTCTTTTTTTTTTTTTCTGGATGTATTTTAACACAAGTGCTTGTATAAACAATAGAGTTTTTGCATCATATTCACATAAAAATAATTATTCTGGCCATTCATTTCATCATATCCTTTATCAATTAATTTTTAAAAATTAATGCAACAGAAATGAATTCAAAACTGTTATGTATAGTTTATATCGACTTCCATTGACTTCACACTGATTCATTGGATTATTGATTTAGTTTCAAAGCAGAAATACCAGATAAAGAATTACTTTAATATTGTTTCAATGTGGAGATGAGAGACTTCAATCAAATTTATCCATAACAAGTTTATATCATTATAGTTGTAAGCCAAAATATCTTAAATAGTAAATTATTATTACAATAATATTTATTTAAAAGATTGATTAAAAACAAATCGTTAACTCAAAAAATTTCCTTATGCTACATACTAAGTCAAATACTATATATTAATATTGTAAGCATCTTGTTGTACAGGTGATTAGAACTCAACAACTACAAATCATTTCAATTTAATTTTTCACATATAATGTCCATATTTACTTTAACTATTTATTACACAAAAATGACCTTAGAAAAATTTACTTTTTATAATAATTTTACAAGAAATAGTTTGTAAATCAAAACAGGAATTTAAATGAATAAAAATGTATGGGGACTATTTTAAATCATCTAGATTTTGCAGATAAGTAGTTATTATTGCAAACAAAGTTTCAGAGCTTCAGGAAAATGTAAAATTTAATCAGAAAAGAAAGTAAGACTAAAGATAAATATTAAAAAGTCCAAACAAATGATAACGTAATTTTTCTCAGAAGAAGAAAATAAATATAAAATAATCAAATGGTGTATGGGTTGGAAGTTTCTAAAAAATTCAAATATTGAAAGTGATGGAGTGGAGACACAATCCATTGATAGTCTGCTGCTTCACTTCTGGATTAATCCATAAGGGCAAAATAAAAATTGATAGCCATGAATTTGAAGTCATCATATCTTGGTCAGATTATTAATATAGACAGAAACACAATGGATAGCATTAATCATAGAATCAAACTTGTATGGAATGCTTTTAGTAGAAATAATAATATTAAAAATATATATGCCTGTATGTTTGGAAATGAAATTTTTAAATAGATATATTTTACTAGTTATTAATTATAGATCTGAGATTTGGGCACTTAACGGAAGAGTAATACAGACACTTCAGATTATTTTAATAAAATATAGACAGAAGGGATCAAAACCAAAATATTAGTCTGAGAGAAAAATAGATATCATCAAAATCACAGAAACAATTAAAAGACTAAAATGGAGTTTAGATTAAAGTTCAAATTGGATTGCAAAAGACTTAGAAAGAGACCACATGTGAGATGGCTAGATGAAAAAAGAATATTTGTTGATGTGATGTGGAGAAAAGTGATATAGATTAGAAAAACTGGATTTAACTTGGTAAAAATGTTCATTTTGCAATGGATCGATAATGCTTGAAAATAATGATGATGATGATAGTACAATATCCTGTGATTGACACAGAAACAGCGCCTCTTGCGACCACATGGGGCGTAAGTTACAACTACCAATATTTATTGTCTACCCATTTTAGTTATATACAAAAACATAATTTGTCTTAGATTTATTTATAAACAAAGATAAATTGTCTTGAATTTTATGTTCCTTTTTTTTTACTCTATCACAATCTTTTTAATAAATATAAGCCCATAAACATCACATGATCACCATTTCTTATGCTTGCTTATAACTGTTATTAAAACAGGCAAAACTCTCCATACAGTATTGCCACTCAGTGCAAGCCAGGGTAATCAATGGATGCCAGACCTATATGACTATATAAGCTAATGAGCTTGGATCGAAAATATTGTTTTCAATTTAAGACTCATAGTTTTGTAATTAAGTAGAGATACAAGGTGGCTGCTGGAGGGTTGCATTCATCCTAAGATCTAGGTACAGTGCTCTCAGATCCAAGGCTCCTCACTGAGGAAGGCCACAAGCCAGAAACTAGTCTGGGGATATTGGATGAGTAGGTACTAGATGGGGATTTTATGCACAAGCCTCCTGGCATCCATTGATTACTCTGTTTGGCACAGGGTGGCACTACTGTATGGAGAATTTTGCCTGCTTTAAATATAGTTTAGAAGCAAAAATTCTATTTATATAAACGTATCTATTTAAAACATTTCAGATGTATACAAAAAAAATTGATTAAACAATACATTTTTATATATTTGTATAAAGGTGATTTTTAAACCAATTAAATCTGGTTACAGTAAGTTCAACATAAAAAATGATTCAAATTATTAATAGACTAATATATACATACATATCCTCCAATTAAGTATTTTTTTAAAAAAAATCTAATATTCTACTTTTATAGAATATTCGTAATAAACAAAAACCATATATTTTCTCGCCGATAATCTTTTTTAACAAAAAAAACAAACTATATACTGTAGTAGGAAAAAGATCATTTCAGAAAATCATGTGCTTACGCAACAATACACACATATATATATAATACAGTGACATATCAATCCATTGGTTAGACAATATCATTTTTAACCCATTTTTCTATATCTATCATCTGCTTTCTTGGTTCTGAAAATAGAGCAATAGAAACACATGTTATCACTTCTGATTTTTTGCAGTTAATCATTAAAAAAACACAGTTTAAATGCAAATAAACATCACATTTTGCAGTTAATCATTAAAAAAACACAGTTTAAATGCAAATAAACATCACATGACCACCTCCTCTTGTTGCTGTGTGTGGCAATATATAGTGAGTTTTGCCTGTTTTAAATTTAAATGCAATGATTTTCTGCATCGAAGGCTTCTTTTTTTTTAATTTTAAAAAATATTTTTATTACTTTAATTAAAACAATAACAATCTTATTGTCTTCTCTCTCTTTTTGAATTCTTATAATTCAGAGATATGTTTTTCTTTTATTATTTTTAAAATTAGAAATGTCTTAAAAATAATTAACTTTACATTCTGCCACTTGTTCGCTCTTCACTGAATATTCATTGCACGTTATGGGTATAAGTTTAGCATTTTGAGCAATATTGGGCAATTTTCTAGCTTGATTTTTTTCCCCTTAATAATTTTGCAAATGGACTATTCATTTCTATTGAATAGCCTGTCAGCTTCAGCATTTTTTCTTTCTTTCAAAACTACTTAAATCCCATTCATTTTCTAACACAAGTAAACCTTCACTTTTCCCTTTAGATTTGATCCAATTACAATCATTTTGAAACCATTCTAATAGCAAAACGCAAGCAAGCTTTTCTTGTTCTTATAAGAATATAATCAAATAAAGCAAGCCCAAACATTTGAGAGAGTGCTATAATACTGGCATAATTATATGAACTTTAAATTAATATCCAAATTATATTTTTTATTTATTTAATACTTTTTCTGAATTATGGGTTACTGAAATCTCGGATTTTGAGACTGTAGATATGGTGAAGTTCATATATCACAAAGAGTAATTTTAATTACCAAGTGCAACATTTCTCAAGGGAATTAAATCAATACCTATTATCATATTCTATGTATATCTACCTCAGTAAGATATTTCTAAAAAAAACTCATTCATTTTCAAACAGCAATTCATTAAACCTAAAGTTGGCACATCAATATTTTTCATTGACTATAATATGGTTGAAGTGAGTTGAGTACCAACCATCATAAAATAAAATAAAAACTTGAATACATACACTAGGAAAAAATATCCATTTAATTTCCAACTTAATACTGATGATATAACAAAAATTAATTGTTATTAATAATTTTTTTAAGAATGTCAACAAACATGAATCTAATAAACAAATTTATATGATTTTTACAGTCTACCAATCAAATCATTTATAAAAGAATGTCAAATTACATTCCATCAAGCCATGCATTATATGTTGTGGAAGAAATAACAGACATATTTAAAAAAGATTCATTTGTCAATTAATAATGGCTACAGAAATTAACAAATTAAAAAACCACTCATCATCATTATCAACCATTATCAATCCAATGCATAATGAAGGTCTCTCTGATTTCAATCCATCTCTGATCTTTAGCCTCTCTTCTCCATATCACCCCTGCACATATTCTTATTTCATCCATCCATCTCATTATGGTTTCTTCCTGGGTCTTTTACAATCTCTTGGAATCGAGATTTCAATTGTCCAGCTATTATTATCTCTTCTAGAAATATGTGCAGTAATTTTCCAAAACAAACATTATTATTCTGTTCAACTGCAAAAAATAAATAAATTAGGATTTATAATATGCCACATGAACTATTTAATTCATGAGATCCTGTATGAACTAAAGGAAATCCGGATTCACAACCACACAATCATGAATGAAGACCTACCTATTTCTATATATTAATACATTTAAGTAGATATTTTGAGTCATGCAAGAAGAGTAATAATCAACAAAATACATTAATGGCTTTTAAAATTACTGCGTAGTAAATCGGAAGATTTTATGTTGTTTGTTTATAGGTAATATTTAGTGAATTAAATGTGAAGGTGTTTAAAGCTTCACGCTCTTAGTTCAAAATGCTTGAGTCTGGCTTATTTATATATAAATTTAAGTAGAGAAGAAGGTGGGTCCATCTTTTTCTTGTAATATCTGCCTTGTGTTTTCAATTGAGAGTTCCTTGTGCAGTCATTATTACTATCTGATTGGCTGTCATTTAAGCACTTTTAAGGTGCATCTGTCAAAGGTTTCAGCCTTTCACGTTATTATTAATGTCTTTTCTAAATATAATATATTAAGCTTTGATTTTAAATGTGAAGCTTCCTTTTTTTTTTTACTTGGTATGTAGAAATTTATTGTATATAGTAAAATAAACTAATTAAAAAAAATAGACAATGAAAAAGTATTGTCAATCTATCAAACAGGATCCCATGATTTTCAATATCTGCCTTAAGAGCAGAAATTTACTCTATTTATTTAAAGCTATCTTTAGAGAGCTTAAATAATTAATGGCCACTAGTTAGTATGTGCTAATACAAATCACCAGTTTAGTTTAATGACTAATGGGTAGTATAAAAAAAATAACAGTGGATTATTGGACGAGTGGATGAAAATCAAATACAATAAAGAAGACTACTCTGGAAATTTGGATAAGAGGACTACACCAAGTGTCAAGTGATTATTCAAGTTTAAAATAAACAGCTATGCAGAATAAATTATTGCTCCTAATTAGTGTGGACAATATACTGATTTAACTGCTTATTAACGTTAAAAAAAATCATGTCTTTTGGAGAGTTTATTTACGTTATATAAAATCATTGGAAGCTTCAGTTACTTTCTGTTCAGTTACATAATGTATGTTTAAAGGGGTTTGAACCCAGACTTTCAAGATCCTTAAAGTCATCCACTCTATTCAATATAATCGATGCCCACATACATATGAAAAAAATAAATGATCTCCAATATACATATTTCATGCTGAACCAGTACACATCAGTTGGTCCAGATCATCTCCCAAACATATATATAATCAGTCTTTGGTTTATATTAAGATATCAAATTTACACATGTTGATGGACATGCATCAATCCTCTCCATGCCCCAACTCTTCAGCCATCCATACCACTGAAAATCTGATGATGGAATGCTCAGGGCCCTTGGTGATGCCAATATTATAGTCATCCCCATGTTGACCTTAAGTCAGTCTGACCCTCTTATTGAAGATCATTTATCTTTTTCACGTGTAGGTGGACATATGTATCGATTATATTGGATAGAGTTGGTGACTGTAGAAAGCTTGAAAGTCTGGGTTCAAATCCCCTTTAATTACAATATATGTTTATAAATATTTTTGACAATAAGTAATATAGATAATGCTAAAAAAAAAAAAAATCTATTCATTTTAATGTTTCAATCTAACATAGGAATGTATATGCGGAATGTATAGATCCAACAAACATCATATATTATATTTTATTAATAATTTTAAAGAAGTAATCAAAATTGTGTGATCAATAATTATGAGAAGAGAATTTTATAGTAAGAATGAATTATTAGGGTGAATGATGTGAAAAAATGCTATTTTATTTTTCGTTAATAAAAATATTTATTAGCAGTAAACTTTATTCATATTTTAAAAATGATTAACATTCTTGGCAGTGCATAAGACCTACCGTGAAGTATATTAGACATTCTGACTTTCGACTGTCAATAACTTGATAATATATAACAAAATGATTTTAATATGTACACGTGTAATTGAAATTTGGCTATATAATCTTTTATTTAAAAAATTTAATAATGTTATAATTTAAAAAGACCGAATTGAAGTTATTAACTAATTTAAATTCACAGCAATAAAATTAAATTGTGTTTTTAAATATGCCGAACAATTTTCGATTTAGGTAAAAAAAACTCAGCGCGTAAACTTAATTATTCAAATTAAATAAATGTAAAATAATTTTATAATGACTTAAACATTGTTATAAATAAAATTCAGTATAATTAAATAAACTCTGTATATGGCTTTGAAATTCGCACACGCACAAACACACATATAATTAGTGTGTGCAACACATGTAATTACTCAAAAGCAGATTGAATATCTAGTCAACACTCATAATACACGAACAGATACGCATACCCGCAATCAGTTCAATCTGCTCAAAAGCATATTAAATAACTAGCCAACATTTCTTTAACACACACGCAAACACATACGCATATAATTAATAAAATACAGATATCTCCTTAACACACGCCCAAAATACAAAATATAATCAGTGCGAGTACAACATGTAATATATTCATAACTAGCCGACACCCACATGCAAACACACATGCAGTTATCAGGCATGCTTAGAATGTAATCTGCTCAAAAGCAAGTTGAATAACTACACGAAACCTGTTAACTCACATATTTCTAGCACTCAATACTTAAAGATTCATCATACACAAAAATAAGCTCTTTACATCATTAAAATAAAAATCAGTGTTTTTCATAAAACTTTCATAATGCAAGTGCAACTCACACGAACCCTATAAACCTATTCAGATAAGGAGACGTCCATATACTTCCACATACAGAAAAAGAATCAGAATTAAAATCAATTCTTTTTTTATGTTGCACTTCAAGTATACAATAGTTAAATATGTTTAAAAATACATATATACAAGCAACAAAAATTACAAATTATAAAATTATCATATTGAAAAGGGAAAAAAAAACATAATTTGCCGGAAAAGGCTTTTCACGATAATTTTATAATTTGTAATCTTTGTTGCTTGTATATATGTATTTTTGAACATATTTGACTATTATATACTTCCACATTTACAGACTCTCCAATAAATGGACAATATCATGCTTTATTATTCCTTTTTCAATCTACAAAATATCCAGATTCACTTCAAATCTCTGATATCTGATCAGCAGGACTCTACAATGTAAGAAATATAATAAAAATATAAACTAATAGCTCAGTAGAAACACAATTTAATGAATAGAAAATACATTTGGGAGGTAATATGATATTTAGGTGCCAGCAGTGATTATGAAGTTTTACCTCTTAAGTTCAGCCTTCTACATCTGCACTAAATCTTACAAAGCATTGGTTTAATTAACAGATGCTATATGAAAATATCAAAAACTCTATGATTGATGCTAGGATATAATCATATTACATAAAGAAAATTCTGACTTCATCCAAAGAAAAGCTATATTATATCACATCAGATTTCTGAATAATTATTACATTCTTAATCATTATCCAATTGATGAAACTAATTACTGTACAGTACTTCAAAATCCAGGATTTTACAATTATTGTGATATGTTCATTTACATTCAAATACCTTTTATTTCCCAAGAAATCAAAAAGTATTAAAAATATTTAAATAGTTTCAAAAGGTTATGAATTTGATGGATAATCACTTTGCCTCATGATGAAATTCTTAAATTCTTGAAACAATTAATTCATGTGGCTAATTTTATGATTAAAGTATTGTTTAAAAATTAGTAATGAATTTCTTAATACTGCCATCTAATGGCGATTATTTAAATTAATGCTTACAAAAAAAAAACTGAATGATTTGTTACTGGAATTAATAAGAATTTTGAGAACTAAAAGTGCTAAAGGTAGGCTGTGAACCATGGACATTGAGTCTCAGGCTGATAATCTATTACTATATCAAGGTATGGAGAGTAATACTTTTATAATTTGCTCCAAATGGTGGGGCTATCATTACATAATAGGATCTTCCTAATAATCAGGGGGAAACAGCTAACCTTAATCATCAATGCAAATAGAAGTACTTGGAGAAGTGTATGATTGGCTTGAAAATCACATATATATATGGAAGAAAAGAATCATATATGAAATAAATAATTTTATATATATTAAACGGGTTATCTTGAGATTCTGAAAAGTTAGACAAAAAATTGAGACAATTTGAAAAATAGATATAAATTATATATTATGAAAGCCCAAATAGTGAAAATGCAAAAAAGTGATAAATAAAAATGAAACAACAAAATTGTGGAAATTAATTACAAATCAGCTAAAATGGAAAGATTAGTTATGCAATTTAATGGAAAACATCAAATGCAAAATGTTAGGATATACTCTAACAAGTAGAGGATTTTTGTATAGAAGTATAGAACGATTTTGATCATTACACGATGTCTTCAAATTATCATGGTAGACTTGAAAAACATTGGAGAATGAAAATGTTATGAATGATTTTGGTATTGTGGCAAGAAATGTAAAAGAAAACAGACTTCTGAAATGGGTGGAGAAAAAAAATCTGCATATCCAAATGAAAAATTTTGGCTAATAGAAATTCTTTATTTCAAGACTTTGATGTATTCAATAAATTCAGTCATTGATATAAAAAAAACACAGAATCATTTAAAAAGGTAGTATTAACAATTAATATCTCTAACTTTCTTAAATTCTCTAATAGAACTTTCAAATTGCTTTAAATATTAGTGGACTTTAAAGATGATTCTGATTTTATTGAAAAAGTTTCATCCTATACGATAATCTACTATAACGAAAGCTATTAGATAGCTAATATAAAAAAATAGCAAATTAACAAATTTTCAAAGGAAACAAAGCAATGCTTAGACAAAAAAGTATTTAAATATTATCCATTTAGAAGAATTGATTATAACCACTAAGACATCATATGTCTCATGCTTACATCATTCTGTTGGCAGGAAATTGTTTTTCGTTTATCACATTTTTGCCACCTAGTGTAAGAGATGGCAGATGGTAGTGCTTACTAAGCACTAAACCCCTGTCCAATGTTGACATGTTACAATATTAACGAAACTAGTTTCTAACATATTTTTCATCAAAATGGAGTTTTTGAATCTGGGAGCAGTTCACCTGGAATTTTTAAATTCATCTTTCCTCTAACAACCATCTTTTATTTCCTTTACTATTGAGCTATTCGCCCAAATTGAAAAAAATGTTAATGTTTTAGTCTAAGAAAATTTGCTTGTTTAATTATATAGATCTGAAACCAGTTTAGTATCTATATATGAAGATATTTTTTTTAATAACTATAGCCACTTTTATATTTATCCAGGATTGGTATAAAATCAATAAACATCATGTGATCCCTGCTACATCAAACTGCTCCACAACAAATTTCTTTTTTTTTATTAACACATTTTTGACCCTTGCCATCTAGCATTAGCTTTAGTAATCAAGAGATGCCAAATAGTAGTGCTTAATAAATCACTATCCAGTACTGAACTATCCAATATCTATATAACAATATATGTTATATCCCTGGAGTTCAGATGTAATTGGGATTTGAACCCAGACTTTTAAGCTCCCTTCAGCTACCCAATTTATCTCACATAATGGACACACCTAATCACACACATGTGAAAAAGACAATTTGGCTCCAATATACATATTTCATGCTGAACCAGCACTCATCAGTTGGTCCAGATCATCTCTCATACACATACATAATCAGTGCTCAGTTTATATTAAAATCGAAAATCTTCAAACTTTAATGAACAAGCTTCAATCTACTTCACCCTCCAACTCTTCAGCCATTCATACCATAGAAAATCCCTCTTCAGCCATCCATACCATTGAAAATCCCCTATGATTATAACAATATAAGCAAATTGGCTTGGATTAAAAACATTAATATAGTTTTCAATTTGGGCTAGTAGTTTGATAGTAATACAAAGAAAGGAAAGATGGTTGCTAGAGAAAAAATGTAAATCCAGGGGATCCAGGTGCACTGCTCTCAGATTCAAAAGAACCTCATTGATAAAAAGCATGAAATTAGTCAGAAAGATATTGGATAGAACAGCGTTAAATAAGATTTAATAAGTACTACCATCAGGTATCTATTGATTACCAAAGCTTACACTAGGTGGCAAAATATGAGAAAAATAATTTGTTTCTGAACAGCAAGATGTAAACAGAAGTCATGTGATGTCTTATTGGATGTCAATCCTAGCTGAAGGATACAGATAACTATAGTTACTAATAAACTAAGATTATCATAATATATAGATATTGAACTGATTTCAGATCTATATAACAATTCAAGCAAATTGGCTGGGATTGTAAACATTAACTGTTTTTCAATTTGGGTTAGTAGCTTGATAGTAAAACAAACCAAATAACTACTAAAGAAAAGGTCCTTTTAGATCCATGGTATCCAGGGCCACTGTTCTCAGATCTAGAAGCCTTTTACTGATGAAAACCAAAAGCTAAAACCTAGAATAAGGATAGGGACTTAATAAACACTATCATCTGGCATCTATTTATTGCTAAACTTATATTGAGTGGCAAAAATGTGGTGAGAAAAAACAAAAAATTGAATATCTGGAATCCTGTACAATGGTATGAAGAAAAATTAATAATAACAAAATGAAAACGAATTTGCAAAAAACAACAACCGATATATGAAAATAAAAATGTCAAAAGTATATAAAACCATCTTGGTATTAAATGGAAAGTTGCTCCAACAATAAAAAACAAATGAGTTTTACAAAAAACAAAAGAAATATCATGAACTGTATGTTTAAAAAAATCTACTAAAACTATGCAGGAATAAAAAATAAAAAAATATTACTCATATGATCGCAACATATTTTAAAGCACTACATATTTTAAATGAAGAGATAAGAAATACAATTAAATGTATAATGAGTAAAAAAAAACTTCAAAAAATATAAAAAAAATTGTTGGCAAAGTTATATACTAAATATCTAAATGTTTAGAAAAAATGGCAGTAATAATTATTAAGAAAAGTGAAAAAGAAATTACAACTATATATATAAAATCTTTGGACTGGAACCAATCAAAATAATAAGTAAGATTTAAAAATGATTATTGCATAGCAAGTCATATCAAAGTTTTTAGAAAAGGCCAATTAGTGTAAGTTGACGATCTGCACTGAATTCGTAAATAACGGAAAAGCATTTAGTTGAATAACCATTTATATATATGATTATTAAAGTTTTGGGAAATCAAGACATAGATCTGGAATATTGTCCGATTCTGAAAAATATTCATTAGAATGCAACATCAATGTTTAGATTACATAGCAACCCTGAGAAGAATAACATTGATAAAGGTATACACCAGAATAACTCCATAGATCAAAAAAAATTTATCACAATTTTTCAGGAAATATTTAGTATGTATGAATTAAAGTCTAAAATTACATACTGCTTACTTAACTATCTAAATTTTTCAATTATATGATTGTTTTCATAAATAATGTTTTAAAGCTTCAATATATACTTCAAAAGCAATCAGATGAGTGTAAGAAAATAGACTAAAGATAAATGTATTAAAGGATTTTTCAAAAATGCAGAAAATAAAGATTGATAGTAGTAAATAAGCAGTTACTTACTACAAACAACTTTGTTCATACATTTAATATAGATGGAAACATAATAGTTAAAAATTAATCATAGAATTAAATTAGGATGAAATGCTATTGATAGAAATGATTTATTAGTACAAAAAATGTTTATATATTTGAAGAAAAAAAAAAAGGTTTTTAATAAATATATTTTCTCAATGCTTACTTATAGATCTGAGCCTTGTCAACATGTAATGGAAAAGGAACATAGAGATACTGTGATGTATAGAGAAATACATGCTGGGAATAATAAGAAAGAATTAAAAATGAAGTACAATATATTTCATAATTCCTATATTTAATCAAATTTTATTTTCACATCATTTCCTCATTCATCAACCATCACTGCAAGAGAAAAGCAGTTGTTCAAAAACTTCTATTAAAACTTCCTTATTAATGAAGTTTCTGATAATCTAGTAAATTTCCTTGTTCATTGTCACATAATTTAAAATAGATATTTTCTAACAATCGCTTTTCATCTTTTGATATGCCATTGAGAATTTTTTTAATCTATAGAATATCTTTTCTTATAATGTGCCCAACCATTATTATTTAAATTATATAATTATATATTTTTATTTAACATATTTTCTTTTTTGTCCATTTGTGTTTGATTTCATTCATTTTCCTTCTTCCAATCTAAACTTTGCATACAAATTCCTCCATGGTATTAATATGTTTTTACAGGATATATATATAGCCTGTATGTTAGATATTTAATAGTAGCTTCAATGTCTGCCCAGTCCTTGTATATGCACTTAAATGGATTATGTCCTGTACATGAGGGGTCAGAATGACTTATGGTCAACCTGGGTGTGACGAGAAATGTCAGCATTCGTGGGAGCTTTGAACATTCCATTATCAGATTTTCAATAGGATGGATGGCTGAAAAGTTGGAGGGTGGAGTGGATTGAAGCCTATCCGTAAAAGCATGAAGATTGGCTATTTTAATATAAATCTGAGCACTTATTGTATATATGTGTAGAGATGATAATCTGGACCAACTGACGAGCACAAAATATGTATATTGGTGATTATTTATCTTTTAGACATATTTTGGTCAAGTGTATCAATGGAATGGGATAGTGTGGAGAGTTGAGGATCGTGTGAAAGTCTGAGCTCAAAATACTCTATATATTACAATATTTGTACAGGTATATATATATAGCCTGTATGTTAAATATTTAAAAAGATAATGAAAAAATTATATTTTTAGTTTTCTATGGGATTTAATATTTTTTATAGTATTGCCATCTAGTAGTATTAAATTGTACTTAAACTTTCTTTATAATTTCTGGAATAATGTAAATTAAAAAAAACATTAAGAAATGCTTTAATACACACAGATGCACTAACTGTATCAATGTCAATCAATCTAGCAGAAACTGTAACAAATACCTACTTTCTTGTATCAGTATCAAATAGATATTACTTGGGAATGATCTGATGAACAGATTGACATAAATACAATTCCTAATCATGATCGCAGAAGAAAATTTGTTTTATACTTTTTAGTGCACTTACATAAATAAATTTTGTAATAATTGAATTTATATGGGAAGTTTTTTTTATTAAATATGAGAGCCTATTTCTCTAAAATGTAACATTAAGTCTATGAAATGCATTTCATACAAGTAAATATAATTCATCAACTTTTCAATTTTCTTCTCCTTAATTAAAATGCCCTTTCGCAATTCACTAATCCAATCTAAACTATTAACATTTTTTTTCTAAAATCTTTTAAAATAATTTTTGCAGAATTGAAACATAAAGTCATTTGATTATTTCAGCTCACTACAATTATTCTCAAGCTTATAATGGATAACACTAGAGTAGAAAAAGAACTGTTTGTTTAGAAATTGAAATAATTTGACATATACATGTTTCTATTTCAAAATGTTAAGTAATTTCATGTAACTTTATTAATAAAATAGATGTATTTCAAGTCCATGATTTTTTTAAAGCAATAATAAATAACTGATATGCCTATGTGTATATACTGAGATGGTTATCTCAGGATGGCATGAATAAGTTACTCTAAAATACAGGGTACCAATTTAGTAACTACTCTACACCATTTTTGAGACTAGGAGAAGCCACAAATCCATTGCTAACACAACAAAGTAATAAACAAACTTAGACAGTACTCCCCCCAAATTAATAAGATGTTCCTAACAGTTTGTTCAATCCAATGTAAAAACCTACAAATTTCATGGAAATTTTTTTTAAAAAAAGTTTGTATTTTGTAATTAAAAAATAATTTTTTAAAAAAAAAAACGATCTTAGATAATATGCTGAAAATAATATGGAGTAGACCTTCCCCACTTTCAAACAATAAAAAATGTACTTACTGTCACTTAAAATTGTTTTATAACATTATAAAATTAATTTAATATGTTTTAACTGTAGTACAAATACAAACTCTTTATTGCCATGTTAAGTAGTAGTAAAATAAATATTCCTTTAGTTTGAAATGATATCAGTTCCATGTTTTATTTGTAAATGATTAGTAATAATCATTATTGTATTTATCTGAGGTAGATGGTGTCAAAGTTGTGAGTGAGTGAGTTTGACAGTTGTAAATAATAAAAAAATGTAACAATTTACTATAGATACATACTTTTCATATAACAGATATATATATATGTGAGCTGGTGACGTGGGCTTACTGATGAGTGCTGGTTCAGCATACAATGCATCTTGGGAGGCATTTGTCTTTTAGTATCTTTATTTATATGAATTTAAAAAGAATGGGGAAGTATGGAGGTTATTTAATATATATCATAATTTATTTTCTAATTGTAATTAAATATGAAGACTTTTTTTGAAAATTTTCAATGAAATTTGAGTTTTTATTTAGATTAGACAAAATATCAGGAACACTTTATTAATTTCCAAAATATTATTTAAGATCTCTTTTTTTGTTGTTGTTGTTAATTTATTTTCTAATTGTCATAAAATATAAAGTTCTTTTTTTTTATGAAGTTTTTATTCAGATTATATAAAATATAAGGATCACTGGTTATTAATTTTGGGGGATATTATCTAATATCGTTTAACACTTGGTTGTATTAGCAATGTTTTTGGAAACCCTAGTGTCAAAAATGCTCCCTAACTCTTACTAAATCAGTATTAAATAGATGGTGTAAATTGAAAACTAACATTAATAATGGTAGAGTGACGTAATTATAGGATAATAAACAATAATTATACAATAAAAGAGGTCTTTTAGAATTCAAAAGTCACAAAACAACACACATAAAATCAGCAATAATTTTATATTCCAACTTAGCTATTAAAACATACAAATATTAATGTTTAAGTCAAATTCATGCCTATAAATACATACGTTGAACAAACGTTTGTGTACATATCTACATGAACAGTATAAACTACATTTAACGTTAAATTAATATAAAGGTTTAAATAGATATATTAAAATAATCTACTGTTAGCTAAGTCTTAATATCAAATTTGGTGCAAAAACAAATGAAAATTGTAAAAAGTAGAATTCACGGATTTTTTTTAACTTCAAAGGATTTATAGAATTGATCTTGACGATAATAAAGTCTTTGAAAGTATAAAGTATTAATTCAAAAGTGATAATCTAAAATTACCAGCCAATACTAAAGGCAATAAATCAATTATTTCAAACAATGTAAACACAGCTGACATGTTCACACCTTATCCAGAAAAGGTGAAAAATTACATAAGGTTTCTAAAAATTATTAGGTCAGTAAATTTCTCTCACATATGTCTACAAGGGAGCAATTTAAGTAGACTGACTGCTCAGCCCACGCGCCATTTTCAATTGAAGCTGAAAGAATGAATATATGCAGAGAAGTGTAATGGCAAATAGAAATAATGAATCGGTACCTATAAGAAAGTGAATAAATTTTTATTAATAGCAAGGGAAAGAAAAGAAAAATGACTTTACATAATTGCATGCATAGGAAAAATAGGAATTTCATCTCCTTGTAATTCCATAAACTAAATTTCAATAAACTTTTCATTATACTAAGTAAAAAAAATTGGCAGCTGGAAAAAATATAAACTTTTCAGAATGTAATAATTAATAATCAATAAAAAGCATTGATTATCATTTTAATGTCTATTTGCATCCTGTTTCGTTAGTAAATAATAGTGTCAGACATTATTTTGCCACTTCCGGTACCTGACCTTTGTATGAACTCCCAGGCAATAAAACCAATGGATTATTTTTTAATGTCTATTTATGATTTTAATTATGTTCACATTATATGTAATTTCATTTCATGCACATAAACATCATTTTATACATTTTCAAATAGTGTTTGTATATATATATATTAGTAAAGGTAAAGCAGAATTTTTTTATTGGAAGTCAATTTGTGTCAATCTCTAAAGATTAAGATTTAGGTGCTAAACTCAAGAAAAGGGTGTTATAATATAAATATTAGAGTAAAAAAATAATAGCATGACTTTATTGCTCATGAATTCATTAGAAGTCTGAATATTAAGAGTTGCAGAGTCTGCCATCTGCCAGGGAAAGGTCACAAAAAATTCAATGGTAATTAAAATAAAACAAGGTATTTATAAATAGGAGAGTGTGTGTAGATATATTAAAATGGACTTGTGAATTAGTTTTCTGCAAGCATGGAATTTGATTATTTATGATTATAATATTTAATGATTTTGTCCATCAATCCAAACGCACCGACCATTATTGGTTGTTACTGCTATCATATTTGATGATGACCAAACGCACTTTTATTAGCATAAATAATGCTAAGATATATTTTGAAAACTGAGTGGTATTGCCATCAACAAACAGTATTAATGTTTTTCCTTGATGATATTAGTTTACAATCTTGATATTCCTGATTTAGTGAATACTCTGAGTGGCTTATAAGAAATAATGCAAAGATATATATTAGTTAAGTTAATAAGCTTAGCATGCCATCTGAATTATGGTGCAATTAATCTAGTTTTGGCTACTGATCAGAATGATGATTTAAATGAAAGAGACAGTTAATATGGTCCTGACAGTTTTACCAGAATGACAATTATGAATGATATTTCTTTGTGATTTCCTGCATGACAGTGAAGAATTAAATTAATGTTTCAAATTTGTTACATTAACTCTTAAAAGAAAAAAAGGCAAAGACGGTGATTATAGATATGTTTTAATTAAGGAAGTGCATGCTTTAAAATGTTAGATGATGGAAATGGCCCGAAATATAATTACTATTAAAATTCCATCATCACTAACTTTAAGACCAATGTCACTTTATATATATGAAATCAAATGCTGTCACTGATCAATAAAAGGTAAATCTTGATCCCAGGATGATAGCATCTGTAGTCATATATGTTGAAACATACATAGCCTACTTTTGTTAAAAAATTACATATTTAAAATTTACTTTTGACAACATTTTTAAAATAAGCTTTTAATTATTAAAGTTTTGTCAAAAAAAGAAATCATCTGTTTACCTAAAATTAAACAACTTCATTTGTCAAATATTCTTAAAGATTAAAGATGTTGATTTGGCATTTTGTGATATCAAATCAATTACTTATAACATTTTGTAATTCTTTAACATGGCTTTCTAATGTAAGCTATAAAAGATTAAGGAACCTTTGAAAATTCAGCATTTAGCAGAGAGTAGAAGCCCATGGAGGCAAAGATGTGAAAGCATAACAATTGTTGGTGCCCATGCTCTTACAATGACAACCAGATAAGAAATCTTGTTGGAATATCTACTCCCTAATCCTTATAAGTGACCAAAAAAAAAAACCCATCCATGGAATGTCATCCAAAGAATAATTATAAGGTATGTGGATAATTTTATCTCAAGTCCATTTACAAACTACAATCAAAGTTTATTGAGAATTTATGTCAAACAGAAATTACTAGATGCAAGGAACACCACTAAAAATTATATTTTAGCATGAGAAAAACAGTTTCTGATAAAATAATTTTAAAATTCAGATAATAAATATTTTCTTTATTATCTAATTGTATGGGTATAAACTCACTTTTGCATATATAAACTTAAGAGTTCATCTACACTACATGGAACGGTCACTATTTAAAAGATAAATATTGCCATCCAATTCAATCACTTAGGACTTTATCAGCAAGTAGTAGTTAATTTTTTTTCCCCATGTGTCATAGCATCGGCCGGGAAGCGAACCCGCTAACCCAGGACAACTGCTTGTAAGGCAGCTGTGCTGACCACTCGACCACCAATGCTTGACAAGTAGTAATTAATTGTTTGCAGAATTTTCAAGAAAGGAAAAACTTTTCTTAAGTCAGAATTACGGAACATATGTATCCAAGTGATTTCTAGTTATAAGACCTGATAATTTTATATAAGCTTGCAATATCAGACTTCTATTTCTAAAACCAAGATTGATAGAACAAGAAAAAGCATCAATACAAGTGCATGTTTTTCTTTCACAGTATTCTTCTATTATCAATCTGATAAAAGCACCACACACATTAGTGATCTTGAACTTGGTTTTGATGGTCTTAAATTCAGAAAATGCTTCAGGTGCATATGATATACTTCCAGAATGTAAAAAAAATTTAGAACTTGAAGCCAAACATGGTTGGAAAAACTATTTAGTAGCATTAGTCATGTAGAAATTATTCCAAAATTTGTCATAAAAGCAAATTGTCTATTGTAAGGTAGGGTAAATAAAAAGGTGATATTCGAAAACTTTTCTTCCACAAGATAGAAAAAAAAATTTTTTTTTTTCATTTTAAGACATTACAACCACTTGAAATGAATTAAACATAGATACTATTACATATTAGCTGTAACAAAAATGACTGCAAGTGATAAAATAACTGGATGAAATAGGCAATTTAAACATTATATAATAAATAAATCATTTGATCTACTTTTTGTTTTTACATATCTAAGTAGATTCAAAGGTCTTTGTTACTAATCTGTAAAATTTCAAAGATCGGAAATTCATATTCACAAGAATATGAATTATTTTCTTTATTATTTGTAGATTAGTCATTTAAAAAAAAAAAACCTCTTTTTCTCTACAGTGATAATATAAATGCATTATTTGAAAAATGTTACTTTTTTTAAAGCATCTATTAAATAAAAATAAAACAGGCAAAATTTTCCATACAGTGGTGCGACTCAGTGCAAGCCAGAGTAATCAATGGATGCCAGAAGGCTTGGGCACAAAATGGTACTGGTCTATTAGCCACTATACATTGCTTCATGGTGCTATTTCTGTGCAAAAACTTATTAATATAACGTTTCCGGGCCCTTTTTTTTCTTTTCAAATTTACGTTATTCTTATAATACTAAGGTAAACGTTTAATCAAAAGTGAAAAAAAAAACACTTTTTCTCTTTATTTCCAAATTTACATTATTTTTCTAATACTAAATTAAATGTTTAAACAAAATGCTGCCCATAAACGGCTATTATGAATGTAGTGTTGTAATAGCCATAGGTTCAACCGCGTAAACGCCATACTTATGTGTTCTTGCACATAAACAGCACCATCAAGTGATGTAGGTGGCTAATAGACCAGTTCCCATAAAATCCCGATCTAGTGCCTACTCATCCAATATCCCCAGGCTAGTTTCATGATCAAGTGATACTTGGTGGTTTAAATAAAGTTAATAATATCTATTTATTTTATCCAAAAGTTTATACTTCATCAACATCTTTTTATATTTTTTTTATTAAATTTTTAATAAAAAAATTAAAAAGTATTCCTATACAAAAATAACTTTGAACTCTACTTAGAATATATTTTCTATTTAAAATACATAATTCTAATCATTTTAAAGTAAAAATGTGATGTTTTCCCTTAATTATTTTTAGCTTTTAAACTCTATTTCTTCAATGGTTCTTTTTTGGTTAAACTGAAAATAAAAATAGTCTCATATTATTTTCTTGTCACTTAAGCTTATGTTTCAACTTCCTTAACTTTTTAAAAACATTTCTTACCAACAACTAATATTTCAACTGAAGCAAAAAATTTACTAAGTTCTTAAAAACTTCAAATCTATTCTGAACTCTATCAAAAATGATGATTATTATCCTAGAAGAGTGATAGGTAGTAATCCTGTTACAGATCATTACATCTTGTACAGTAATCCTGTTAAGAAACCATTCCATATCCAATTTTGGATTTAAAAAAATCTTTACAAAAAAAAAGCAGAAATAAACTAACTGCTATTTTCTAAAATTTCACACAATTTCTATTAGATAAAAATAGAAACTATAACAAATAATAATATGATTCTATCAACTTCTGCTTCAAGAGTGATAATTCACTCAATGTTTTGTAAATATGAATAATCGATGAAAACCAGATGGCAGTACCAATCAAATCCAATAGTGAGAAAGCTTTGATATTTGATAGAAACTTTCATAAAATGTTCATTGACAGTATAAATGCATAGACATAAGATTATTATTATCAAAGATTACAATTTTTATATTATATTATACATAGAACTCGCAAAACAAACTCTTGACAAGCTTTATAGAATACCCCCAATCTCAGACCGTTTTCTGCTTCTGGCATCTTCAGTGATGTGCTAAAATATTCAATCATTAGATTAAAAATACCAGGATAAGCCCAGAACTTTATCTAATGGGTAACTATTAAGTAAAAACTCTGAAATTTTCAGACATCCATATGTCTTCCAATCCAGCTATCTAACTTAAATAAACATATGGGTCTGAACTAAGTTCAGATACACCATATATTAATAGCTTTAGCAATATAAAATCACCAAATCCATCATAGCAAAAAATAAAATTACAAAAAAAATGTCAGATGTCATGTTATGGCTAGTACTATAATTACGAACTGACGCCTAGCGGTGACAACTGAGATTAGCGAGCGCGCGACATCGCTCTTATGTTAGAGAACGCGAGTAGTTAATAAAGTTTGTTAGTTATCTAAACTGTGTGTATTTATTTATTTAGATATTACGGCCAAGAACATAACATGGTGTCAGGAGTGAATTAATGAAATGATAGTAAAAAAATATTTCTAAAGTAAAAAACAGTGAGTATTTAAATATTGATAAAAATAGGTTTTATAGCAATTTTTTTTTTTTCATATCATATTTGTCGAAATACAAAATGGCATCACAATTCGATCATTTTTACAATATTGAACCGCTATCTATGGAAGGAAATATGTCAATCAAATGGACTGATTGGAAAGAATTATTCCTAAATTTCCTAGAAGCAACAGAAAACGATATGAAATCTGATAAAGCAAAATTAGGAATATTACGTCATCTCATTGGAAAAGAAGGGAGAGATGTAATAAAAACATTAGATCACATGAATCCAGAAGATAAAACAAAATTGCTACCCGTCTTAACCCAAATGGATAAATATTTTAACACCATAAAAACATTATATGACAGAATAAATGCATATACAATGGAACCATACGAGGGAGAATCGATTGATCACTTTCTTACTCACTTAAAAGTAGTAGTTGAAAAAGCTGACTTTGGAGATCAAAAACAAAATATCCTCTGCGATAGAATTATAATGGTACAAAAAGAAGAAGGACTAAAAGACAGATTATTTGAGAAAGGAAATATTACATTAGAAAAAGCACTGGAAATAATATGTGGACATGAAACTAGAAGACTCAAAAATGAATTACTGGGAACGTCTGAACTATGTATTAACGTAATAGCGAAAAATACAACAACAAACATACGCAATTGTCAAAAGTGCAACCGTAATCACCTAAAATGTGAGTGTCCCGCATTTGGTAAAAAATGCTATAATTGTGGAAAGTTAAATCACTTTGCCAATAATTGCCATACGAGAAGCTACGACCATAAAATTTTTAAAACGCAAAAACACTCAAACACAAGATAGAAAAATATTAATAGAAATGGACGTTATGCGAACGAAGTACATGATGCTACGACATCAGATTCATTGTATACCAGTGATGTTGAAAACACAATTGGATACATCAGACATGTAGACTCAACTCATTTGTTTAATGGCTGGTATGAACAGATTTTATTAGACAACAATAAAGTAAAAATAAAAATAGACACAGGAGCTGATGTAAACATTATGTCTAAAAAAGTACTTAATACTATTCATCCACAACCAATAATATACAAAACAAAGAAGAAATTATGTGCTTTTGGAGGATCATTTATCACCCCAATAGAAAAAGCAAAACTTCAAGGCAAAATAAACAAAGATCTGCGTAATTTACATTTTATAATAATAAAAGAAAACGAACCAACACTTCTTAGTGGCCATGATAGGTTTAATTAAACGCAACAAAATTACAGTACAAAAAGTAACGATGAAAAATAAACGTAAAAATGATCAAAATATATCCAACAACAACAAAGATACGATAACAAAGAGTAGAAAAGATAATAAAAGTATTAAAACACAGGAAGTAAAAGAAAATGAAAACTTCAAGTCTATATATGAGAAATACAAAGATGTTTTTCAAAGTGTGGGTTGTTATGAAGACGAACACCACCTCACAGTAGACCCAACATTTAAACCAGTTGTCCATGCACCTAGATTAATTCCACTAAGTATACATGAACAATTACACGAGGAATTAAAAAAAATTGGAAGATATTCGTTTACAACATGAAATATTAAAGAAATTGGGTGAAGAACAGTCCCATCAATTAATTGAAAAGGAGAGAGAAGTACAGCAAAAATTTCAATTAGCAAAGGAAGAGGAATGGCATAAAATCACTAATATAGAAGCTGAAATGTTAGAATTAGAAAATAAAATTCAGGAGTTGGAAAGATACAAACTTGATGAAAGTAATCAAAAGCAAGTTGATGTTAAAAAAACTGAAGATAATGCCAGACTAGCTATTCACAATAAAGAATTACTTGAAAAGGAATGTAATGTGTTAAAAATCAAAGTTCACAAACATCAATCTAGTATAGAATTATTAGAGAAAGAAAAAAGTTTGAATTCTGAATTACATCAACAGATTCAACAGCTTAAAGACGATCTTCACAGTTTATCAGTTGTTCATCAGGATTTGCTATTACAAAACAGCAAATTAAAATCTTCCATTGATTTATTAACAAATGAACTGAAAGTTGCCAAAGTTGATTTTATCAAAATGAAGAACACAGCTGAAAGATTCACAACAACTCCACAGACAAAAGAACTGGATGAGGAGACATAGTTGCCCGTACCTGAGACAAAGAAATCACCACCAATCAACATCAAGTGATAATGGCACAGCCATAAGGAGAATATCAGTCGAACGTTCCGAGATGAGAGGAAAATCAAACAGAAGAAGAAGGCCTCCAATATATTTAAAAGATTATGTTTGTAAATAAAATTTAAAAAAAGAGAGTTGTCATGTTATAGCTAGTACTATAATTACAGACTGACGCCTAGCGGTGACAAGTGAGATTAGCAAGCATGCGACATCGCTCTTATGTTAAAGAATGTGAGTAGTTAATAAAGTTTGTTAGTTATCTAAACTGTGTGTATTTATTTATTTAGATATTATGTGCGACAGAAAATGCAGTTTTGAAAACAATTGTTACATATGTTTTCTTTTAATTTAACATTTTCTTTATGGTTGACGCATTGCAGGCTCATCTTTGGTCATTCTCAGGATTCGGCTCTAACTGTCTTTATCAAGCTTCTTGACAAAGTCAAGCAGCGAGACTCTCTGCTTTTGCCTGTGGGTCTACATGATGATACTTGGGTGAAAGTTTTATTTTCCTCTTAATCTTATTAAGATATCCTTTTCTCTGCATTGACTTTTTCAAGTTTCATTCTGAAAGCTATGTAATTTTTTATAAAGTTTAACTGTATATTACTATGTTACTATGTTTAATAAATTTATTTTAAAACTAAAACTTAATTTAATAAGCTTGTGTTTACAAATGTTATATATAGAGCTTGCAAAACAAACTCTTAACAAGCTTTATAGAATACCCCTAACCTCAGACCGGTTTCTGCTACAGGTGTCCTCAGTGAGGTGCTAGAATATTCAATTATTAGATTAAAAATACTAGAACAAGCCCAGCACTTTATCTAATGTATAACTATTAAGTAGAAACTCTGAAATTTTCAGACATCCATGTTCTTCCAATCCAGCTATCTAACTTAAATAGCCATATGGAAGACTTTCATTCAGTATAATATCTTCCAGATCATTTCTCTCACTATACGTTTACTTCATGAGAAACTCTCATTTGTCAGGTGAATTAAAGATTTGGAATATATGAATACCAAAACAGCCACCTAACAAATGAGGATTTTTCATGAAATATGTGCATAGTGAGAGAGATCAGTGTGGAATATTTTATAATGAGCAATTCTTTAAGATGTTATAAATTTGAAAGATTTGATTGATTACAAATATTTATCAGATTCTTTCATCAATTGGTTTATTTACATTAATGGAATCAGTGTGACTTAAAGCTAACACGCGTAAGATAATAAGATTGGCACCAACAAGGGCTTTGAGCATTCCATCGTAAGATTTTCAATGATATGTATGACTGATGAGTTGGAGGGTAGAGAAGATTAAAGCCTGTTCATTAAAGTTTGAAGATTTGCTATCTTAATATAAACTGAGCACGGATTATATATATATGTGGAGATGATCTGGACCAACTGATGAGTGCTGGTTTAGCACAAAATATGTTTATTGGAGATCATTTATCTTTTTTATATGTATGTGGTCTAGGTTGTATAAGATGGAGTGAATAGCTGTAGGGAGCTGGAAAGTCTGAGTTCAAATCTCTTATAATTATATTAATGGAGATAACCGATTTCTAAGCTGACAGATTAGTATTTTTCTAGTTGCTGAAGAGGTATACAATTTTCATAGAAAGCTGCTTTATAAAATGCTTTATACATTATGCACTATTCATTTTATTCCTACTGTCTTTTAAATTGATGAAATATTTTTCCAGCATGCTACTTGATTCTGAGTAGCAAGGAAAAATTTGCAGAATGCTACCTATTTCAAGCAGTAAGATGAAGTGAATAAAATACACCACTGTTATCAAGTATCAATGAATTGCAAAAATTCTCTCAAAAGTATCAACTCTTTAATGCATTTTCATTTTTGAGTCGTCTATATCAGAGGTGCACAAACCGTAGGTCATGACTCCTCAGGGGGTCACCTAAAAATTTTAGGGTTGCAAAAAAATTTTAAGAAATTGTTAAATTTTGGATAACTTTTTTTTTTTGAAAATAAATTGTTTTTGTATATATAATTATTTACATTTATAAGTATATGATTTTTTTCAAAAAATGCATTTCAAATTGTATGTGCTTAATACCAAAATATTAGAAAATATAAATTTGTATAATAATTAAAACTACTATCTTTTTATTAAGAATATCTTTTCATACTCATTCTAATAATTAGGCATGGTAAAAACAAAGAATGGAGAGAGTCAAATTTTCATCCAAGGAAGGGGGTCACAAGTGTAAAAAGATTGTGCATCACTGCCTATACTATTATTAAAAGAAAGTGTTTACCAAAAAAGAATCAGCATGGGTAATATGAATTCTTTGCATGAATTTTAAGTCTATAGTTTATATTCTTTTGCCGAAAGCTTATCTTATTTTGGCATTACGTACATCTTGAAAAGTTATCTTTTTGATCATTATTAATTTTTGCACAACATGCATAGAATCAAGTCAACATTTTACTAAGCTTTGGTTGTTTGTCATTGAAAAGATTCAGCACAGTTTGCCATCCTTTAGAAGTATAAGAATGCAGCCTTGATTTATGACTAATTCATATTTGGTTTACAAATAAATCCGGTATTAAATTTGATTTTTCAAATCTCATTTCCAAATCTGTTAAAGAGTTCATTATGACAACAATTTTTCAATTTGCAATAGGTGACTTACAATAATCTATGAGATTGACCTCCTCTCTTCTCCTTTCATTTCCTCTTAAATTGAACATCAAAAAAAAATGCATCAGTGCATAAAATTTATTTGCATTTTTAATATTAAGAATATAAATATATGACAATAAAACCTTTTTGTCAGCTAGTCATTCTAATGCTAAAACAATTGGGAGTAAATTTCTTTGTTCCCACTAATAAACTGTGATTCAAATGAACACAATTACTGATATTTTTGTAGCCAGTTAGCTATAAGTTTTTAAGCAATGAAGCTTTGTATTAACATTAAAACATAACCTACAGAATATTCACCTTCAATACTGAAGTATGAAATAGTTATGCATGTACTATTTTGAGAAATATGGTAATATATAACTTTTCAACTGTTAAGAAATATATTAGCATCTTGCTTTTTCCTGATTTGGATCTCAATTTCAATTATTAACCTTTTTCAAAAGATCTTTAGGACTTTCTTTTTTGAAAACTCTTTACTCTCAGATAAGAAAGTAGAACATTCACAAATAGAAATATAGATGCATTTTACAGCAACAGCTAATCAAGTTAATCACAGAAAACTGGTCTGGTCTTTTATAGTTTCAATCTTGATCTTACTTTCATCAATAATTACAGATTTTAAAAATGAGGTCTAATAATACGAAGCATTGAAAAAAAAAAAAAAAAATTCACTTTGTAGAGTTCATAAACTTTTTGCTCACACACTAATATATATATATATATAAAATAAAGGAGAAAGAAAAAAAAATAATGAAGTTAATTCTGGTTGTATAAAAGTTAAATGGTATCAATGCAGTTAGATAGCATATTAATTGATGATCCCCAATGCACTTAGCAATGGTTATTAAAACTAATTCTTAGAAAAAAGGTGGAATTATATAATTAATATGTTTTATGATGAAATTGGATGGAGATCATCTAGCCCATGTATAATCATAAAGCGTTTTAAAAATTAAAATTATGAGCAAAATTATCGGGTCAGAAAAGTTACAAGTCTTTTTATTACTTTCGTGTTTCATTCCTAATAATAAAGTACATAAAAATTTTTAGAAAATAAAAAAAAGGATGTACCTATTACAAAAAAAAATAGATACTCTATTCACTCAGATAAAAATAATGAATTTTTTTATTATTTATCTAGTAGTAATATTTGAATTAAGCATAATTCATACACTTGGACTAATTAAATAATTTTCTAGTCAATCATTGTGTTTATAAAGAAATTAAAATTAAATTTGGTAAAAAAAGTTAACCAATGAAATTAGAGATAAAAAGAATATTTTTGTGCTTTTTAATGTTTTCTTGTAAAAACAAATATGAAAAAGAAAAAAAATGCAATTAGTTTAAAATCTAATCAGTACCTGAATTTATAGTTTGATCATGGATAGCGTGATATATAAATCAATGATAAACAACAGTTTTGTTGGGTTTTTTTTGAGATGGAGTTTTCCCAGTTTTAAAAGAGCTATGACATCAACTCAGTCAAGGATTCATGGATCATCTCAACCACCTAAGAAATTGTTTTTTAACAGAATTCCAAAAAGTTAAGATGGTTAGAATGGCATATCCAGTTATTTAAGAAGTTGTTAATGTGTAAATTATAAACCCAGCTACCATGGAACCCCCTACCATGAATGAAAGTCTCACTGTGAAAATTTTCATTAATACACTAGTTTATTAACCTTGGTTCTGTGTAGTTTCCTGCTGTTCCAGTTATAAAAGGGCATTACTCCTGCCCACATCAACAGTGGATGAAACAAAACAAGCAGTGCCTTTTATCTTTTGCCCAATTTTTTGTTTGGTACTGTATCCATTATGAATGCATAATCCTTCTGTATCAACATTCTATGTGGGAAAGAACCTAAGAAAGTACACTAAAAGAAGTCTTGAACTTTGCTAATAGAGACTGTCCTGTAGATAAATTTTTCAAAAATATTTGAATATATTTTTATAACTGAATAACAGTAGTGGTAACATCAGAATTCTGATAATATGGTAAGAGCTACTTTAATTTAGAATGCAACACTTTCAAAATTAAATTAGTACAATAAAATTGATTGTAATTTTCTTTGATTAATATTTAACATATAGTGCTAGTAAAGAGTGAACGAAGAGCTGAAATCTAAGTAAGCTAGGGAGAGATTTGAACCTGACCTGTAAATGTTTCTCATTTTAGATATGGCACCCCAATCTGCAATATAGCAGATCATCATCATCATCATCATCATCAACCATTATCAATCCACTGCAGGATGAAGGTCTCTCCAAGTTTAATCCATCTTCTCCGATCTTTAGCCTCCCTTTTCCACAACACCCCTGAACACTTTCTTATTTCATCCATCCATCTCACATGTGGTCTCTTTCTGGATCTTTTACAATCTCTTGGAATCCAGTTTAAAATTTCAATTGTCCATCTATTATCATTTCTTCTAGCAATATGTCCAGCCTAACTCCATTTCAATCTTTTATTTTTTTCAATAAACTCAGTAACACCTGTTTGTTGTCTTACCCATACATTGCGTTTTCGATCTCTTCTTGTTACTCCCAACATACATCTCTCCTTACTCCTTTGAGTGGTCTGAAGTCTCTGTATTGCTCTTCTATTAAGTGTCCAAGTCTCAGATCCATAAGTAAGAACTGGTAAAACACATTTGTTAAAAACCATTCTTTTCAAACACATAGGCATATTTCCTTTTAGTATCAAGTTATTTCTACCAAAAGCACTCCAACCAAGTTTAATTCTATGGTTAATTTCCTCCATTATGTTTCCATCTGTATTAATAATCTGACCTAGGTATTTGTAACTGTTAACTTCTTCTAATTCTTCATAATCAATCTTTATTTTCGTATTTTGAGCAAATCGATTAAACATTACTTTAGTCTTTTTAACATTTATCTTTAGTCCTACTTTTCTACTGTCATCTGCTAACTCCTGCAACATTTCCTGCAGCTCTGAAGCATTATTTGCAAAAACAACTACATCATCTGCAAAATCTAAATGACTTAAATACTCTCCATTTACTTTCATTCCTTTAGTTTCCCATTTTAATTCACAAAATACTTCTTGCAGCACTGCTGTAAAAAGTTTTGGAGATATGGAGTCACCTTGCCTTACACCTTTCTCAATGTTGATTTTTCCAGTATCATTATGTAATCTAATTGTTGCTGTTGCATTTGTATAAATATTCTTTAAAATATGACAATATCCTGGATCTATACCTTGATGATCCAATGCTTTAATCACTGAAAAAATGTGTATAGAATCGAATGCCTTTTCATAATCTACAAATCCAAAACATAATGACAACTCATATTCATTTGTCCTTTCTATGACTTCTCTCAATACCTGGATATGATCTATTGTACTAAAACCACTTTTAAATCCAGCTTGTTCTCTTGGTTGGTGGAAATCCAAAGTTCTCTGTAGACGAGTTGTAATTATCTTGGTAAAAATTTTATATAAAACTGATAAAAGGCTGATAGGTCTGTAATTTCTAATATCTTCTTTATCACCTTTTTTAAATATTAATATTATTACTGCATTCTTCCAATCTTCTGGTACATCTTTATCATTTAGACATTTGGTATATAACTTTGCTAAAATTGTTTCTATTTCTTCACCTCCTTCTTTTAATATATCAATTATAATTCCATCATTTCCTGGAGCCTTTCCTTTCTTCATACATTTAATTGCATGTCTCACTTCTTCATTTAAAATTCTGGGCAATTCGGAAGATGTAATAGATATAGGAGGTACTTCTTCTTTATTACTATATAATTCTTGATAAAAATCTTCTGCCAATTTCATGATGTCATCTCTCTTTTTAGTAATAATTCCATCTTTTTTTCTTATTGCAGATATAAATTTCCTACCAATACCAAAATGTTGTTTAACATTCTTGAGACTTTTATTTTCTTCTACAGCTTTCCTTGCTATTTCACAGTTATACTTTCTTATATCATTTTCAACTCTTTTCCGTACCATTTTACAAAATTCGAGATATTCAATTCTTTTTAATACATCATTTTTGTATATCTTCATATTCCTTTTTTTCTTCATAAATTCTCTAGTCTCAGTAGAAATTACAAATAAATAAATAATATCTATAGTCACAATGAACATGTTGGATGTAAATGATGATTAGGAAATATGGCTGGTTATCCGGTCTGACCATCATAGTTAATTAGGAAATTCAATTCAGATATAATCAAATGTGAATTCCTGACATCCATTAACTCCAGGCATTAAATCCTCATACATTCTTATGTAATAATGTATAGTTCTAAAAAGGGAACAGTCCAGAGATACTCAATGTAGTTATTCCTAACACCCCTTAACTCCAAGATTTAAAATCCTCATACATTCTAATATAGTAATGCATAATTCTGAAAAGGGGAGTAAGAACCTAGGCCTGTTTTAACTTCCAGATCATATAATGCTGCAACTATTTTGGCTTAAAATATGCCAGAAAGTGAAGATATAGATAGAACATCTGTGTGCAATAAGCTTGATTAATTGTTGATTTTCATAAAATGCAATTATTAAATTGAGTTTTGCAAACAGTCTCTCATATATGTTTGGCATTTGATATAAAAGTGTTTTTAGGAAGCATAAAGTGTAATGTGACAATCACTGAAAATTCTCATTATTCTTCTGAGTTTATAAAAGACCTCAATTAGTGTCGATCATTCTAATTCCCATATTAAAATCATATAATATTTTTTTCCTTTGAAGCAACTAGAACATTTTCTGGCTTAGTTCTAATTACTTTTTATTCCAATTAGAATAGCTCTAAAAACATATTTTCAATTTCACTTCTCAATACAATCTTATTAATATAAGTTAAATCACTCCTAAAGATTTGAACAACTCATGCCCCATGAATGGTTCTATTTTACTCAATGTAATGTTAAAAGACATTTCTCACATTTAAATTCCAAAAACTTTCCAAATACTGAAAGTTGCTTTTCACCTTATAACTTATATGAATCTATCTTGTAATTTTTGTCCATATTTCATATGGGAATAATGCTATAACAACTTTGTCAAATTTAAAATTTTAATACTTTCTAACTTGCATGGCATATTTCCTAGTAAAATTTCATTTTGTTTTTTATTTTTTACATCGTGGACTCTTTTTTCAGTTGAATTTTGCTCACACATTTTCTTTAAAATTATGAACTATGTCTTTTTCTTCAATATTACCTTCCTAGGCATAATAGCAGCATTTTTTTTTCTATTGATTATATGCAAATAAAATTAATATATGTATAAAGAAAAGTTTAAATTACATTAGATAAGCATGTGATAAAATCACAACACATTTCAATTTGAGCAATACAATACGTTGTCAACACCAGTAGTATAAAAGTGGAGCTAAATGGGAAAAAAGCAGCAGTTTACATGAGTACATGTTTAAATTATCTATAATTACTTTAAAAGTCTGCTATTTCACAAAAAGACCAAGCTATAATATTGCACAACTAAAGACTGCCAAATTTTGTTCAAGATTTTCCTGGGTAAAAGCAGTTATGGTTTTTATTTTCATTTTTACTTCAGTCTATGTTTTCTCTGACTATCAATGATCTAATATTCCTTGAACTGATTACTAATTATGTTTCGTTTGTTTCTCAAACTTCTTATCTTGCTTTTCTGCTAATTTATTATTCTTTTGATAATTGTTTTTTTTTTTTTGTTACAAATCAGGCTGAGAGATCTCTACAAATAATTATTTTAAAAGCATTTTAAAAAGAAGTTACTATATAAATTGTCTGGTTTTTTAAATGTAAAATCACATGGATGGGGGAGGTGCATTTTACTTAAGACCAATGTAATAAATAATTGTTAATGAACACATATGCAGAAAAGATAGATTTTTAAATACAGCTTTATTACTGCCTAGCATAAGTTCGATATATCATGTATATCATATTCATAGCTTATAGTACCATGATATATATGACATAACGAAAGCATGTTAGGCAGTAATAAAGTTGAATATTTAAAAATATATCTTTTCTGTGTGTGTGTTCATTAACAGTCATTTACTATGTTAGCTTAGAAAAGAAGAAAATAATTTATTGTTGAATTAACACCATGTCTAAACAGAAAGCAAAAAATATCACATGATGGTGATACATTAAAACAATAATTGACTTTCTTGATTAGAGAATTGTAATATATACTGGTTGATTTAGTAAGCTTGTGTAAATAATTTATAATGTCATGGTTCAAAATGATAATGGAGAAACATTTACTTGTCCTAAATATAGCCTATTTTGTTTTTTCCCATCTTCTAAGAAACATCTAAGTATTCTCCAAAAAAATTCTTTAACTATTTTTATTGAACATAAAAAACTTCTATTTATTTGTTACATACAAAATAAAGATAGAAATATATATGCAGTATATACTTAAGGAAATAGGAAGTCATAAGTATCATGACTGAACATAAATACTAATATAGCTGAAGTTCTACATATCTGGTAAATATGAAATTAGTTTTTTAATCTACAAATTTTACAAATAATAAAAGGTTAATTTTATCTTCAGAGCAATGTCATTAACATCAAAATTAAAAAACTTACGTCAAAAAAAAAAAATATTAAAGTCTATTTACAAAAAACATATCCTTTATGCAAACTTTTAATAAATAGTAATTCATCATTGATCCATTCACCTATAATATTACATTATGCAAAGTAATGAACAATAGAAATTGCTATTTTTTTAACTTATATTTGAAATTAATTCTAGAACAATAGTAACATATTTAATTTTTTTAGCTTATACAATATATAATACACAAAAGAAGCTCTACAGTAATGGAAGATGCATCTATTACCAAATGGTGAGTGCCTAACTCTTAGCTTAACCTCTCAAAAATAATAAAATCAGTAAACAAAAATACCTGTCACATGGATAGTAGCTGCTATTGTATTATTATATGCAAACATTCATATTAATAATAAATCTCAGGGATTATCCAGCATTTAAAAATAAAATATGATAAATGTGTCAAGCATAATATCACCACTGCCAAAATAATATTTCACCTACATATTATTTCTCCTCCTCTTTTAAATACTCTTAGGCATCCCTATGATACAGTTTCTTAAATTATGACAGAATACAAATGGGTATTTGATATTGTATTCAGCACATACCTTACAGCATATAAACAGAGCTGTGCAAGTAGCGCAAAGAAGCTCTAACCCAATTTTAACATAAACAGTATTCACTTAATGAACTGTAATAAAATATAATGAAATTTTTAATACTAAAATTATACTAATATGATTATACTAATATGACCGCTTTAATAGATTAAATGTGACAGTGATGATGATAAGTAAAATGCAAAGCCTTTATTTAAAAAATAATAATCAAATAATTTATTAAACAGAATAAAATGCAAAAGATAGAACAAATAAAATATATAAAATATTTATGTTAATATTATGCCAATGTTTTTACATAACAATGTTTTTTTTATATGTGTGCTGTTCTAAAGAAAAGATTGCAGGTACTGATGTGTTATGGAAGTGTTGTTTACACAAATACACAAATCAATAAAAAAGGTTCCCTATAGGTAATCTAATATATCCTTGTTATTCTAAGATTTATTAAATTAAATAAGCTTTATCTATGATCTATAGATCCCCAATATTTCCTATATTCATACTGTTAAAATGGTACCGTCTTATTAATTTTCTTATTTAGGAACATTTATTTTACACTAAACAAGTGTAATATCTACATGACCCATTTATACAATGTTAAAATCTCAAACAAAACATTCTACTTGACTTGTAATCATGGAATAATTATTTTTTATTAAATTTTGCATTATTGTTACAAATACATTTCAGCTACATATGCATTATTCATTCATTTATATTAACGGTTACACACTTCGATACAATGGGACGTATGACAATAAAATGTGCAGTATATAAAACAATAGAATCTCATACCCAACAGGCCAATTTAAGAATATTTTATTTAACACTTATAAAAATAAAAGGAACAACCTATCTTTATACAATACATTCAAATATTGCACTAGTTTGAATAAAAGAAAACATATTAGCTCATATGACTATCATGATGAGAACATCAATTAATCTAACTACTTATGCGTGAAAATTTATGAATAATTTTATCCGAGTTAATGTGCACATTTTATTACTTCCAATAGGTTTCATGTTAATAATAGTCCTTCAGATGAATCTAATCATTATTTACTAAGTTTTAAATTTCACATATATATTAAATGGCAAATTCTTTGTTATCCATTTCTAGAAGGTTCATTTCACAGGTGAGATAGAAAAAAATGTTGTTAGTCACATCTATCCATTCAAGACACATGATAATGTTGTTTATCACAAATTCTTTTAAAATAATTCATGAAGAAAGTAATTAAACTGGAAATTCCTCAGGCAATTACGTTTCCTTCTTATTTGTATTAAATAAGCACAGGGCATTGCATCATTTTAATATTTCCACAATTTTGGTTTCTTTCATAAATATGCAAAACAAAGCCATTATGTTACATCAGAAATTTCACAGATAATTTTAATTAATGATTTTAAATAATTCCATAGTTAAAAAAAAAATCTTCAAATGGCAAAATTTTTAAACTTTATCAGCCCCAGCTATTAAAAGCTTAATTATGTTTTAGTAGTAAAGCATTTTGATTGATGATGATGATCAATAGGTATCCACCCTAAAAGGTGAACATCTGATGATTTTCTTTTTTAGATGTCCATTATGTTTCAAGCTGCGTAATAACAAATTTAAAATGACAAAATTAAGTAGAGTCTTTCAAGTGAAAAACACTACATGGCACTTGTTTATATAGTGCTGAGCCCATGATGAAAAAGTGATGTAAATTCAAATTCCTTTTCCACTCAAGTATACTTTGGACATGAAATTTTCATTAGGTAGGTCTGGCAACAGTTTACTTCCAGATGATACTGTCTTCCCGATTGTCTTCTGCACAGTAAAATCTGCCATATTTATAATACAATTTTCATAGAAAAATTATTTCAAATAAAATTATTTTCATGACAAATATACAATTATTTACATTTATTTTTATACCAAATGATAATTTATTATCTGATTTTATCCAAATCAATAAGATTAAAATTTCTAAATTAGCAGTTCTTGTATTATTTTCACTTATTTGTTATCCCTATGGTTTTATATTGAATATATTCTTAATTTCTAAAAAAAACATTTTTATATTATAGCTATGCACACATGCAAATACATACATGCACTTTTAAATATTTTGTGGAAGTAAAGTTTGTTTACATGTATTTTTGAACCGAATATAATTCACAGAAATTATCATTATGTTGCGATGGATTTCTTTATTTTATTACAAGGCATTCCATTATAAATTATGTCTCTGTGTAATGTGGGATTGGTGACCTAAATTCTTTAATGAATGTTTTTATCTAATTTTAACTTTGACCGTGATTTTTAAAATTTAGCAACATGTTTATCATTGTTTTAAACTATGATTGCAATTTTGGTAACCTTTAAACAATCGTTAGTGAATGTTTTTATCTAATTTTAGCTAAGAACCAGATTTTTAAAATTTAGCTTGTTTTAAACTATGATTGGCATTTTGGTAATCCTTAGCAATACTATATTCATTCTTTTTTTTTTTTCAAAAAAGAATTTTATTAACTAAATCAAAAAAGAATACAATGACAAATCAATCTTTGGACTCGAGTCTTCTGTCAATTAGATTTTACAAATGGCCAACCTCAACCCACAGTGTCAGCTTTGCTCAACAGCTGAAGAAAACATTACCCATCTCCTTCATGACTGCCCATTCCTTAGCCCACTCAGAACTTTCATCCACCAAAAAGTTTCAATAGACTATAGAAACACGCTTTGCATTCAAAATGCCATCAAGACGGGCATTTTTTCGACCATCAGAACATCCATTTTCCTCACTTTTGCAGTCTGGCTCACCAGGTGCAAGTACATCTTTGGACAGGCAGATAACAATGTCAGCAATATCTTCTTAAAACTATTAAGCACTTGTGATAGAGACCGGCTTCTTGCACCAGACTGGCTACACATTGAATCCTGGGTTAGCATAGACTTAGTCGAGTAAGAATTTGCAACCCAGGATCTTCAGTTACCAGCCTCAGGCCATTTGCTATATTCATACTTATAATATAAAATGAAAATTTCTGCTTTCATAAAAAAAAAATTTAAATTGATATTAGTTTTAACACTATTGAACCAATAAGGTTACTATCACACTATAGTAAGATTGAGTAGTGATAAGGCAGTTAAATTCTAGAACAAGTTTATAGCTTTTGCTTTTATCACTGAAACTTAAACTTAGAAATAATGCATTACGAATCTTTTCTTCACATTTAACTCCATTTGATTATTCAAATCTGAAATTCTAAACAGTCTAATGTGGAGATTTAAATGCACTTCTATCTGTTGATCACTGACCACCCCATCTTATACAGACAGTACTAGAACAGAAAGCTGCTCTTGTTTATTATGTATTTACATTAAAAAATTAAATGATTTGTTTTGTTATTAATATTTCTAGTTAAAAATGTCTATGGTTATGAAAGAACTGAGAATATTAAATATAATTATTAATCTGGAGTCAGATCTATATAAAGGTTTAAGCAGAATGGCTTAAAAGTTTTGCATTTCAAGCTCTTAGCTTGAATAGTAAAATGGACAAAGATGGATAACAGATGTATAATCACATTATTTTCAAAAAAATCCAGAAACTGGTTTGAGAATGGGAATTTAAATGTGATTCCTCAATCGTATTATAGATTCTAACAGAATAAAGAGCTTTAACAGGGGCAAAACCCTGCTTATAATACTGCCATTCAGTGCAAGTCAGAATAACCAATGGATGCAAGGTTTGTGTATAAAATCTATCTTGTGCCTACTCATCCAATATCCTCAGACTAGTTTCTAGCTTGTGGCCTTCATTAGTAAGAAGCCTTGGATCTGAGAACATTACACTTAGATTTTAAGATCCTATGCAATCCTTCAGCAGCCACTGGGGGGCAATACTATATGGAGAGTTTTGCCTCTGTTACAATAGATTGTGTAAGCATAAGGAATGGTGATCATGTGATGTTTAAAATGGAGAGCTGTTTAAATTATCAGAAACTGTTTGTAGCTGCAATAACAAACATTTTTATTAATGTTAAATACATATACAACTCATGTGTAGACCATTTCATATTTGATAAATAGTAGATACATACACATCTCAACACTTTAGAATAATTTTTAGTAAAGAAGTTAAAATAAATCGGATTGGGAATAGCAATTCTCCAAAGATGAAGTATATCACTTAGTCATAATTGACTATACAAACCGTAGTTTCAGTTTGCCTTAGAACATAAATACTTATTTTATTATATTTCGGTAAATAATATACATTTGTTAAACATTATCTTCACTAAAATTTATTCCCAAATCTTACCTTCAAACTCATTAAATTTAATTTGCTAATAATATATATATGCTGAGATAAAACAATGAGAATGAAACTACATTCATTTCGTATTATTGGATTAAAAATAAGATTGTCTGTCTGTCATAAAAAATTGTGAATCCAAAAATAAAAAATAAAAAAGTAAACAAACCTATCAGCATCCCATCTGGTAATCGTTCCTAGTAAAAATGAAGGCTCATTTAAATATCCTTGTATTTGTGGATCGGCAGAGAAAACTACACGAATGCAGTCAGAAGTGTTAGATGTATTCAAACATGTTGGAATTTTGGTCCATCTCCATGACTGCACGATAAATATTAACCATTCATTAATTAGAATAGTAGTGCCTAGAAAAAATATTATTAACTTTTGGTTTTTATTTAACTGTCGATAAGCTTTCCAAAAAAGCCACCTCGGCATGGACTTAACTACTTATGACAAGCAATAAATAATTTATTTAGTTTAATTAATTTTATAACATTTCATACCAAAACCTTTTAATTCATAGTAGAATAGCTTCGCAGTCAATGCTTAAACCGGTTTGATTCGTGTTAAAAGTTTACGTTGATATCATTACAGCCGAAGCGCGGGCACTGTTTGTAACTATCTAAATAATACGGTCAACCAAAGAAGAGGTATACTATTTACAAATCAAAGCGTAATCCATTTATGTTTTTAAATTTAATATTCAAAAATGTAACATTGTTCTAACAATTAAAATTACATAAGTAAGGGTTCAATTTTTTTAAGTTTGCGGCCGTTAAGTTCTGCTCTATAGTGATATCGTACATATTTTTTTTCATAGTTGTGCGAAATTAAATCTAACTAATTAAATATCATCTTGTTTATTAATATATATTAAATTAGTAGGCAAAAAATTGCAAACTAGTAAGAAGTAAGCATTTCTACATCTATAAATTACTAAACATTGTTTGAAACTAACTAAACAAAATCTGCCATGTAAAACGTTTAATTGAATAAATATAAGAAATGCTGGATAAATAATAAAGAAACATTTAATATTATTTGTCTAATTATTTATTTGATACTTTTTTTAAAATATAAAGATATATACATTTTTTTAAAAGATCAATTCAAATGAACGGAGGGAGGGAAAAACAGTTTTTAGAATTTCTCTTAAACTGGATATTTAAATGTATACTGTACTCATAAAAATATTATAAATATTTGAAAGTAAAATGAATATACGCGTCTGAACATCGATCGCTGAATATGTATATGTTTAATATTTATTATTGAATCAAATGCAAATGGTTTGTTTCAAAACTTTGATGAAAATTTAATTATTAAATAATTTTAGAAAAAATTTAAACTTTGTTTTTACTTTTATTATTATGTCTCAACTTACCTTCAAGTAATGGACTTGTCCAGATTGCAATTTTATTGCGATTGGATTCAGCATTCATAACTATAAATCAGCGAATACGTATAGATAAAATATAGCCAATGACAGAAACCAGCCAATAGTTGAAGATACTCAATGAATCTGCTCTCATTAAGAAAAAGGACTCTGCTATAAATTAGCAGGCCATTTGAAAATAGAATCAGGCAACAATGGATATTATACTGATTGCCCCATATTTGATTGCAAAAGCAGTGAGGCACATTCAAAGTTGAACGGGAAGCAGCTAGATATTAAACCTGACACAAAAACTATCATGTACAGCTGGAAGTGACACACCATACATACATAAAATAAGCTATCACAAAAGAGCTGAAAGTGTTAGGCATACCTAGAAGGGCATCTGAAGTCCTTTGCTTGAGTAGTTGTATGGCAACTGGACATTATAGCTAACCCATGTATCAGGCCAACAATATGTCCGATGTTTATGGAAGTTCTTAAAATATTTAACCCAATTGTGTAGATCTGTGTTTATCATATGATATAACATTTATATGTATAATCAATTACTAATAGTAATGCACAGATTAGTAAATAACATGTTTTAATAACATTACTGTCTTCCCCAAGTATTGTCCTGACCAGTAATAGTACTAGCAATAGGAATTGAACCTTAGGTCTTTAAATTCATGAATACTGAGTTTAAAAAAAAAGATTTAACCAATTAGTTTATTCTGTCAAAATTAACAATCAACAGAAATATTTATATATCTGACTAAAAGGATTATCTTAATTTCTCTATTTTTCATTTTAAAATCAAGATTAATGAATGTTTTTCAAACACTGATTGTCACATTATGTTAATTTACTGGGTTATTTGTTATCATGTGATCAGCTTCTTTAAATGTTTCTTTTACTTTTGTTCTCTACCCAATATTTTCTCAATCAAACATATTCACTGGTCCATGCATGGTCTACTGACATATCTGGATTTTTTTTTTATTCTATTCATTACCTTTTAATCATTTTTTAAAAATAAGATAGCTGATTTTATAATATATATCTTTTCACATCCGTATAGTATTTAATACTTGTTTTTCAGCATTTTAAATTTAGGTTTTATAGAGTTTAGAATTCTTTACAGTCAGCCAAGAGTTTAGAAAGCTTAGTTTTCTTTTAGTCACTTTGCTATCTCTGGTTTGCATGAATATATTACAATATTTATCATTATTTTTTTTTCTTTTGTAAAAGAAATATCAAAAGAAAAAACAATGATAGTTACTCTAATGTATTCAAACATAGTAATATCAGACAAACTAAAGAAAATCTGCAATCAATATAACATCAGAACAGCTTTTCAACACCAAGATATCTATAAAACTTGAACTTGAAAACTACATCTTATGAAATACTGTGTAAATGTGAAAATATATGTCATTGAAAGGCAATTAAAACAAAATAATAATTACAATTCTGTTGAAAATAATAGTTCATGCATTTATCAACCAACATATTCAAATGGGAAAATCATAGAAATATTGAATAAAGAGGAAAAATAAAATAGAATAAAATTTTAAAAAGTTGTTCATATGATAACAGCAAATAGTGTCATAAATCAACCTAATGTGAAAGTCTATAATGTTTGGAAATCATTCATTTTATTATTTAAAAAAATGGGTAAATTAAGAGGTCTTCATAGATGAGTGTATAAAAATTTCTACTGACTCTTGAAAGAAAATATATGATTAGAGTGTTAACGTAAATTCAATAATCACTATCATTGGTTTGATTTTCATGCTAATACTGTCAACTCAGATAATCTGTGTTATTACTAACAATTAAATGTGTTTAGAAAAATAGTTTGAAATCTAAAAGCATTTAATAGACTAGATGATGGAAATAATTCAACTGGCTCTTTTATGTTCATATATGATTAAATTGTTAGGTTATTGGTAAAAGTAAGTATTTGTACAGTTAAAATTTCATTTTACAATCTTTCATTCTTTTTTCATTTGATAGTCGATAACATGAATCTTAAGTTGCCTTAGATTAAATTCAAGATTTTAATTGAAATTTAAATAGTTATTAATCCCATAAATTGTAAATAACATCAAGGTTGCAATTGGCATTGTAGTTTGCTTAAGATATATTTCTGATATATGTTTCATGATTAGAATAATTGATTGTAATTGTCAAACTGATAGTGGTGGTTATTATTTGTCAGTACTAATTTGTTACATTTCTAATGTGATTGACTTTAGCTGCTATTTTGAATTGTTAGTAAAGAAAAAAGTTATAATTATTATATTTTCTTTGCATTTTTAATCTAAGAAATTTATTTAAGTTTAATAAAATTTCTATTCAAAATAAATAACTCAGATTACAATTTTTTGATATATGTACTTGGAAGAAGAAAACAAGTTATTAGATTATTTAAAAAAAAGTCTCGATTAGGTATTTGAAAGTTAGAGCAAGAGATCTGAGTCTGAAAGCTTTCTGAATTGATATATGAGACTAGTCTTTGTAGATAAATGATGGCTATAATTTAAGTAGGGAATCTTTTATGTATTTACTGTCCCTTTTTTAAAAATGATAACCTACTCAATGCCTTTTTATTACAGCTTGCAATTTGTATATATTTAAATAGAAGTATAAATTTATGTAGGAAATACTTGTTATGATTATTCATTATTCAAAAGTTTTTGCCATTTACTGATGACATGAAGTATGCCATATATAAACTACCAACCACCCGTGTGATTGTCACGTGACCCGAGTTCTAAATGTCTTGCATTTTCGCATACTTTTTTATCACTTAGATATGTCAGATGATGTTTTTGGTCATTTTTGAAATTCAAAATGGCGGAGATTGCATACTAAAAGAGCGCCCATTCTTTTCCTATATCTAAAATACTTTCCAATATTCATAATCTAACAGCACTATATAAACATAAATATGGTAGATACACATAAAAATAATTTATTACTACACATTATAAAATAATCATAAGAGACTTGAACACAGACTTTCAACCTCCCATCAGCTATCTGCTCTATGTCATAGCTGTTGGAAGCTTGAAAGTCTATGCTGAAGTCCCTTATGATTATATCTAAACTCCAAGTATATAAATTATATTTGTATTCACTCAAATATTACAAAATATTTTTTTAATTACAAAATACTTATTTCTCCTAATATTTGTGTTGGTAAAAGATTCACAATAGGTTTTATTATTTGTTCATTGGTTTTCTTTATTTTTAGGAGTATTAATAAATTCAAATAGGTTGAAAGTTTTTTTTTGTTCCAATATTTTTAAGAATAAATTTAATTTTTCCTTCCTATAATCTTTCACATTTTAATTTCAATTTTATATTTAGTAGTAAAGGTATACCACAGACTTTTACTGAGAAAACTAAATCACTGGCTTAAATTAGATTTACATAAAATACTTGGGAATGTTTTATATAACTCACTATAAGGTAAATCCTAAATATTACTCAAATTCTTTTTCACTTGATCATCTATGCATTTTCATATAGTCATATGATATTTAATCTAATTTAAGCACTTACATTCTACTCTTGGTAATTATCATTAAATGGTGTAGATTAGCTTGTTAAAACCATATATGCTGCAGGCATACACCTTACTCAGAATGCATTAGCACAGGCTATTTAAAACCTATAAAACCGGAGTTTAGTATATACTATAAAACTCATAATATGATTTAATTGAAAGCTAGTAATCAATTAGTTTAAATAGTTGTCATTATAGGTCATTATGTTTCAGTCACATTGCACACACATCAAAAAGTGCATGCAAATCATTTGAAACCTAAAATTAACTGTTGCCACCTATCATTAGTCATCTGAATGAAAGAAGAAAATAATTCAATTTTATATTTTTATAAATAGATTATTTCATCAGAAAATTATTTCCAATTAATAATGATAATATGATCTCTTTAAATTTAAACATTTTAACTATTTTACATATTGTTTAAATGTAATAAAATAAAATAAAAAACAATTCTTATCTCTATAAAATAATATTTAAGTGATCTTTATATTCATCATCATTATCGATGAAAGTCTCCAATTATAATCCAGTTTTTCCAATTTCTAGCCTCTGTTTTTCACAACACACCATAACATTATTTCATCCTGTTGTTTCATATGGGTTGTCATTCTAAAATCTTTTACAATCTTGAGATACTATTTAAGATATCAATTATTCATCTATTATTATCTCTTCTTGCAATATGTCCAGCCCAGCTCCATTTTAGTCTCTATTTTTTCAATGATATCAATAATAATTGTTTGTTCTCTCATCAATGTATTTCATTTTCAATTTCAGGTTGTTATTCCTAATATGTATCTCTCCATATTTTTTGATTAGTTTGGTCTGAATTGCTTTTTTGTTAAGTATCCAAATCTCAGATCCTTTAATAAGAACTGGTAAAGCACATCTAGTAATTTTTTTTCCTTTTCAAGCATATTTGCATATTTCTCTTTAATATAAAGTTATTTTTAATAAAAGTATAATTTTACGATTAATTTTATTCATTATGTTTCCATTTGTATTAATAATCTGACAAAGGTATTTGTTAATTTTTGTAATTATTGATCTTTATTTTCTAATATAATCCATTGAACATTTGTCTTTAGTTTTACTTTTATCTGATAACTCTTGCAATATTTTCTGAAACTGAAACATTATTTGCAAAAACAATCGCATCATTCACAAAGTTTAGATGACTTAAATAATCTCCATTTGTATTCCCTTAGCTTTCCATTTTAATCTACAAAATATTTCTTATGAAGCTGCTGTAAAAAGTTTTGGAGACATGGAATCAACCTATCTAATACTACTTTCAATATTAGTCTTCTTAGTATCACAATATGATCTAATCATTGTTATTATATGTGGGTAAATATTCTTTAGAATATGACAATATCTCTGATCTTTATTCTGATCATCCAATGTTTTAATCATTGCACAAATGCTTATAGAATGAAATGCCTTTTCATAATTACAAATCCAAAGCATGATATCAATACATATTCATTGAACATTTCTATAACTTTTCTCAATATTAGAATGTGATATATATGCTAAAACCACTTTTAAATCCATCTAGTTATTTTAATTGAAGTTAGAACTTGAAACAACCATGAGAAGAGATATTCACATTACAGTAAATAATGGTGCACAACATTGTAGGCACCAAACAATCCTGGTTAAGTGAGGTTTACAATACAGTAAATAATGGTGAACAGTGTGTTAGGGCTCAAAACAACATAGACAATCTGATCTAGGTGTAGGTATAATATTAGATTAAAAAAAGCATAATAAATGGCTTCAGCGAAAGTAGAAATTAATAGAATTGTACACTGGTCCGGAAGGCCATCGTTTTGACTTCAATTATACGCTAATGAAACTAAATGAAAATCCGATACTATAGCATCTATTTTTCCCTGTCACTAAATATCACATTTCAAATATGAATTTATGTATACTGTAATCACATTTTTTTCATGATTTAAATACTATACTTATTCACTTCTAGTTAAAGCACATGTAGTGATTTTTTTCCGCAGCATTTTTTCCTTCAAAAAGTTTTATTCCAATACAATATTTTTTTAAAATCCAGAAATGTAGCTAGTGATTGTTCTTGAAATATATATATTTTTCTCAGTTGCCTTAATAAATTACTTCCTTTGTTTAAAATTGTTCATAAAAAAATTATTATGGTTTATTAGTGGCGGAACAAATATTTTTTTTTATTGATAAATATGCCTCATTGTGAATTTGACATGTGACAGCCTTATGAAGAAACATTTATACATTCACCAGTCAGACAACAGAGAAAATAGGGAGTTTATATATAAGATTAAAGAATTTGTTTTTTTAATAGTTCTCATCTATACTGGATTTCTTTTTTATTAGAAAAATTTTCTCAGTAATTAATTTATATCGGGAATTTTTTTAGAATTTATTTTAAAATATTCTTAAAACCTGTTCTCATTATTTGGTTACTTTTACACAAATGCTGATTAATTAACATCTCTTGGATTATACATTTGGTGTTTTTTATTGTAAATATCAATTCTTAATTGATTTTGTTTGCTGATCATCTCATAAGAATCTTCAAGGGTATGTAAACTAATACAGTGTTGTTCCATGGCTATTTCTCTTTATTAGATTATCTGTAATTATTAAGTGGCAAAAGATGTTCTTTTTATACAATTTTGACGCAAACCATAAGTAAATCTAAAAGATAGATTCATTGCTATTATGATAAGATTTAATTTTGAAAAATTATATAAATAGTGATATAAATAACTATAATATGAAACTGAAAGTTTAATTGCTGTGAAAAAAAATTCTAATAAAATACAAAAATAATATCCAATAGTATTAAAATTGTGATGAAAATATTAAAAATGTAAAAAAAAAAAAAATTATTTATTTTTCAAAACAGAATGTCCTTAATTAAATATAAAGGTTTATAAACAATATATATATTTCATATAAATGCAACTTATCCACTATGCTTTGAACACTTTTTAGAATGTTTTGTTATATCAAAAAGATGGTCTAATTGACTCATTTGCATAGAATTTGCATATTATACTGATATTTCAACGAATGAGTTAGAATTGGCTATGATTATGAGAAGTACAGTTTCTCGAAAGCGCTCAGCCATTTTAAATATTTTATTTACAGCTTTATGTTAGAAGTGTGATAGCACTATTTAATATTATCAAAACCTTTTATTGTACATATATGCATACACAATCTTACATTTCCATCTGTCCTGTTATGTTATGCATAGACAATCTTACGTTTTAACTGACTTATAGTCTAAGACTGTAGGATAGTTGAAATGTAAGATTGTGTAGGCATATATGTACAATAAAAGGTTTTTCTAAAAAGTATTCAACGCAGAGTGGATAAGTTACATTTATATAAGATATTACAGCAAAATAAAGGAAGTGGTAGATTTGGTTATATATGTATTTCTTTAATTGTAAATGAGTTCAGAGACCTTTTGGAAAACAAAATCATTTAAAAAATAACAAACAAGCCTAAGAATAGGAAATCTTACATATTAGTTTAAATAAAGTAAATAAATAATCAAATAGCATTTTTGCTCAGGGGTTCATAAGAAATTTGAGTGCAAAAGTACCAGAACAGAAATCAATTGGTGGACTTTAAACTCTAGAATTTGAAAATAATTATATAAAAACTAGGATTAGTAATAAAAAATATATAAATAAAGTTTAAGAGTTCTTCTTTTTATAAAGAAATGATACTTTTCTTGTTAATTTAGTATTGAGAATATTGATTTAAGAAGCAAAACCCAAATGAGGTGAAATATGAACATTAACCAGAGATAACACCAAACTAACTGAAATATTAATGATGATGATTTTATAGTATACTTTATATATATATAAAGTGCTTAAATATCTCATATGCCCAACAACTTTTATTATTATAAAACCAATAACTTGTTAGTTATTCTTTATAAATATAAGGGATTTTATTCTTTATAATCTTAGTAAAATTTAAACAAGGCAAAACTCTCCATACAGTAGTGCCACCCTGTGCCAATGAGAGTAATCAATGGATGCCAGAAGGCTTGTGCATAAATCCCTATCTAGTGTCTACTCATCCAATATCCCCAGACTAATTTCTGGCTTGTGGCCTTCATCAATGAGGAGCCTTGGATCTGAGAGCACTGCACCCAGATCTTAGGATCTAAGGCAACCCTCCAGCAGCCATCTTTTATCTCTACTTAACTACAAAACTATGAGAATGAAATTGAAAATACAATAATATTTTCACTCTAAGCTCAATAGCTTATATAGTCATGTGGGTCTGAACTCAGTTCAGTACTCATACATTTTGGTGTCTTTGGCTCTTTAACAACCATAGCCACAACTATCTTATTAGGCAGGATTGGTGTTAAACCACTAAACATCACATGATCACCATCTCTTATACTAGCACATAATTGTTATTAAACAAGGCAAAACTCTCCATACAATAGTGCCACCCTGTGCACAATCCTTCTGGAATCTATTGATTACTCTGGTTGGCGCAGGATGGCACTACTATATGGAGAGTTTTGCCTTGTTTAATAACAATTATGTCCTAGTATAAGAGATGGTGATCATGTGATGTTTAGTTGTTTAATCTTAGTAAAATTTCATATAGAACAGAGGATATATATATATATTGCTTTGCCAAGAGAGTAGATAATTTAACAGAAAATTTTTTATTACATGTTATCTATAAACTGTAAACAAAATTATTCAAAAATATAATAAATTTTAACTTTCAGTAAATTTAGATTTATAAAATATAAAAAGATATTCAATTTATTCATATTCTGTAATTAATGCTTTACAAAATCAGTTGTAATAAAATTATCTAAAAATAAATAAAAACGATGATTTATTTATTTATAGAATTAATAAAAATTACTGAAAATTTCAAAATATAAAAGATATATAAATACAATATTACATTTGCACACTTTATAAATTTGTAAAGATTTAAATTGGAACTGTCATATCTCAACAAAAGCATTCTCTACATTTATATGAAAATCTCTATTTTTTCATCATTATAAGAACTTGTAGAGCGAATACCTGGACTACCTGCATTTGGTATTGAATAACTAATCTTGCCACTGAGTCCAGTATTCATCAATCTCCATAATTATTTTGTAGTAAAGTACATAACCATTTTTCAAAACAATTGCCTCTTTATCTTGAAGTCTAACATCATTGAGATTAACAGTACTATTTTAATAATAGACAGTTATTGCAATTATATAATCTTACTTCACTCAAAGGGGATCTACAATTGCAGATAGTTCTTCACTAAATGGCAGCCTGGTTGTGTAATCAGCAGTTTCTTAGTACAGTCCACCTTTAGCCACCTGCCAGTGCCTTGATTAATGAGTTTAAAGCCTCCTGCAAATAAGGATCACCATTTAAATTTTACGTCATGACTCTAAATATATAAAACAAAAAATATTCATATCCATCCTATCTTCAAGAAAATTAAACTGATATTACAGTTATGAAATATCAGACAAACTGAAAAGAAAGGCCATTGAGTCTTAAACTCAGAAGTGTAATGCCAATAAACTCATCATACTAGCAAATGCATATTGGCCAGCAGCTCAATTTTGTCCATTCACCATGCAAATAATCACATACTAATGACAACTATATAAGAATACGTGAAATGGATAGTGTGAATTTGTTGATATTATGAATCTGTTTCACTCATTTCTTTTACATTTTCAAAGAGGATCCAAAAGATCTTCTTTCAGCTAAACTCAACTTGTTTCTGTAGCTATATATAAATAATAATTAAAAAAGCAAGTCATATATAACGTGACATTACTTTTAATGAGCTTGTAGTTACAAAAATGCACATAGAGAGCGTACCAATAGCTCAAACAAGCTCGTAATTAACAAGTGCAGTTATGAGAAATATTTAAAATCTCTATCCAGAACACTCTTATCTCCAGACCATGGTTTCGAGCTTATGGCCCACGTCAGTGGAGAGCCAGAACACTTGGACACGCTCGAAACCATGGTCTGGAGATAAGAGTGTTCTGGATAGAGATTTTAAATATTTCACATAACTGCACTTGTTAATTACGAGCTTGTTTGAGCTATTGGTACGCTCTCTATGTGCATATATATAAATAGTTAGTTATTTTGCAAAGAGCTTTTCTTAATTAAGACAATCTATTTTATCAATATTAATGACCTAATTAAATAAATATTTAGATATATAATTTTTCCAGATTTTATGTTGATTTATGTTTTGTGTTTCCACCCTGAGTATCTTTATTTAGAGAAGCATGGAATGAAATTCAGATTTTATATATATTTTTGCAAAATTCAGTGTTAATTTTTTCACTGCAAGAAATATTTTTGTGAAATTTTAATATCATGAGTATGTGTCTTTTTTTATACTTCATATATTTTTTTTCATTAAAACAAAGATTTAGATTTAATTGCAAAAGTCTATTCTTTTTTCATTTTCAGACAAAAATCTACTTGCAATAACCTTAATTTTTATCATGAAATAGGGGATTTGAACACAGACTTTCAAGCTACTTTCAGCCATCCACTCTATCTCATACAAGATCAAGCAAATACAAAAAAGATACACGATCTCCAATATATGTATTTCATGCTGAACCAGCACTCATCAGTTGGTCCAGGTCATCATCTCCCATATATATAATTAGTGCCTAGTTTATATTAGAATAGCAAATCATCACACTTTAATGGACATAATTCAATCTACTCTATCCTCCAACTCTTCAGCCATCCATACTATTGAAAATCTGATTATGGAATGCAAACAAATCCTTTGTTAATGCCAATATTATTATCATACCAATGTTGACCTTAAGTCACTCTGACCCCTCATGTATAGAACATGTCCATTTAAATTCACAGAAGAAAAATGGGAAGAATACTGGTGGAGTTTGTAATATTTTAAATATAAGTATATTTTTTCTACCTGGAGTATTGAATGTTGTTCTTGTTTTTATCAGATCTAAGTATTCTAAAATGATGGTATTATTTATTATACCCAATGACTGAGCATTTAATACTGAAAAATAAATATATTTGCAAGTTTTTGATTTTATTAGTGCATCTTCCACTTTAGCTCAATTCTGTTACAACCAGCCATCAATCCAAAAGTCAGACCAACCTCTCACACTGTAGATACATTTGAAATATAACTTTTTCAAGAAAGCCATTGTTCTATCAATTAATAATAATACAGTGGGAAATAATATTGCTTCAAATAACCCAAGTTTTAATCCAGTTGTAATATTAAGAGTGATGAATATGGCATTTTTTCCTGATAATTTTTCGTTATCTTCTCTCCCACTTAACATAATTTATTCTAGAACCTCAACTTGACAGTTAAATTATAAACTTTTTTTTCATATGTCAAATGCGTTGACCAGGAAGCAAATCTGGGCCAGCTGCTTGTAAGGCAGCTATGCTAACCGCTAGGCCACTAATGCTTGACAGTTACATTTAACAACTAAATATACAGAATTGGCACATTTTATTGATTTTTGTTTGAGTGCTTTTAATTGTATCTAACTGAACAATTATAAGCTTAGAATTTATTTATACATAATTCTTTTTACTAGTATACAGATTTAGAAACATTTTTTAAAATTTTATAATCAATAATTTCTAAATCAAGTTGTGTTATTATCTTTGCTGCTTTTATGTGACTAATATTCATCTATGATTCTAATTGTACATAAAGCAATTTTTAATTATTTGTTATCTTTTTGAGCTTATAAATACTAAATTTGTGTTTGTTTATGTTAAGAAATTTTGCGTTTTTTAAAATTCTTCTCTCTCCCAATACTGTTTTCATGAATTTTACCAATTTTAATCCTTCTACTGTCATTCACTCTAGCAAGCTTTTTTTTTATTGCTTAAATTTGTATTATATATTTTGTTTTATAAGTTTTTTTTTACCTGTTTCTTAACTTTATATTAAAATACAATTTTTATATATGATAATGCTATATGGTATTAATATCATCTATGTTCTTTATTACTTTTTACAATGCTTTTTTACAACCCATTGACATTTTCATTCGATTGTCCTGACAATCTTCTTCAGAACTATAACAAACACATAATACAAATACATGAGTAACAATATACATGAACATATAATTTTACATTTTATATATACATACATATATTCTATCTTATAATTATTATGTATATACCCACATATATCTTTATATACCTTTTTATATAATTATTACCTTTTTATATTTTATATATTCTACTCTTTTTTATATTCTATATTTATCAATTAATACTTCCTATAATCATATATAAATATTATTTTTATTTCATTTATTTTTTTTATTTTACTCTTTTTAATATTTAACTCTAACATGATGTTTTACATTATTATTATTCATTATATTAACATTCAATGTGTATAATTTTCTTTAACCTATAATATTATTTTTTAACATTTTTTATCATATTTTTATAACATATTTTATACCTATCTTCTACTTACATTTCCAAATCTTAACTGCTAAATCAAACTTTTAAATTTTACAGTTATACTTTAGTAGCACCCTCTTTCTATTTTTATATAATTAAATCTTTTTTTTATGTCAAAATCTTTTTCAGGTCTAAATCTCTATTTAATACTGGCTTAATATTATTAATATAAATAGCTTCTTTTATTTTTCTATCTCTTTTATTATTTGTAAATTGTACCATCTTTATACAATCCTTTCCAAATTCATGTCCTGTTTCTAATGAGTGTAAATATATTGCAAATTTTTACAAAAAATCAAGTCAGATGTCACCTGACCTAATTTAATAAACTTGTATTTACAAATGTTATATATGGAGCTCACAAAATAAGCTCTTAACAAGCTTTGCAAAATATCCTCAATGCCAGACTGGTTTTTGCTACTCGCATCATCAGTGAGGTGCCAGGATATTCAAGCATTAGATTAAAATGTATAACTTAATAGTTATACATTAGATAAAGTGCTGGTCTTGTCCTGGTATTTTTAATCTAATGCTTGAATATTGTGGCACCTCACCGATGACACCAGTAACAGAAACTGGTCTGGGGTTAAGGATATTCTGCAAAGCTTGTTAAGAGCTTATTTTGCGAGCTCTATATATAACATTTGCAAATTTTTATCATATTTATTTTAAAAATATGTTAAAAATATGATAAAAATAATATTATAAATATAAGAAAATTATACATATTGAATGTTTTAATATAATGAATAATAATAATGTAAAATATAATGTTAGAGTTAAAGATTAAAAAGAGTAAAATACAAAATAAATGAAATAAAAATAATATTTATATATGATTCTAGGAAGTATTAATTGATAAATATAGAATATAAAAAAGAGTAAAATGTATAATATATACAAAGGTAATAATTATATAGAGAAGTGTATAAAGATATATGTGGGTATATAAATAACGATTATAAGATAGAATATATGTATGTATATATAAAATGTAAAATTATATGTTCATGTATATTTGTATTTATGTATCTGTATTGTGTTTGTTATAGTTCTGAAGAAAGAAACTCAGTGGGTTGTAAAAAAGCATTGTAAAAAGTAATAAAGAACATAGATGATATTGATATTATATGCATTTGGCAGTGCAATAAGTAAGATAAAGTTATAATACTTTATAAAGATAATACTATAGGTGGAATTACAATAGGTACTTTGTAAAAAAAATCAGATTAAAAAAGATAGCTTTGTAATATGTATATTTTTCATGTGTTAAAAGTAAAGGATAATTTTATAATTAGTAATTTACACTTTCTAAAAATCTCTAACTTATGTTTCTCTTAATTAACCTTCTTTTTTAAAATCTCAATTTGTTTTTTCTAGCTCGCAGTACTTCAAGTTACAACAGTTATTTTGGTTCAATAAGTTAAAAAATTATTACAGTTTCTAAAAACCGTTGGAAAAAAACTTCTATTTTGTTTATTCAGTACTAGAAATAACATTAAAACAATTATTAAATAGATAAACAAGTAAATAGAATAAACTACAATATTATCAAATAAAAATACTTCTTATATACATGCAATCAAATGATAAATATGAAACACACAGCAATACTATAATGAAATTGTTCATATGAAGAATAAGAGCCACAATTCGTCAATGTGGTATTATACCGTAATATGCATAACAGAAATTTCATTAACCCAGCACAATATTGGTCAGTAATTCGTTCACTGCTAGAATTACTCATTAACATTGATTTACATAATTGGATTACTCAGAATATAATAATAAAATAATAATGATAAAATGGTTAAATTTTTATAACAATAATTGCTGTTGACAATAAAATTAATATTGGCTAGAACAAATCAGTTTTGATTTCAGGGTAAGAATGCTTCTATACCTTCCAGCACTAGCTTCTGCTGAAGCATCAGTGTTGTCCATTTCTATTACTTCTTAAATATTGGTTTTGAACTTTCTTCTATACAATGAAATAACCGAAAGTCATATGTACAAGTATCATAAGTATTAAGCAATTAAGTTTAAATTTGGATGAAAAATTGATATAATTACTGCTGTATTATAAAATAACAGTTGAATGAAATAAATTATGAAAATGGCAAAGAAATTTTAAGTATAAAACAAATTGTATTGCGTTTCCATACAAATATGTAAATCACCATCTTGTAGTATGTCTATTTGTGTATATCACTGTTTTGTTTACTATCTTATTTAACTTACCTTAACCTCTGCAAATATACATGCATATACTGCACAAAACCACATGTTAATTACATATAAACAGTTTATGAAATACGTTGTTAAAATAAAGATTTTCATGATTTAATTTCTCATTTAAAAAAAATATGCAAATGGAAATAATATTTAATCTTCAAAAAGAAAAAAATAATATTGAAGAGTTTTAAAAAAATCAATTTTTCTATTGTTAATTAAACACTTGCATATTCAATGTTTTAATTAACTATTATTATTGAAGATTTTAAACTAATATAAATCAATGTCTTACCAATATTTTATTATTCAATATTCCCTTTTTGTGTTTATTATTTGGAGAAATACACTTTTGACAATGTTGAAAATAATCTTTTTTTTGTAAGGTCAATAGTTTTAATTTGGAAGTTTTTCTTTTAAATGTTAATTTTCTTCACAACTATTGTTCTATATCAGTAACTGCTGAATTTTATCTTTTATAGATTTAGTTTTTTTTCCAGGACATTTTTATATTAATATTTTAGCTGAATTTCAGCTTTTCTCTAGATCTTTTTTTTTTAGATGAGTTACCAACTCAAGACAATTTATAAGACAGACTGTATGTAAATTATAAGACAGTTTTAGGCTTTATATTTACTTTTTGATTAGAAATTGAGATAGAAATGGTGATTCAATTAAAGTTTGTACTAAGCACAATTTTACATTATATATAGCAATAGCCTAACATTACTTAACTGTGGTGATTGGACAAGAACCTGTGTGTTCAATGTAGTATGACCATAGGGTGACATCATATCTGCAAAACATTTTACACCAGTGCTGCAAGAAGTATTTTGTGGATTAAAATTGAAAGCTAAAGGAGTGAAAGTAAATAGAGATTATTTAAGTCATTTAGATTTTGCAGATGATGTAGTTGTTTTTGCAAATAATGCTTTAGAGCTACAGGAAATGTTGCAAGAGTTATAAGATGAAAATAGGAAAATAGGTCTAAAGATAAATGTTAAAAAGACTAAAGTAATGTTCAATGGATTTTCTCAAAATATAAAAATAAAGATTGATTATGATGAGTAAGAAGAAGTTAACAGCTACAAATAACTTGGTCAGATTATTAATACAGATTGGAAACATAATGGATGAAATTAATCATAGAATTAAACTTAGTTGGAGTGCTTTTGGTAGAAATAATTTGATACTAAAAAGAAATATACTTATGTGTTTGAAAGGGAAGGTTTTTAATAAATGTGTTTTACTAGTTTTTACTTATGGATCCGAGACTTGAATACTTAATAGAAGAGCAATACAAAGACTTCAGACCACTTAAAAAAGTATGGAGAGATGCATGTTGGGAGTAACAAGAAGAAATCGAAAACAGGTGTTACTGACTTCATTGAAAAAATTAAAAGACTGAAGTGGAGTTGGGCTGGACATGTTACTAGAAGAGATGATAATAGATGGACAATTGAAATCTTAAACCGGATTCCAAAAGATTGTAAAAGACTCAGAAAGAGACCACATGTGAGATGGATGAATGAAATAAGAAGGTGTGCAGGGATGATGTGGGGAAAAGCAACTAAAGATCAGAGAAGATGGATTGAACTTGGAGAGACCTTCATCCTGTGGTGGCTTGATAATGATTGATGATGATGATGATAATAGCTAATCTTCATAATAGCCATTAACGACAATAATGAAACTTACATTTTTACAATTTTGCTTAACTTTGTTTCATCAGTTAACTTCTTTTTTTTTGTAGTCACTTCTGCTAGTTCTTTGGTAAAATTATTTACTCAATATCTTCAAATACCATACTTTTTTTTTTTTTTGGTGATAAGTGATTGAATATCTATTTCATCACACTTAACTTTAATCGCAACTGCAACAGGTATTGCTGTTTTTTTATTTCTTTATATATCTGCCACCTAACCAGATAACAATTTTTGCTTGCTAAAATCATTTTCCAATACTAATTATTTTTTCATAAATATGTTCATTTACTTCCTGGGAAATGATATGGCTTTTTTGATTAATGACTCGTTTAACTAATAAGTTTGTATACAAAAAAAAATTGAAATTGTATATATATTGACTTTAGAATTTGAATTTATAAAAACTAAAATTTAAATCTTAAAACTACTTTCCATAAATTAATTATTAAATTTTAAAAAAATCTCTACAAATAAAAAAAAAAAGCATTTTATTAAACAAACTTTTCATATAGATTGATTTAGTAATATTTAATTGCCAAAAAGTATTTTTGAGATATTTATGAAAATGATACACGTGATAAAGTTTTGTTTTACAGTTATGAACTAATGTCTATCTACAATCGCTGTGCCATTTTCTAAATTTGTTTTATATAACAAATAATAAGTTTAATTATTATTGTTTTATATTTTAATCATCTCTCACTCATAGAAGTCACTTTGATTTGGATTTTCAAATGTTTTTAAATAATTCAAAACTTATAATTAAAACAGACAAAACTCTCCATACAGTAGTGCCACTCAGTGCAAGCCAGAGTAATCAATGAATGCCAGAACGCTTGTGCATAAAATCCCTATCTAATGCCTACTCATCCAATATCCCCAGACTAGTTTCTGGCTTGTGGTCTTCCTCAGTGAGGAGCTTTGACACTACTATATGGAGAGTTTTGTCTGTTTTAATAACAGTTATGAGCAAGCATAAGAAACTGTGATCATGTGATGTTTAGTGGTTTAACTTATAAATTAACTGTTTAAGTTGTGATTTTTAATTTCTACTATTCACAATAAGTTTAAATACTATAGATTTATTATTATTACACTTTTCATTTTACAATGCCATATATTTCATAACCTGGGCTACTATACAAAGTTTGCACTAACTTTTAATGTATTCACGATCACACTTAATCTCTACCTTTTTTTGGTTTTTTTATTGCACAGTTTTGTCATTTTAATTTCCATGCTGTTTTCTTTTTTGGCTCATATATATAACTTTAATATTTTACATCTTCTCTAACTACTAATTCATATAATGCTGTCACTATAATAGGAAAAAGAGTATAAGTTGATTTATTGAGTGAATGTTAGATAGATAAGTATATGATGGAGGATTTGATAAAAAGATGGAGAGATAGAGTAGATAAGTAGGTAGACATAAATAGTTAGATATGTAGACAAACCGGTAAATAGATAATTAGGTAAGTAGAAATAGAGATATTTTTTTTATTATTAAAAAAAAAGTTGTACTGATCTGTCGATGAAAAATGTTTTCAAAAAAAAAAAGAAAGCTACAACTGAAAACAAGCTGATTTCATCTGTAAAGTCTGTGTTAATCATTAAATTGTAGATTCAAATGAAAAATTACCAATATTTTTTAAATTAATTCATGGAATTCTAAAGTTAATAAGAAAAACTTTGATTTCATTTAATCTTTTGTCATTAATTAAGCCAATGGCTTTATTAATATTTTAATAATTAAGAAATAAGACTTTTTATTGTGAAAAATGGAGACTATTGTTTTTTTAATTATCGTTGACGACATTGCCAATGGTAAAATCTACAATAAACTGTTCAAAATAGATAATTAATTGATAATTCTTTTATATTCATTAACATTTCAAAATTGAAAATAATGCAACTAATGCTTTAATCAAACGAAAATAAATATTTCACTTTTTGTTTTTTCATGTGTCATAGCATCGGCCAAGAAGCGAACCCGCTAACCCGGGACAACTGCTTGTAAGGAAGCTGTGCTGGCACTCGACCACCAACACTGAATATTAAAAAATTTGATAGCTGTTGAAATTTTATGTAGTATATATAAGTAGATACATTTTAGTACAATATATTTATTGAAAATAACGTATAAAATGATGATAAACATATTAATCAAAAAATAGTAAATGCTAAGTCATATAAGAGAAAGAGCAAATGTATACATAAATACTTCACATGAATTTTTAATTTCAATGGAAAATAATGAATTAAATAGAAACATAATTATATCTACACAAAAATAAAATCTTAAAAAAATAACATGACCGTAGAATATATCTACATTTAAATGATTTATATACTTTATAATTTATAAAAAGCAAATCTGCTTTGAACTAAAAAAAGATTTTGTATTAATAAAACATTCGAGTAAATTACACATAAAATAAAACCTATACAATTTCATTACTGGCCCGAGGATTTTTTTTATTAATTAAAATATATCACATTTCAGTCTCAGAATAAAAAGATTTAGATTTTGTTCTAAAATATAATGGGAAAAAATAATCCTTTCATATATCAAATATTTTTAGAATACATATATGTATTAGATTTAATTCTGTTTAATAGAGTATACTGCTTATGATTTTTAATTTCTATAATTAAATAAAATTATATTTAATTAAATTACCTATGAAGAAAAATTTACAAATTTTACTTAGTATTACACATTAGATAACTACTTATTAAATTCTCTGTTTTTATATATATATATATTTCTGGTGGCTACATAATATTCTACTTTTTGTAAAATTTTAACAAATATACTCTTAATAAATCCATAAAACTTAATTTATAATTCCACAATTTTTACTTAAGTTAGTAAAATTTGCATCCAACTTTTATGCAATCCATTTTACAGCTATGTTTTTTTTTACTTATAACTATGTATTAGGATCCTTGTCACCGTAGTTTTGAAGAGAAATCTAGCAAGCTTATTAAAGTACATTTATATGAATAATCTACCATATCCCATTACTTTGAATCTTTATTTTATTTAAATCTATACTATATTTTCTTCTTCTTCTTCTTCTTCTTCTTCTTCTTCTTCTTCTTCTTCTTCTTCTTCTTCTTCTTCTTCTTCTTCTTCTTCTTCTTCTTCTTCTTCTTCTTCTTCTTCTTCTTCTTCTTCTTCTTCTTCTTCTTCTTCTTCTTCTTCTTCTTCTTCTTCTTCTTCTTCTTCTTCTTCTTCTTCTTCTTCTTCTTCTTCTTCTTCTTCTTCTTCTTCTTCTTCTTCTTCTTCTTCTTCTTCTTCTTCTTCTTCTTCTTCTTCTTCTTCTTCTTCTTCTTCTTCTTCTTCTTCTTCTTCTTCTTCTTCTTCTTCTTCTTCTTCTTCTTCTTCTTCTTCTTCTTCTTCTTCTTCTTCTTCTTCTTCTTCTTCTTCTTCTTCTTCTTCTTCTTCTTCTTCTTCTTCTTCTTCTTCTTCTTCTTCTTCTTCTTCTTCTTCTTCTTCTTCTTCTTCTTCTTCTTCTTCTTCTTCTTCTTCTTCTTCTTCTTCTTCTTCTTCTTCTTCTTCTTCTTCTTCTTCTTCTTCTTCTTCTTCTTCTTCTTCTTCTTCTTCTTCTTCTTCTTCTTCTTCTTCTTCTTCTTCTTCTTCTTCTTCTTCTTCTTCTTCTTCTTCTTCTTCTTCTTCTTCTTCTTCTTCTTCTTCTTCTTCTTCTTCTTCTTCTTCTTCTTCTTCTTCTTCTTCTTCTTCTTCTTCTTCTTCTTCTTCTTCTTCTTCTTCTTCTTCTTCTTCTTCTTCTTCTTCTTCTTCTTCTTCTTCTTCTTCTTCTTCTTCTTCTTCTTCTTCTTCTTCTTCTTCTTCTTCTTCTTCTTCTTCTTCTTCTTCTTCTTCTTCTTCTTCTTCTTCTTCTTCTTCTTCTTCTTCTTCTTCTTCTTCTTCTTCTTCTTCTTCTTCTTCTTCTTCTTCTTCTTCTTCTTCTTCTTCTTCTTCTTCTTCTTCTTCTTCTTCTTCTTCTTCTTCTTCTTCTTCTTCTTCTTCTTCTTCTTCTTCTTCTTCTTCTTCTTCTTCTTCTTCTTCTTCTTCTTCTTCTTCTTCTTCTTCTTCTTCTTCTTCTTCTTCTTCTTCTTCTTCTTCTTCTTCTTCTTCTTCTTCTTCTTCTTCTTCTTCTTCTTCTTCTTCTTCTTCTTCTTCTTCTTCTTCTTCTTCTTCTTCTTCTTCTTCTTCTTCTTCTTCTTCTTCTTCTTCTTCTTCTTCTTCTTCTTCTTCTTCTTCTTCTTCTTCTTCTTTCTTTTTCTTCTTCTTCTTTTCTTTTCTTCTTCTTTTCTTCTTCTTCTTCTTATTATTATTATTATTATGATGATGATGATGATGATGTTTCAAAAGGCCTTTATTGTCTCAAAAGAATTACAAATTTTGCATTTACATAGTTCGTCTACATATAATATCCTGGATTGTCCATTATCATTTGAACACCATTAGCAAATCAATTACTTATAACAGAAAGGAAAAAAATGTTGCTAAATTGTCCTTGTTGCTAATTTGACATGCATATCCTTCTTAAGTTTTTTTATAATGTTTAATTTCCTCAATTCACTATAACATAGATCTAATCTTAAGTAATGAATTGTTCTTGTTGCTAATTTGACATGCATATCCTAAGTTTTTTTATAATGTTTAATTTCCTCAATTCACTATAACATAGATGTAATCTTAAATAATGACCAGGTTGCTGCATAAATGTCAGGTCTGGCCAGTGACTTATCCCTTTTCTGTATTATTTCAAGTTTATTTGAAAAAGTAGCTGGATATCTCCTGGAATTGTTACCAATTAGGAAAGTGCATCTAGTACACCAGTATGCATATAACACAAAGGTTGCTGCCCTGACCCTTGGTGTTAATCCTTCTCTAAATGCAGAAATTAATTGATGCATTGTTACATTAGACTTTCTATAACTGCTAGTTATGAGATTTCTTATCTGCCTAAGTCCCTCACAGTGATATAGCAGATGTGATAGGGTTTTCTCAGCTCGATGGCATAACCCACAAAAGGAATCAATTGACGTATACAGTCTTTTATGGCAAAGAAAATATGTGGTAGGTAATGCAGATAGATTAAGTTTTATTAGAAAATTGAAAAACTTTGGTTCTAAGGCCCATCGTTTATACCTTTTAACCAGTTGCTTATTATTAATTCCCAGTATTGGTTCTAAAGTAATTGTGTTATTATCTTCATGTATTAGTTCATAAATTTCCCAGTATTTGTATTTATTAATAAATTGCTCTGGGATTTTTGATTCTGTTTTACAAAGATGTATTAATTGTATTATTATTATTATTATTATTATTATTATTATTATTATTATTATTATTATTATTATTATTATTATTATTATTATTATTATTATTATTATTATTATTATTATTATTATTATTATTATTATTATTATTATTATTATTATTATTATTATTATTATTATTATTATTATTATTATTATTATTATTATTATTATTATTATTATTATTATTATTATTATTATTATTATTATTATTATGATGATGATGATGATGATGATGATGATGATGATGATGATGTGAAAAATGAATTTGACTGACGTAGCAAAACTTCAAGGAATCAAGTATGAGACAATGCATTTAATTTATTTCTAATGTTACTTAATTTATTTATACATAAGTGCTCTTTGGACTTGACTAATGTTACATACATATTTGGCTTTCAAAATATAATAAGTTGCATAGTAAATTATTTTTTATAATTTTATATATTTGTTTAACTGTTTCAAAGTATGTATTGTAATTTTGTATTATGTATTTTGCTATCAATATTATTATTACTCATTTATTGCATTGTTGTTGTTGCATTTTAATTTTTCTTGTTGTATTGGAGCTTTGGATCTTATATGCAAATGATTATTATTAATACTTTATTAAAAATAAGCACTCAATAAGTTATTATTATTGTTATGTGATGTTAAGTTGATATCAACCCTAAGTGAAGAGATGTTTTACTACTAATATGACTGTGATCAATTATTACCAACACTATATGATTTTTTTAACAAAATATCTGTATCTTGAAGAGATTAAGAAGTTAGATAAAATATAAAATTTACAATAGAAAAAGAAAACGATAATAAATTATCATATTCAGATATTTTGTTAAAGAAATTATATAGAAATGTTAAGTGCAAAATAGAAACATCTATATATATATATATAAAATCTAATATAGATAGTAATATAAGTAATTGGAATTCGAATATAGATATAAAATATAAAATAAGTAGTATAAATTCAAGAATATATAGCACTAGCAAATATTGCTCAGACAAAGATTTTATTAAACGGGTAGAATTAATAATTAAAGAATTTAAAGATAATGAATATCCAGAGAAAATTATAGATGAAAGTATAAGGAAATCAAAAGAAAAATTTAATAAAAATAAGGAGATAGTATGTAGAACAGATAAAATAGATAAGAATGAATATATGGGTATTAGAACTTATAATAATAGTATTGTAAAAAGGATGAATAAAATAATTATTAACATTAATAAAAAGTTTAATAATATAATAAAATTTAAGATAGTAAATAAAAGAAGGAAAAATATACTTAATATATTAGATAATAAATATGTAAGAAAAGTAGAAAAATGCATAAATGGAGTATATAAAATTGAATATACGTCATGTAAAAGTAAAAATATAAAAAATTATTATGTAGGTGAAACAAAGAATTCAATTTATACAAGATTAGTTCAACATAAGTATGATAAACATCACATGATCACCATTTCTTATGCTTGCTTATAACTTATTAAACAGGTAAAACTCACTATACGTATTGCCACACATAGCAAACTAGAGTAATCAATGGATGCCAGAAGGCTTGTGCATAAAATCTCCATCTAATGCCTACTTATCCAATATCCCCAGACTAGTTTCTGGCTTGTAACCTTCATCAGTGAGGAGCCTTGGATCTTAGAGCACTGCACCTAGATCTTGGGATCTAGTCTGGGGATATTTGATGAGTAGGCACTAGATGGGGATTTTATGCACAAGCCTTCTGGAATCCATTGATTACTCTAGCTTGCTGTGTGTCGCAATACGTATAGTGAGTTTGCTTGTTAAATAACATAAGTATAAGTGTCACCCATTTATTTGCATTCATTAGAAACAGATCATAGGTTTGAGAAGGATAATATAAAAATGATTAATTATACAGGTAATAGAAGGAATAGGAAAATTAAAGAGGCAATATTGTTAAAAATATAAAACAAAATCTTAATAGGGATTTTGGGGGTAAAGACAATAATTTTATGAATAATTATAGTTAAACCATTAAGCATCACATGATCACTATCTTATACTAGCACATAATTGTTTATAAACAAATGGTTTAACACCAATCCAGCCTAATAGGATAGTGGTGACTATGGTTGTTAAAGAGTCAAAGACACCAAAATGTATGGGTGCTGAACTAAGTTCAGACCCATATGACTATATAAGCTATTGAGCTTATATTGAAAATATTTTTGTGTTTTCAATTTCATTCTCATAGTTTTGTAGTTAAGTAGGGATAAAAGGTGGGTGCTGGAGGGTTGCATTAGATCCTAAGATCTAGGTGCAGTGCTCTCCGATTTAAAGCTCCTCACTGACGATGGCCACAAGCCAGAAACTAGTCTGGGGATATTGGATGAGTAGGCATTAGATAGGGATTTTATGCACAAGCCTTCTGGCATTCATTGATTACTCTGGTTGGCACAGGGTGGCAATACTGTATGGAGAGTTTTGCTTTGTTTATAAATAATTATAGTTATTATTATTAATAATAGTTTAAATATAAAAAGGTTTAAATATAAAAAGAGGGAGTTGTTAAATATAAGAATTTTTGAAAATTTTGTCAGTTGGTTTTGGAAATAGGATTATAAAGTTGTAAGTATTTAATAATGTAACAAAAAGGTAATTTATAATGTAAAAAAGTTAATAGTTAAATATATAATAAAAATAAAGAAAGTTTAGAAGTAATTAAGAAAATATAATTAAAAAGATAATAATAAAATGATAGATTAAATAGTAGAGTTTAAAGATTAAAGTTTTAAAATTATAATAAAATTGTTTTAGAATAATTTAATAATAAAATACTATAAATCAGAAAATAAAATTAGTTAAGAGTAGAATAATGAAATGAAAAATGATTATTTATAATGGTCAGGCTAAGATGTATGTTATTGATTATGTATATAAATATAATGTATTAATTGTATGATTATATATTTGGTTATTGTAGCTCTGATGATGACTGCAGGACAGTCGAAACTGTAAGAGTAAAGTTTTGGTGTAAAAATAAAGTATTGTTAAGTGTATAAAAAAGTGGGAAATGATATCATATGTAAATAAATATAGAAATTAATACATAAAGAAAGGAGGAAGAAGAAGAAAATTTTAGATCATACCCATGAATGATATTTAGTGTTTTTTAACTATTACTCACTAGTAGTGATTTAACAAAAAGATTTTATTATATAAATTACTTTCATTTAATATTTAATTTTGATAAATAATGATTTTTTTGACCACACATAAATATCTTGGCAATTTTTTTGGCCACATTTGATAAATGTTCTAGAGGCTATAAAGATTATGGCTGTGTGTATAATTCCTTGATATTTTATTTACTAAACATTTTTGTTATTAACTTTGGCCTATTTGTCAAATGTCACTTATCAATAAATAAAAATGTCCAATATATTGTAACCAGTTGGCTATATATCTCCATTAAAAATAATTAGATAAGTTGGCAGCATGTTCTTCAGGTTTAAGTATGCCATTTTTTTATGCTTATACTATTTTCATTGTGAAAATACATGAAACAAACATATTAATTTAATTATGAAAAAAAAAAGAATACAAATGTTTTTCAATTATGTTTTCTTTACAAAAGATTCATAAACATTATATTATTTCCATATTCTTTTGTTTTTCACAAACATATTATATTATTTTAAAGAAACTAATTTTATTGTTGAAAAAATGAAAATGATTACTTAGCATCTTCTTGTCAACTTTCATATGTACATAGTGGTTCCACCAATGAAAATCAATCATCATAACTCATATATATATAAATACATATATATATTTGTATAAAAATATATTTACAATGAAAACATTATATGCTTAAAATTTATAACTCATTGCACACACTTTAAATGCATGAATAAAGCATCTGAAAAAAGCAAATGATTCAAGAAACATTTCTGGTGAACTAGTAGTCTTCAGTTCGTCCAGGTCACCATTTCTTTTGCATTTTCATCATTTTCAAATAATATTTATCAATATCAAATTATAACTTAAACTGCATGAAATTTGGCTAAACTGAGTTATAATAAGTTAATACTACTAAAGTTATATTTTACAAATAATGCACTTAAAAGAAAAGTAAAATTATTATTATAGTTGTAATTATGAAATAGTAACCCACTTTGAGTGACCATCAAAATCTCTTAAAATCAGATTAAAATGTCTAAATTAAATTAATTCATGCAAATGTCATACTTAAGTATAAAGATTATTTGTCCATGTATATACAGTAGAATCAAACATACACTATATCACCCTCACATGCATTGCCATTTTATATAATAGCTCATGTTTTGTTGATAAACTGATTACAATATTGTCATATCTCACCTTGCCTTCTGAATGGACTAATCCAGATTCCTTCCTTCTCTGATCAGATTGAGCATTCATTGCCACTAACCAAGTCAATGGTTAGTATGGGCCAATAGGCAATGATGCTCTCTGAATCTGATTGGTCTAATAAGGTTGGGTATCTGGCAATAAATAGTCAGTCTTTTTTGAGGTAATGAGAGAATATCTGTCTAACCTAAGTGATGGTTCCTTTTCCATTAAACCACTGCTAACAGTGAGATTTCCATTATAGCCATTATGCTATAGATCTATGCAGTGAGGCAAGTTCACAATAAGACTGGAGCTGACTTGAAGCAAGATGACTGGTACAGCTGAAAGAGTCATTGGACAAACTCACAAGGCAGGCTGTTACATACAGCTGGACGTGAGTCATATCTTTTGGGCACCACTGACTCTACATTAATTGAGGTATATATGTGGCTGTATATTCATTGACATTGTATATTATGTAAAATATATTTAATCCTAATAAATCATATTAATTGAACTTCAGGTGTTCATATTTTTTTGTGACTGTTGGTTTGAGTCTGCAATCCAGACCAAACACAACAGAATTGGTGTTATCTGACAAAAAAAATATTTTCCCTCAAGACTGGAAAAATAGAGTAAATACATAAGTGTGCAGTTAAAGACATTCATCATATTTACAATACAGTGATTATTAAAATCACTATTCTGCCCAAATGAAAATCAGATTTGGGGAGAAAAAATTGACTGCAAACATTATAGGCATGTTGATTGAACTCAAACCAATAATAAGGGTGTTACTCATAATATAGCAACAGAAGCTCTTCCTAATAGATTGTTAGGTTTGTCATTATCATTTTTGAACAGTTACAAACTATAGCTGTCAAATTAACATTATGATTGGTAACTCGCAATTGTTTCTCTCATGACATATAGAGGGAAAATTACAAAATAGCTAATTTTGCTGGCTCCATGATAGCTTTTGATCCAGTCTATCCTGAGGGCTGGTCAAACTATAAGGAGTAATTAATTTTTTACCTCCAAGTTAACTAGATCAAGAAGCCTGCTGTAAAATTGGCATATTAATAATGATAATAGGACCTCAGAGATATGAGATCCTGAAATCACAATCTATGTCAAAAAAGCCATCTCATCTAGATTTTGACAAAACATTAACAATACTCACAGATTATTCTTTTACCAAAACCTCTGAGAATAATGCAGAGATATTATTTCAATCTCTGCATCCAAGAGCATGGGGGAAAAGCCAGAGAGTTTGCAATGTAAATCCGGACATTGGCATTAAAGTGTGACTTTAAAGATTTTCTGAATGATGCATTCCATAATCGTTTTATTGTTTATTGAATTGCAAGGATACATTATTTTTAAACATGCATATATATAATAACTAAATTAACATATTAACTGCTGGGAAAAGTTTATATATATAATAACTAGATTAATACTACAACACTGATTTATTGTGTAAATGAAATTCTCTCAATTTAAAATACAAGATAAAGTCTTTTGAAAAGATAAGAATAAATAGTCATATTCTTTTAGAATGCTCTGGGAAATATTTTTTTTAACATTTTTCTTTTATAGAAACACAATAAGACTAATCTCTTTATTTAAAAAACTATGATTTTTTCAATTGTTTTAATATTTTTATGTATTAACTTTAAGTATGTTCTAACATTTTATAAAACATTTAGCATTACATTTAGAAAATATTTTATTATATAAAATATTGTGTATCATATTTGGGAAAATTGATAAAGGAAAAATAAAATGTAAGTGCTCTCAAACCAAGCAAATTTTATAATGTACACAATCATTTATGATACTCTGATACAGAAAAATGACAGTTGGTATAATTTAAAATTTATTTACAAATTTCATTTGAAAAATCGGATTATTTTTAAGTGCATAGGAAGTATGTATATACTTTTAGAGAAAGGCTCTAACCTTTATCATATGCATCTTGAACATTTATAATAGTCAAACAATGTCTTTCTTTTGACCATCGAGGGATACCTCAAACCTCAACACAAGCTAATGACTTTATAAAGATAAGAACAGCCATCTTATCTTTAACTTAAATTCCCACTTATATAGGCCAAATCGGAAGCATCTTCATTTGAGAGTGTGAAACTGTTAGTCTCATTTTTTAGTCCATTATTTTCTTTACAATCATAATATTAAATCATTGTAAATCACCAGCTTTTGTGAAGATTAATTTGTAAAGGAAGTAGTGGACTTAAAAATTGAAAAGACTAACAGCTTCATGCTCCCAAATCAAGATGTTTCAGATTGGTCTATATAAATGGAAATTTAAGTTAAAGATAAGACAGCCATTCTTATCTTTATAAAGTTGCTATCTTGTATCAAGGTTTGAAAGGTCTCTCTCTAGTCAAAAAAAAGACATTGTTTGACTAGTTTAAATGTTCAAGACACATATGATAAAGCTTAAAGCCTTTCTCTAAAAAAATTATTTGTATAAATGTGCTCACATTCAACACTCAGTAATGGAAAATGGATGTGTAAGTATCATAAAATGTATTAAATTTGCAAATTTTAATGTTTTTTTTGTTTGTTTGTTTATTTATACTTTTTTTAGTTGCTTACATTTTCTTATGATAACATTAAGTTGAAGTTATGCACTTCAATACGGAATAGTTCCTGGCTTTACAGTACATAATTTTGTTAACATGGTAAATAAAAATTCATATTGTAATATTTAAATAGAAGGTAATCAACTTTTTACATGTGTACTGTCCTGTTATATTAATTTTTGTTGAATGTGAGAAAACTATTGATTAAGGCACAATATAGAGATATTTGAAAAATAAGAATGACGATGTGTGAAGAGTTGATTACGTTCTATTTAAAATTCCATCCAGTTTGAAATTGCACTACCAAATCTATTAGTCAATTACATAAATTTATATTCTGCAAACCATGTTTAAAATTTATGGTCATACTATGCAATTTTCAAATAAAGTTATAAAAATGTTTCTATTTAAAATAAACATTTAATCTAATATAATAAAAAAAATACAGTTAATATTCTCAAAGGATGCCAATAGATAGTGACCAAATATTTTATTCAAATTTTAATTCACCTAATTGAAAATGTAGCTGGAAAACATAACTTTATCATTTTTTAAAAAAACAATTCTCATATATAGTTAAGTAAATTACATTTATAAATTATGTATATGGATGTGAATATTTTCAATATGTTATAGGTATATTTGTTTATATGTTAAATACTTTTGACATGCATATTGTGTATATATATATATATGCATACACACTTTTATGTAAATTGATATATATTTAATATAATGGGTTATACGCTATAATGTTTGATATTCAGATACATCGATTTTTATTTAGTAAAATATGCATTATCTAGCTGTTTGTATACACATAAAATTACCATACATAGAGATAGTATACAATATATAAAAAATGGTTTTTACATAAAAAAAAAATATCTTTCTTTTTTTTTATAAACTCAAAAATTTAATTATGTATAAAATTTATAACTGAAAGTACTAATATTGTTTGCTGGGTGTTGCCACATGATTTTCAATCTTAATAACTTTGATTGAATAATTTTAATATTAACATATAGCACATAAGGTTTAAAGAATATTTTGGATAATGGGAACTGACAAAATAAATTTAAGTGAGAGTAAATTCAGAAATGAAAACATTATATAATCATTGCTATTATAACTACAGTGCCACAAACTACATTATATGTACAGCATGCATATATAAATTAAGATTATAATATAGATAAAATTTAATAATATACAATACAATGTGATGCTCTGTAGTTTCTCCTTTCTCAAAGTCAGGAATCTCTCAATTGTTATGGCCAGAGAGACCTGTTAGATACCTTACCTTCCATTTCCATTCCCCACCCTAAGTTTTTCCCCATTTTCTTTTCTATCCTGCTCCATCCCATTCCTACAATATTATCCTTGCCCACTCTATGGCCTTTATGTCTAAATATACCTTTTTCCAAACCCAGCATGAAAGCTAAAAACCCACTTTCTGTATAATCATTCTGTTTATATTTAGTCGCCCAAAACTTCATTATTCATACCCTTTCTGCTTGTAAGCATTTGCACTCAATTAACAGATGCCTAATATTTTCTATACCTTACTTACATAACTTGCAGACTAAATCACCAACATTTCTCTATTTATGTGTATATTCCCTTATTGTTAATGATCCTGTTTCAGCCTTAAACAGTAAAATACTTTCCTTGCTACTATCATAAATTAACTTGCAATCAATATTCTGTTTACTTTTATATATATTTAAACTCTTTTTATTCTCCATAATAATTCTCCATCTCTCCAACTCCCTATTTGTTATCAATACAAATATTCTTCCATTCCTTGCCACTATAATTCTCAACATTTCTCCGAAGACAATTATACCACCTCTTTCGCATACCAGACTATCTTTATCACCTATCTTCTTGCCTGTCCTTTTCTCATAATTAAATACTATTTTGGCTATTTTCTTATTATCTATAAATTTCAATCTACTGAACATTTTACCTTTACTTTTTGCATCTCTCATATAAAAACATGACCATCCCATTTCTCCTTGAATTGCCTCCTTTGCCAATCACACATCTGCATCTAATGCATCTCTTCCTACTTCTCTTTGTACTTTTTCTAAGTAATCTAACACCCCTTTACTAACACATTATGCACCATTACCATATGTTAACCCTGCTGCTTCCAATCTTTTCACTGTAGCAAACTCTCCATACATTAGTGCCACCAAATGGAAGGCTTTGCAATCATTGAATGCAGGAAGGTTTGTGCATAAAATCCCTATCTAGTGTATACTCATCCAATATCCCCAGATTTTGTGGCTTTTATCACTGAGGAAACTTGGATCTAATGTAACCACAAACTAGTCTGAAGATATTGAATGATTAGGCACTAAATTAAAAATTGTATTCATAAACCTTTATGCATTCATTGATTACTAAGGCTTTCCCTTGGTGACTCTACTGTATGGAGAGTTTATTAGTGTTATTAATAACCTGTGTAAGCATATGACATGGTGATCATGTGATGTTTTGATGGTTTTACACCTATCCTGACTATAGGATAACAGCAAAATGTATAGATACTGAACTGACTTTAAATCTGATCTGTATGACTATACAAGTGAGTGAGCTCAGACTGAAAACATTATTGTTTTCTTTGATTCCTAGCTTTTTAGTAAACTAAATAAGTAAAAGGTAGCTACTGGAGGGTTGCATTAGATCTTAAGATCTAACGGCAATGCTTTCAAATCCAAGGTTCCTCACTGATGAAAGCCACAAGCTAGAAACTAGTCTGGGAATGTTGGATGGGTTGCACTAGATAGGGATTTTATGCACAAACCATCTTGCATCCATTGATTACTAAGGCTTGCACTTGGTGACACTACTGTACGGAGAGTGTGCTATTATTATTAACAGTTGCATAAGCATATGACATGGTGATCACATGATGTTTTGATAAATAAAAATTTTAATAATAAATTGAGAGGACATATATTCATGTATTTACTGAGTGTGGGTTCACTTATGCATTCACTGAAGCTATAAGAATAAGAAGAAAAAAAATCCAGCTACCATATTTTTACTTTTAAAATGAAGTAAATGGCTGACTTCTATTACTATTCAATACACGCAGGGTGATATTCTTTTCTTTTTTCCATAATATTTTTCCTCTTATAGAAATGTAATAGACTAGTCTCTCTATCAAATTACCATTATAATTATTTTAATGTTTTAAAATCATTTATGTTCTAAAATTTTACTCTTAAAAAATATTTTATTATGTGAAATATTGCACATCAAATTCAGAAAGAATAAAAAAAAAGAATAAAATATATGTGCTTTCAACATGAACTGAAGAAATTTTATAAATGAATATGTAATATATAGGGGTTTGAACTCAGACTTTCATATGACCTTCAAACTATCAACACTATCTCATGCTGCATGACACATTTGATCAAACACATGTTGAAAAGATAAATAATTATGTGTGTGATCAAGTGTGTCAGCAGTATAAGATAGTGTGGATAGTTGAGGGTTGTATAAAAGTCTGAGTTCAAACCCCCTATATATTACATATTGAAGTGCAGGTATGAAAAAGCCTGTACTGTAGGAAAATTCATATATTAATGAATATGATCATTTGTAGTACTTTGAGATAGAAAGACTATTAATGCCATAATTTAAAATTGTTTTTCTAAATTATGCTTTTATTTTTTAAAGATAATCGAATACAGTGCTCAGGAAGGTAAAATGATTACTAAAATACTGGAAAATTTTGAAAATTTTAATGGTTCTTTATGTTTATTTACATTTTTGTTTGGTTACGTTTTCTTTGGATAGCATATAATTAAAGTTGTATAATTAGGAATAACATAGTTTGTGACTTCACTAATATTTGACTTTCTTTTTAAATATAAAATTAATTCATTGATTTTTATGTATGTTTTTGAATTATTTATTTGATTAGTTTTCACATTTTGTTTCTTTGATTAATTTATTTAGACATGATTTTTTATTTCTGCTTTAAACAGTGAAATTATTAACAAAATATCATAAAAGAAATCTGTAAAGATTCCAATTTGGAGATATATAGTTCCTAAGAATAGATTCAAAACTATTTAACCATGAGTTTTATGTTTTTGTGTTTGTCAACATCTACACAGATCAGTGCCTATTATATTTCATTTATGGAACAATGAAAACAGTGAACAGAAGTTTTTTTGATTTAGTTGATGAGACTTCAATAACTTCTAGAAAGTTAAAATCCAATTTGCTTTACTACTGGATATGGAATAAGAATTTTTCTTGGAACATTACAAAAAATATACTTATTATGTCACAATACTTTGATTGCATTAAGTAGTGAAATTGTATCATGAATTATTGGCAAATCTGGCATTTTAACAACTTCTTATATATATATATATGTGTGTGTGTGTGTGTGTGAATGAAAAAATTGTAACAGAATAGAAAGTAACTGCAAAGGGGTAGTTTTGACTATACTTATAAGATTTCTCATGGTCATATTTAATTGACAATCCCAAAATTTAGCTGTGAACATTTTTTTAGACAGAGGCATAGTGTTTATCAGAAGAATATTCTAGTGCTGAGAGAAGTGTTTATAAAGTGTCTACATTACAATCCCAAACAGTGCCAGAAAGTTTTTAGGAAGATTAGATTTAATGAGAAAGATAGTTTTGACTATGATACAAGCTTACTCTTAATTTGTATGGAATAATATTGTATTTCAGTTTTCTACTGCAAAAGATTATCAGATGGCTCGATTGGTCCCTGCTTTTTATATGAGAGGGTGAGATTTTTGTTTTTGTTGTTGTTGAAATGAGACTCCAATATTTAAAAATATTTTCAAACTTTTCCCATTCTTAATGAGAATTCTTTTTGTTTCTAGAAATTATCCATTTTGTGAAGACAATGCAATTTCCATAAGCATAGTTGAATTTTCTACATTCGGGAGCTGAAAGATTATTGATGAAGATATTAAATAAAGTAGATGAGAAAATCAAACCCATGATGGACTGTTCTGTAAAATGTTATATCTAGCATAGTTATCATTTAGTATTATTTGACCTTTTTATTGAAAGAATTTTGTCAATCAAATTAATGGTTTTCCTGAATTCAAGGATTTCAAAACTTTTAGAACATTTTTCTAAAATAAAATCCTAAACTGAAGTTAGGTCAATAAAAGTAGAAATATTTTTTAACATAATTTGAAGCTTTTTCTTTAGTATAAATTGTTAAAGATAAAATTTGTTTCACAATAGATTCTTTTATTATTCTTAGCCATTGGGAAATTTGTGCTAATATGATTCTTTTAAATAGCTTATACGAAACGTATTATAATCATACTGGTGATAATTCTTTGAGTCGTTGCTGATATTATTTGATTCTAAGATTACTATGATTTTGGTTTAATACCTTCTTTTTCAAATAGTTTTTATATGAATAATATTACTGAATAGATTCTAAATATTTTAGAAACTCTGGAAAAATGCTATCTATTCCTGGAACTTTTTCTGGTTCTTGTTAAATAGCCACTGTACATCACTTGGTGGCACTCTTTCTGTGCAAAAACACAGAAATGTTCCATTTATGTGGTGAACTTATGGTGTATAGAACAGGTCTTTTCATATTAGCCATTAGCAGGCCTAGATGGCCCGCTGATGTGCTTCGCGATACTATGCAAATAGTGCAGACTTCATAGATCGCTACATTTCATTTACTATTAGAAGAATAATGTACATTTTTAAATAAAAAGAAAACTGTTTTGTTTTATCCGGCCTGGAAACATTATATTAAAATATTTTTGCATAGAAGTAGTGCCACCAAGTGATGTACAGTGGCTATTTAACAAGAACCCTTTTTCTGCTTTAAGTCAATCAAATGCAAGTTTAAATTCACTAATATCTAATAGTTTTATTATACAATTCTGCTCTAATGATGCCTTTTCTCTCTCATAAGTCTAATATGTAAGATTGACAATCTCATTAGCAGTGACAATAATCGATTTTTAAGTGCTTTTATGATTTACAATTATGTAAAATGATTTGACTTATAATTAGATCTTGTAAAGTTTTGTTTTTTAATAATATTTACACTTTTTTTAGTATTATACAATGATTTAATAAGTTTGTCAAAAAATTTCTGAAACTTTTAATAGAAATTATAAAGAGCTATGATATTTTTATTTCAATCGGGAGTAAATTGTTTTTATATATTTGAAGATGGCTCATTGATGCTGTTGTTATGATTTTTTCAAATTATTCATATCATGAAACAATTGAAGAGATTCTATTAATATTCCATTATATTCCATTTAATATATCCAATGTATTAATTCCAGTCAGTTTCTCTTAAATTTAATCTCAGATCAAAATGGTGCAAGAATGATTAGACTTAGTTTACATTGGCTTCAGAGGAAGTGGTCCACTATCCGCAAATCAGGAGATAATGTTTAATCATTTTTTATCAAAGCAAAATACAAATCAATGGTTGCATTTATTCTACTCATCTTCTTGGATTTTTCCTTGTTGATATTATAAAATAAATGCATGTTATTTAAATCCATCAATTCCAAAAATGTGACAATGTTTGTGCAGATATTCCTTATGTCTAAATGCTACAGTGAGAATTGACATTTTTCTTTATATATTCAGAAGATATGAGAGTAGCCATTTTGGTTTGGAAAGTTTGTAAATTTTGCATACATAAAAATTCTCTATCCAAATGATAATTGCAATATAGAATTATCTTTAACAGAAATTGTTTATTCTATATGATGGACTGAAACAAAGATGACTTCACCATGTTTGAAAGATCCACATAAAGATTCTCCTGAAATGCAATAACATCAATGTTCTGCTGAATAATTATTTTGTAAAGGGTGTTCATTTTTAATTTTGATACATTTTCAATATTAAGTTAAAGTAATTCTTTTTTTTTCTGTATGACAAAAAATTGCTTTGTAAAATATGTCATCATTAACAACAAGTTCAAAATAAAAACTTATTAGCATATAGTGAAAATTCATTTCATATACTAATGCATACTACTTATAGGGAAGACAGTCATATTTATCCATTGTTTCTTTGATAATATATATATATATTATAATGATGGGTTTGGTACATGAGGATAGTGAAGATCAAATGCAAATGTAAATAATTATATATGAACACATGATAATGTAAATATGAAGAAAAACGAAGAAAGTTGGAGGTAAATTTATAATCGTAATTTATTAACAATTAACTTAATGAGCTACTATGTTGAAGCAATCAAATGGGATGTTTGTGAGCAAAAGATGATCTCAATATTTTAAGGATTCATAATTTTAACATGTGCTTGGCTATATTTTAATATGCCCAAATTAAAGTACATTAGTTTTTAAAAATATATACATTTTGAAAATGACATTACTAAATCATCTCTCTAAAGATCAGCTGATAGATTAGTGTGATGTTGATGATTTGTATTTGATGATGATGCCATCAGAGCATCATCAATACTCTTAGTTATTGAACCATAACCATCCCATTACTAGCGGTATCCTACTGCATATATTATCTAAATGCACAACCATTATTTCCCATGATGCAAGCTTCATTTATTATGGATTCCAATTGTCATTCATTGAAAATATATATTGATATTTAATTATCACACTAATCTATTAAAATATATATCACAAATGTAGAATGAAATAAAGAATTAAGACAGCTTTAAATTTAACAAAACAGTTAATTTAATAATTAAAAAAGAATATTTAATTTTATAGAAATAAACATTTTCCCAATTAAGAAATATGAATAATATAATGATTTACCAAAACATCATCAGCATATGTCAATATTCAAATCAATAATCAAAATATTAATCTTGGCAATAAACTATCATCTCATTATTAAAATTTCTAGTTAACTCTTGCATTTCTACTTGACACATTGAAAAAAAAAACACCTGTAAAATATCTGTCCTATCAAATAACAGTAAATATTGCCTGATAATAGGAGCAATTTTAAGTGAGCAAAAAACTCTTCGCTTTCTTTCTTTCACCTAGAGCGTGAGATTATTAATCTGTTCAGTACAAATAAATAATAATAAATGATACTTTACAAAGATTAATAAAAACATAAGCTATTACTAATAATATAAAATAATTAAATATATAAGTGAAATAATACTCAATTTTTAGACCTAAATACGTTCTTAAACTTGGTTAGAAAAGTAAATTAAGTTTTTGTCATCTAGAGTTCTAGTATTTTATTTGTATATTTTTAAATTTATGAAAGCTCTTTCATATTTGAAATTGCTTCTTTGGGTTTAATTCTTTATTTTTTAGTTCTTGTTGATAATTTCAGTTCTTTTGTAGGTATCTAAAATTTATATTTTGGGATTCTTTTTCTTTTCAGCAGTCAGAGCTATATATATGATTACATATTTTATGTAAAATCTTTTGTCTATTTAAATATCAGTATGACATCAATGAAAAAAGTAAGATTCAGTAGTTTGAAGAATTCAATTACAGAAGTTAGCCAGACCTATATTTTAGATTATCAGCAACAATACATCCAGTTTGTTTAACTGTTCATTATAGTACTGATTACTATGTATCGCATTGTTTTATACTGGTAGTATAAACACTAACTTCAACTTTGACATAGGGTTACAAGGCTTTCTTTGATTCTTGGCAACTACTTATTGAACTCTAACTAGTACTTTGTTTGCTGATAAGTTAAATCATCATCATAACAAGCATGGATTTGCTAGGTCATTGTTTTCTGGTTGAAGGTCAACTGATAAACTCTTTCAATTAGTGAAACAATTGAAACTTAATATAACATCATTTTTTTTTTTACAGATCCTATTTTAATTTTCGATTGCAATTTCATTAATTAATTAAACAAATGTCTGCTTATTTTGTAAATAAGTCTCTATTTTCTATTTCAGACATAATTCTGATGGGCTGTTTATCATTTAACAAACTTTATGTAATCTAATTAAGATTTAGCATTACTTTGAAATTATTTAAGTTTACATTTTTCTCTAATTAAACTATTTTAGTTATTACAAACATTCAAATTGACTAAACAATTAGAAATATAAATATTACAAAATAAAACTATTTGCACTATTAAAACATTCCATGTCATAGGTATTTCCACTTTTATAATGTACTTTGAAATAATTTACAAATAAATGAGTACAAATATTACATAGCAGTGAAGGATAGAAAAGTAATATTTTGTGATCACTCATTTTCTATATTTTTAAATTAATAGCTCATTGTTGCATTAATCCCCTTTATACTTTTGCTTAAGAGCAAAGTATATTAATTAAAGAAACCTTTCAGTTATTTTATGAATTTCTCATTCAATAACTTTTATTTTGTGAGTTTTTAAAAAGAAATGATTATTTTTTACAAGAAAGTTTTGTTTTTACTAAGTATAAATTATATATGATACAACATTGTCCAAAACAATTATTAATATATAAATATACTTAGTTGAAGAAGAGATCGGAAATGCAATATATGGGTAAGAGAACAAACAGGTGTTACTGACTTCATTGAAAAAATTAAAAGACTGAAGTGGAGTTAGGATGGACATACTGTTAGAAGAGATGATAATAGATGGACAATTGAAATCTTAAACCAGATTCCAAGAGATTGTAAAAGACCCAAAAAGAGACCACATGTGAAATGGATGGATGAAATAAGAAAGTGTGCAGGGGTGGTGTGGAGAAGAGAAGCTAAAGATTGGAGAAGATGGATTGAACCTGGAGAGATCTTCATCCTGTAGTGGATTGATAATGATTGATGATGATGATGAGTTGAAGACTTTAGATTTTTTATAGTAAAGTTCTATAATTAAATTTTAATGCTACTGTGCACAAATAAAATATATATTGTAGTGATTATTAATGTTTGTTGCCATATGTTGAGAAAATCAAAATTGTGTGTAATTGTCAAGTAGATTATCAACACCTGTGTAAAAGAAATAAAAAAGCATACTGAGAAATTTATTTAGTGTCATTAAATCAACAAAGCTTGAATTTAATTTAAATAATTTTACATTTAAATATTTTCATCATCCATGCCCATGAAATCCTCACATTTATTTAACCTGCTCTCGAACAAATGTCTTCTTTAATTTCAATAGATAAGCAAATCAAAGATATATGACATGCTAAAATGCTTAATACTAAATAACACTAATAAAGACATTCTTTCCTGACATATTCTTTACATTTGTTAATCCATATTAGTGTCAGACATATGCTTGCAAGATATAACTCTAAAGAAAACTTAAAAAATAATTTGTTAAAAATTACAATAAAATTTTATTTACATCAAAAAACAAATTTAAGTCTGAAATAGTAATACTATAATTTTTAACTACTTTTTCCTATTGCATTGCCAAATGTATACCATATAATACTAAATCATTCATGCACTTTACTACTGTTACACAATGCTTTATTTACCACTCTCTTTTACAGTTTACAATTTTGCTTGCCCAGCAATCTTCTTCAGAACTTTTATATTTCCTAACTTCAACTACTGAAATTTAGCAGATGGAAGTTAGGAGATATAAAAGTTCTGAAGAAGATTGCTGGGGTAATCGAAACTGTAAACTATAAAAGAGGGTGATAAATAAAGCATTGTGTAACAGTAGTAAGGTGCATGAATGATTTAGTATTATATGGTACTATAATCTTTATAAATTTCAATAAGGAGAAAAGGTTTAGTGAAGAGTAATTATTACTAATAATAGCTTTTCTTTTATAAACTTATGATTTTAATTCAAATAATGGGTGATAGATTTGTAAAACCAAATAAAATAAATTGAAACTATTAAAGCATCATGTATTATGGGCTACCAGGAATCCTATTTATACACATTGCAAAGTTAAATCCACACTTATATCACATTTACATATTAAACATATTTTCAATATGTAATAGATAATTCTAATTTTGTCAGACTGAATGCACTGGCATTGATAAATGAAAAGTAAAATTATTTTCGAGTTTATTAAAATGTCTCATTGTGAGGCTGCCTGCAAAAATAATTCTGAATAATGTATTTGGAAGAAGAATGTTCTGTGGTATGACTATAATTTTAAACATTACATATCCAAAGCAGTACAGATTTTACACACTATAAGTTTGTTTTGAATGTATTATTTACATATCTACAGTGAAATTATTATTTCCTAATTGACTAGATCATGAAATTAAAATATAGTGAGTATAAATCATGAGGAAAAAATATGTATTTTTAACTATAACAAAAATACTAACTTTTTAAGATAGATATAGTAGAGCACAATGCAAACATATTAATAAATCTCACAGAATCAACACCATAGACACATGGATTAATACAACCACATAAATAGGTTTCATTATTTATAAAATGATAATCTGTAATTCAATACTAGCGCTATAAACGCATAAACACAAAACTATGTGAACCGCAAATAATTAGCTTAGTATATAGAAAGGGAAACGATTTGAAAAGAAAGATAAAAGAGGTCTGCTTCATCGCAATGAACAGCAGCATCATTAACAGAAAAGAAACATGTTATTCTATATCCAGGAAATAGAATACTTGAACTTAGCATAAATTTGCATAACATTAGACTATCAGTTACTTCACAAAGAGCTATGATTATGAGAGCCTTGACTCTCGAAAGCCCTCAGCTCATAGTTTAATAAGATATTAAATATTAACTTCGTGTTTATGCGTTTATAGCGTTAATATTGAATTACACATTATTAACTAAACACGCAAAGTTTAAAATTAAGTTTGTACTATAAAAGGATAATAACTTTATTCTAGCCAGTAGTTTTGAAGTAAAGTTGAGTCTATATTATAACTATAGCTTACTCAGCAAAATATATTTGAATAGTCACTTTATGACGTTTTTCATCACTTCAATTTAGAATAATAAACATATGTTGATAAACTTGATGCTAATTTAAAGTTTCTTAATATATGCCATTTAGACATTGTTGTTTCGGAGTGATAAATGCATAGAATTATTAAATTGACTAATTATATCAACAGCATAAAAATATTCTCATTGTTTTTATTTGAACAATAATCTATTTTTTCCCAGACAACTATTTTGCAATGTAGAATACGCAATAAATATAAAAAGAATGCACATTTTATTATACTGTATTTATATTTTATTTTCAAATTGTTTTAGTATTTAAAGGTGATCATGTCACTATTATAAAAAGTGATTTAGGACTTATGGTCAAATGAATGTGATGACATATCATAAATGTATAAGTCAGAAATAAATAGTTACCACCATAAATAGTTTCTTCACTCAAGAACATACATGGTAATGAGATCAATCCACATCACAATCATGTCACTTAGATCTATAAATGTTCCAGTGAAATCCATACATTGAATAGTAGAAAAGAGAATGTTGAAATCATAGTTGCAATATGACTGATTGTGTTCACATGAAAGCACAAATAAAAAGAATAAATAAACATAGCTGTGATATGTTGGACTGAGTGAATGTTGAATGTATAGAAAATTTTAAACATAATTTACACTTTCCAAATACAAACAACTTGTTAGTAATAACACACCAATAGACAATACAGGTTAGTAATTACACAACGTTTCAAGTAGTATTATTCTCCACTCTTCTTCAGGTGTTACTGACCTATATGCACAGTGACAATATTCACCGGCAATACCCAAAGAAGAGTGGAGAATAATACTACTCAAAACATTCTGTAATTACTAACCTGTATTGTCTATTTGTGTGTTATTACTAACAAGTTGTTTATATTTGGAAAGTTTAAAATTTTCTATACATTCAACATTCACTCATAATGATGGAAATAGTCCAACATATCACCTTATATTTGGAAAGTTTAAATAAAGTTTAAAATTTTCTATACATTCAACATTCACTCATAATGATGGAAATAGTCCAACATATCACATCTTATAATATACCATCATTACAAACCTTCAGACAAATAAACATAGCTAATTTGCACATAGTTACAGATATCTCAAACAGATATCTTCTAATTAAATAGAATGTATTAGGCTTTATTGTTTAAATTAAAAAAAGTATGTGTGTAATAAGTTGTTTCATGTTTGAACAAAATGCAATACAGGCTGATGTAAAGTTTAAAATTACATGTTGTATGTGTAAAAACAAATATGAAGTTTCTGCTGACGTTACTTTTGGCAAGAAAACCTAATTTGGTTACAGCATCATGTTATATTCAATATTCACCTATCCTGAAGATCTCTGGTTTAATTTCCTTGCTAGAACTATTACTAGTCAGGTTCTAGCAACACCCGAAGAGGAGTGGAGAATAATATCCTCAACACTTTATGTTGTATTCTAATTTGTGCATTATTACTAACAGTTGAATATATTTGAAAAGTCAAAATATGGTTTAAATATTTCTAGAAACATTTAACAATTAATATTAGTTGGTTAAAGTTCAAGATAAAACAAAATACCATCATCACAAGTTTTCACACAAACAGTTAAATTTTGGAGTTTACATTATTAGACGGTAAAAATAGTTTAACATAGTAATTACAAATAAATTCTACCATCACAATCTTTCAGACAAACACAAATATCCATGTAATTAAACTTTAGAATTAACAAGCAATCCTGTTTATAATAAACATCACATGACCACCACTTCTTATGCTTGTGTATGACTTAAAATGCAAAATTCACTGTACGTATTGACACACACAACAAGCTAGAGTAATCAATGGATGCCAGAAGGCTTGTGCATAAAATCCCTATCTAGTGCCTACTTATCTAATATCCCCAGACTAGTCAGTGAGGAGCCTTGGATCTGAGAGCACTGCATCTAGATCTTAGGATCTAATTAGTCTGGAGATATTGGATGAGTAGGCACTACATAGGGATTTTATGCACAAGCCTTCTGACATCAATCGATTACTCTAGCTTGCTGTGTGTGGCAATACATGTAGTGAGTTTTGCCTGTTTATAATCATTTTAGGATTGGATTATGGGGTCAAGTTATGAATTTAAATTTTATAATTTCTTGGAAATAAGAGAAAATTGAGTTCAAAATTATAAGAATTAAAAATAAAGTTTTAAACAGAAAAAAAGGTAGAAGTTAGATCAGCAGGTATGACTCATTTTATTATAATTTTAAAACTAAAAAGTAATTTTCTTTTGTTGGGTGAGTATATATAAAATAAATCTGAAAACAATTATTTAAAATTTAATAAGCATGTTCTAGAGTTATTGACCATAGTATCTATGTAAGAAACTATCAACTATTATAAAAAGAATATTATGATTAAGATATAATAATATAAAAACATCAGAAGTGAAATGCATTTAGTAGAAGTGCAACATCAACACCAATATAATAAACAAAATATTTTCCATACAACAGAACAGTATTATTATACTTTATAACTCAGTAAGGTGCTATGAAGTATTTGTCAGTATTGTCTGTATTATTGGCTATGAAAAATAACCTTTACTGTTGGAAAACTTCAACATAATGCGATAATTGGAAGTCAGAAATGTATTGAATATACCTTTCCATTATGTAGTCTTCAGAAATCTATTGAGGCCAGACTTTAGGACTCTAAGATGATGCTCACTATATTTTGTTACGTATTATCCCTTAAGTGTGTTTAAAGCCAATAAACATCACATGATTACTATTTCTTATGCTTGCTCTTAACTTATTAAAACAGGCAAAACTCTCTATACATATTGCCACTCAGTGCAAGCCTGAGTAATCAATGGATGCCAGAAGGCTTGTGCATAAAATCCCCATCTAGTGCCTACTCATCCAATATCCCCAGACTAGTTTCTGGCTTATGGCCTTTGTCAGTGAGGAGCCTTGGATATGAGAGCACTGCACTTAGATCTTAGGATCTAATGCAACTGTCCAGCAGCCACCTTTTATTTCTACTTAACTATAAAACTAATCCTGCCTAATCGGATATGGGTGGCTATGGTTGTTAAAGAGCCAAAGACACCAAAATGTATGGGTACTGAACTGGGTTCAGACCCATATGACTATATAAGCTATTGAGCTTAGATTGAAAATATTGTGTTTTCAATTTTATTCTCATAGCTTTGTAGTTAAGTAGAAATAAAAGGTGGCTGTGGGAGGGTTACATTAGATCCTAAGATCCAGGTGTAGTGCTCTCAGATCCAAAGCTCCTCACTGATGAAGGCCACAAGCCAGAAACTAGTCTGGGGATATTGGATGAGTAGGCACTAAATAGGGATTTTATGCACAATCCTTCTGGCATCCATTGATTACTCTGGTTGGCACTGAGTGCCACTACTGCATGGAGAGTTTTGCCTGTTTTAATAACAGTAATGTGCTAACATAAGAAATAGTGATCATGTGATGTTTAGTGGTTTAACACAATTCCTGCCTACTAGGATATAGGTGGCTATGGTTGTTAAAGAGCCAAAGACAGTAAAATGTATGGGTACTGAACTGGGTTCAGACCCATATGACTATATAAGCTATTGATCTTAGATTGAAAATATTATTGTGTTTTCAATTTTATTTTCATAGTTTTGTAGTTAAGTAGAAATAAAAGGTGGTTGCTGGAGGGTTGCATTAGATCCTAAGATCTAGGTGCAGTGCTCTCAGATCCAAAGCTCTTCACTGATGAAGGCCTCAAGCCATAAACTAGTCAGGGGATATTGGATGAGTAGGCACTAGATAGGGATTTTATGCACAAGCCTTCTGGCATCCATTGATTACTCTGGTTGGTACTGAGTGGCACTACTGTATGGAGAGTTTTGCCTGTTTTAATGGATTTAAACTCAGATATTTTTTTAAAATACGAAGACTTAAAAGAATATATACCTATATATGCCCAATGTGTATATAATATAAAAAAGAGATAGAAAAGAATATTTAGATGACCATAAATTATGACATTATTATATTTACCCAAAAAATAATTAAAGAATAGAAAATTTTGGATTGAAATATATATTTAAGGAAGAATTAAAAAGGCAACTTTATAAAACAAAAATTTATTTTACTTATTTAAATACAAGTATATATATATATACTTAAGCTAGATGTAATTAGAGGAGATTTGAATCCAGACTTTCAAGCAGTCATCCATTTCATCTTGTACAAGCATCATCAGATTTTGAATGATATGGAGGGCTGAAGAGTTCAAGAGTGGAGAAGATTGAAGCCTGTCCATTAAAGTTTGAGGATTTACTATCTTAAAACTGGTTGATTCTTCAGGCACCATATTGAAATTTTAAAAAACTGACTTGAGACAATTTTCACAATAACGTCAGTTTTAATAATGTTAGAGCAAAAAACTTTACATTGACAGAAACTAGAAAAACTAAGGAAAACAAAGTGATTACCATTTAAAAAATAAGGGAAAAAAGAAATTTTAACATCCAACATAGTTTGTTCATAATTTCTAATTGATCATTAACTAAGTTTAAATTACATCTTCATTGATAATTTCTTCGTATTCCTCACAAAATTATCTTTCAAACCATATATAATACTTCTTGCCTGAGATAATCCATAGCTTCAGAATCTCAAAACTATTCACATAAGAATTCTTCATTTTTATCTTGTACCCCAAAAGTTAACAAATCTCAAAAGTGTCTACAAGAAAAAGATTCATCCTAATAAAAGATAGAAAACAAATTTTCAGAAGGTGGATATGCATTTGTCATTATAACATTTGGCTTCTTGTATATCTAAAACTAGAAGTTGTAGGCTATTGTCTGTATCACTGGTAAAAATGAGTTTCATCTCTTCATATTTTTGGTGTATGTCAGTGATGTTTATATTCTTTATGCACACCAGTGATGCTATCTTGTTATATTTATTGTCCTGTAGAGATAAAATTTATTTGCATATAGCTCATTTGCTAACTATATAATGTGATGCAAGATGTGGCAAAACTACTGACTAAACAGCATGAGTATCAAGGCATAGGCAAGAATCCAAATTTGATTTTTTGCCTGCCTAAAATTCCATGTATTATATGCATAATCATTGTGACTATCATTACACACACACTATTTGAAATCTCTTCTTATTGGTTTTAAGTGTTTATATTTTTACATGGTACTATGCCCAGTAAATTTTGTGATTGCTTTATCAACTGCAATCTGCAACCTTTCTGTACATTTGATTATCAGTTTTTAAAATTTACATAGCTCTGCGCTATATATATGTAAATCATTACTTGTTACACAAACACGATGCAAGAGTAAACACAAATGCACTAATACAAATATAAACATACTAGTAAATTATTAAACCTTTTGAGAATCATTATGTCTACAAAATAAGGTTGCTTCAAACTTGAATCAGAGGCACAAAATTACACTGTACAAAAACCATTTTTGTTATATTGAATACAAATTTATATGCTGTATAATAAAGAGCATAAATGATTTGATATTATATAATTTACATGCTAGACAAACCAATACAAATGCAAATTAATAAATTATACCATTTAATTAAAATATTCAAAAAATAAAAAAATTAAAATTGTATACTTATGCCATTGAAGGCCTTGAATGCAAATCATCAGCATATTTTTAATTCACTTTAGTTAGATAAAGAGGCTGATAAAAATTTTCTGCCTTTATCACCCTCAGTAAACTAGTAAATTGACCAAAATAGAAAAAAATTAAATGCACCTTTTAACAAAAATATTAATAAAAAATTCAAATTTTATCCAATTTCAAATTGTGATACATGGCATTAAGCAGCAATGGATGCTGGGATTTCTGTTGATGTCATGCTTATAGTTTTCATGCAATTTTAAAAAAAAAGACAAAATTTCACTGAATCAGATTCCACGTATTGAAATAAATCGAGCAATAATTATTTAAATGTGTGGAAGATGATGATCCCAACCAACTGATGTGTACTGGTTCAGCATAAAATATGTATTTTAGAGATGATTTATCTTTTTCACACTATGTGGTCATGTTTATTGATTGTATAAGAAAGGATAGATGACTGAAGATAGCTTGAAAGTCTGAGTTCAAATTCCCTCTAATTAAAATTTATATATATTTTTTAAAATAATGATAATTTAGGCGTTATTTTTAAAGAAAATTTAGTAATAAATTTCCTTTGAATCTGTAGAAAAATGTACAAAGTAAAGCTAAGACAATAATATACTATATAAAAAGGTAAAGTTTCAATGACTAATGATGTATTTATGATGATTCTTACATTCTTAGTTATGGAAAAAAGAAAATTTATTTTTAAATATGAGCAATTTGTGAAGATCATTGAAAAATTGCTAGAAGACCATTCCAAGATCACTTTCACATTCTTATTTCAGATACTTCATTTTCCCATTTCAATAATCGATATAAATCAGTCCATTTTAAAAATAAACATTCTTTTTCATTATTTTCAAGCAGTAGCTGAATGAAGAGTTTTTTCCTTCTCAATTGACTAAAACAAAACTTTCAACAATTCCTACTAACAAATAAAGATTGTGCACACAACGCTTAATGACTTTTAAGTTCTGTCATGACACAAGAAGATTTCAATTAAAATTTTGCTGTTGATATTTAGAAAATGCAGACAATTATATGATACTATCAAATATAATATATACATATAAAAAATAGTAGTAAAAATGTGCTATAGAAATTTGTCATTTATATAATCATTCTAAGTTAAATATATTTAGATATATGTTAAACAGATGTTAAATACATCCTTTCAAGCAAAAATCTTTCCAATAACCTTTTTTTAACAAAGAAGAGAGCCTTACTCGCCTGACTTGTCAATTTTCAGGTTGCCAATTTAAGCAATTCTTATGTTATCGTATCCACTATATAGCTATTTACCAATTAGAAATGAGGTAGCACTTAAAAACAAATAAAGTTCTGGAGAATCTAAAAACATATCTATGTGTCATCTAATATCAAGCTCATGCTGTAATCATGATAGGCGGATATGGTATCTCTACAAAATGAAGACTATCACACAAAGACATACATAAGTGCACACACACATAGATATTGGTATATGTATTATCAAATGCCAAAAAGTAAACTAATTAATATATTAAACAAAATACATCAATTTACATATATATAATAGGCCAAAATTAAATCACAAATTCTCTACCAATAGTTTTTCTGTCAAGTTAATAACACAAACAAAAAAAAGTTATTTACTATTCTATCTTTTCTTATGTGTTTTGTGTTTGTGCTACTTTGCACATGAGAAGTTTACCTTGACAGGAAAATCATTGGTAATAATATTTGTGATTTAATAATTTTAATTATTTATTTAAATGTAAACTGTTGTATTTAGTTTAACATATATATATTGAAAGAAAATTACCTTTCCACCCATACACTATGAATAGATAACGCTCCACATCAATAAATATTTTAAAAGAGACAGTTGACACATTCTTAAAGCAGACTATATTAAATGGATTACCATTCTTTTAAACCAGAAGTTCTCAATCGAACATATTTTGCATCCCCCTTTTTACCCTTAATAATTCTGACCCTCCTGTATAATATAAGATTAAAAGGTAGATGACAAGTACCCAATCTGTGGGAATTTTAAATTCAATTTGGCAAACTTAAGGATTGTTACCGATGTAGTGCAGTTGTGCCATATTTATATGATTTAGCTTTTACCCAATTCATGGTAGATACCGATGAGTCTTGAGCTTTTGAGATTGAAAATATGTGACTATAAAAGCACTGCTTCTTCTCATGGGTTATTAATTGTTCAATTATGACTGTGCCATATAAAAGTCTATATATATATCACTTGCAATTCCAATGCTGAGAAAAAAATATATATTTACATACCACTATAAATATGGATAAATTTTTAATCAGACAAACAGGCTTGAAGATAAAGAAGCTTCTATTTCATCAAAAATGCCTAGTACCTGTGCTAATCCTATTATAAAATTAAAAATATGAAAATATGACCGAGTGTACTTAAACTTTGGATTTGTAAGCACTGAAATAAGTGGTGAAGAGAAACCTCAATGTGTTATTTGATTCAAAATATTGGCTCAGATAGCATGAGACTGAATAAATTGAAGAGACATTTAGAAATTCTGCACAAAAATATATAAATAAGCCCCATGAATTTTTTGCAAAGAAACTCAGATCTTTTGAAAAATAGAAGTCAAATTTCCACAAAGTTCTCACAGTAAATGAAAGTGCTTTATTGGTATAGTGCAAAGTTACTTATAAAATAGTCAAATGTAAAAAGCCACATAATACTGCAGAACTTATTTTATCAGCTGCATTTCAAAAACAATGTTTAGTGAAATCTATGCTAAACAACTTAAAATTATTCCTCTATCAAATAATATAATTTGCTAAAGAATTAATGATATATCTGTGAATATTCAGCAATAACTTAAATCTTGATTAGATGGAAAATTATTTGCCATACATCTTGATAAAGCAACAGACATCTGTAATGATTACCATTTGATTTGCTATATCAGATTGTATTAGGATGTTAAAATAGTTGAAGACTTGCTATTTTGCAAACCTATAGAAGAAACAGCAATTGGTATCAAGTTTTTCAGAATTACAAAAGATGCTATTGTTGGTGCAAACTTGCAGTGGAAAGACTGTGTTGGGATTTGCACCAATGGAACTCAAACCATGTCTGAAAGGTATAACAATTTGAAAGCGCTTGTGAAGAATGAATCTCAGAAGTAGTCTGGAGTTACTGCATGATTCACAAGGAAGCTTTAGCACCAAAATGACTAAGTCATGGGCTAAACATTGTTTTATCAGTAGTTATTGATATTGTTAACTATATAAAATCAGACCTCAAAAATCAAGGATTTTTTCTGTTCTTTGTGAAGATATGGGAGCTAAACATAAATCATTGTTGCTTTATTCTTCATCCAGATGGTTGGCATGCAGTAAGGTGTTCAAACATCTCTAAGAACTAAAAAATAAAATTACATTCTTAAGCAAAGAGGGACATAATCACGCCGAAGAATTTTACAACAAGTTATTTTCAACAAAACTATCCTACTTATTATGCATATTCAAGAAATTTAATTCCTTAATCTTCAACTTCAGGAAAATACTACACATATATTTGATTCAAATGAAAGGGTCAATGCCTTTTGTAAGAAAATGCAATTATGGAATAACAAAATTAAAACAAAACTGCTTTGAGATGCTTTCCATGATATGTGAACTTATCCAGAGCTACTCATTGAAAAAGAATCATAAAAAAAGTTGTTAAAGATAGTGGAGGTCATTTAGACAACTTGAGCAATAATTTATGCAAATAACTTTTTTGCAGAAGACATTAAATTGTGTGATTGGAATTGGGTAATAAATTCACTTGATAGTACACCTGCCAGCCTATCACTGCAGGAAGCAGAACAACCGATAGATCTTTCAGCAAGTAGGTCAGAAAAATCAAATTTTGTTATCAAGTCTTAAATTTCTGGACTGACTGTCTTGTTAAATTCTCTTATTAAAACAAAAGTGCTTTGGCTACTATTACCTTTGCAAAATTTGTTTTTCTGCTGTAACCACTTTACAATCTAAATATAGAAACAAACTTCAAATAGAAAAGGAGGTCAGAGTGATTATCTCGAATAGAAAACCAAACCTGTACAGGCTGTGTACTTCAAATCAGGCACATTAGTCATTAAATCTTGCCCTAGAATCGGAGTGGGCTAGAATCTTGGTGTAGCAGACGATGTAAGCTATATCTGTTTATGGGAATCAGTGCCACCTAGGTTCTTGGTAGTGCTGGTAGCAGACGATGTAAGTTAAATGGGCTTATGCATTGCAACCAGCACCACCAAGTGGGCAGTTTGCTGCCAGCTGGCTTGTGGAAGCTTCCTGTGCATACACATGGTGAACAGCGCCATCTAGCGTCTGGAACTTGTGTCATCTGCTTTTTGGCCCCTACTCTGGATATTTCTGTGTGTTTACACAGAAACAGTGCCTCTAGCGGCTAGTGTGCAGCTAACCAGAAAGTACCAACATGTTTTTATTTTAGTACTTTTATTTTGATTGTAAATTAATAATATATATATATCTGATTTGTCATTCATTTATTTGACACCCTCTCTGCCAAGCTACAGTGACCTCTAAGGGGATGCACCCCACAATTAGGGAAATGCTGTTTTAAATCATTTGTTGACATGGAGTGTTGTCTATTCATTGTATGTAAGATAAGTAGAAGGATAGTTTTTTCCTCCTTCTAAATTACATATATATCTAACCCTATGTTATTAACGATTATACATATATATGTTATACTACTTAGAAATAAAAAGAAATAACTCAGTAGTGTAAGAAAATAATAATGAAAAAAAAACGTTTAGTTGGTGAAGGAGACTTTTTCAAGGTTTTTAGAGACGAAAGATATGGTGATTACTCACAGACAAAAAAATAACTACAGTGGTTAATTATTAGCTTGCTCAAAGCTTAGCAATCAACTAAGTTTTTTTATATTTATAGTATCCATTCTTATATTTCAAACGTAAGCTTGCAGATATTAGTTAAATTTATATTTCCTTCGAACTATGGCATATATTTCAAGCAAAAATGTTTTAAAACCTTCCATTGTGTTTATTTTATAATAAATATATGTTCCAATGAATAAAATGAGTATCACACAATTGAATAGTTATTTTCAAAATATTAGAAATATATTTTTCTGTTATTTTTCTATGACTCTCTTCAGAAAAAAAAGTAAAACTAGTTCAAATAGTTTGATAATTGGCTAAATTTAAGTTTTTATATTAAAACCAAGTAACTTTAATGGAATATATTTTCGTAATTCATATCCAAATATCATCACTATCATTTTGAACCAATTGTTGATCACTTTAGAAGACAATAGCAAATTTATTCACTTTTTTTAACTCACAGCTTATGTTTTCCACATCTTTTCATTATTATTTTTTATACTGTCGATTTATCTATCTATTTATTTTTTTAAGTTTTGACAACCTCCTGTTATCTATTTATTACCTTCACTTGCAGCAACATCTCTAACTCCAGCTTTTTAATTCTTATATATATATATTTACACACACATATATATAATAGAAAATCATATCACATTACAATACTAGCCAAAAAAACAAACCCATCTATTAATAAATAGACCTTTTCAAATGAAATCAACAAGATATACTGCAAATACAACATATATATAAATCTATTATTATAAAGTGATAGCGTATTATCGGAGGTTGACGTGATTTCTTTAATAATTATATATAATAGAAAATTTTTATGGACTTCAGAAATAAAATTTTAATAATATTTTCAATGTTTTTTTTTTAATTAGAGCTTAGTCAAGATGTAATGAAGAAACCGACCAATTAAGAACAGGATTGGAAAACTGAATCACTTTGTCCAATAACAGCATTTGTATTAGTGTCAATGAAGTGACTTAGTTTGGCATTGCAGTTTTTAAGTGATTACTTACTTGATTGTATTTTGGCTGAAGTCTAATTAAAAAAATTAATAAATTTCATTTAAATTTCAATAATTTGATTTATAAAGTCCCTGAAATTTTTCTATTATGATTATAATTAGCTCTTTATGAGGGAAAATCATTTATTGTGGTGTTATTTAAAAAGTCACATTATTTCAACCATTTGCACCTATAAAATGTTATTGTCGGATTATCCTCCCTTTTTGAAAAATTTGGAGATAGCTAGAATTGAAAGAATTTTGTTACTGGTTGTGTTGGATGAAGTGATTCCATTAGTCTTTCCAATTTTTAATTTGTTGTTTAGTTGTTTACGTCTTGGTTGAGTTCTGATTAAAAAAGTAAAACAAAATACATGGAAAATATTCTTAAACTATACTTTCAGATGTATATATTCTCTTAAAAATATAACATAAAAAAGTGCTGAACATTTTCCCCCCCATGTGTCATAGCATCAGCTGGGAAGTGAAATCGCTAACCCGGGACAACTGCTTGTAAAACAGCCGTCGCTGATCTCTCGACCACCAATGCTTGACTAAGTGCTGAACATTATCACTCAATTCTATAGCAACGATAAATTCATTAAATTTTATTTATTTATTTAATTTTTATAACACCAACTGTTTTTCATTTGAAACTTGTTTAGAATTTTATAATTAGCAAAATATAAGCTCTGCTAAATATTTCATACTGCTTACTATTATCTCTATATTAATTTCAAAATTTATATGAATTTGTTTTAAAAAAAAGTTCATTCATATCAATTTTTTTTTAAAAAATAATTAAGTGACATTCAAGCTTCAAAGTTAGTTCCATCTTATTGTCTAACCAAAGGTTTATGATTATGATTCTTTAGTTATAATTATATGTTGGACTATTTTCATCATGTAATATTAATTGTTGAATGTCTGTAAAAAAATTCAAACTTTATTTAAACTTTTCAGATATATTCAGCTGTTAATGGTGGAATATAGGTTAGTCATCATCATCATCATCATCAACCATTATCAATTCACTGCAGAATGAAAGTCCTCCAAGTTCAATCCATCTCCGATCTTTAGCTTCTCTTCTCCACATCACCCCAGCACACTTTCTTATTTCATCTACCATTTCACATGTGTCATCTTTTTTAGGTCTTGTTGCCTGACTAATGATAATATTAGTATGTGAATCTAGCCTGAGACCTTTAAAGATTTGTGAAATATTGAATTTAAGGTGATTCTCTAACCAACTAGTCTATTCTATCAAAGTTTACTGTTAATAGAAAATTTATATATGTATCTACGAAGGCCTTCCTGATCCTTTAAATAGTTTATATTTTTCTTTCATATCCTTCAATCTAAAATTGAACAGCTCCATGGAGTAAAGTAAAGAGATTAAAAGCAACCTATTGCATGATAAAGACATCTTGAGATTCCATTGAAGTTGAATAGTAAAGAAGAAGACATATTTATGAGGATCAATTGTTGAATGGTGAAATGTTTTTCTGATTGCTTCATCATTTTCTAGCTACTAACCCATTTATTTACAAATAATTGGATAGAAACCTAGATTGTTTATTTGAATTAAAAAATATGTTTGCTTGAAAATCTTTAGCTAACTAACAAAAATCAACTTTACTTGGATTTGAATACCATATTATTGACTTTTCAGGCAGATGGTTTATCATTTTGTTATGAAAATACTATTAATTATATCTTTTATTTTGTCTCAACCCCTAAAGTAAAAAAAGATTTTTTTAATATTATGGTTATCTTTAATGAAATGATTATTTCAATAACTGAGCGTTAAAATTTTTATTTGACTTTTTAATGGCATTTCCTGTTCTGAATTAAAGTTTTAACTTAATGCTAGCTAATTTTGTTCTTAATTCTAAACGAAATACAATAATATACATTACTTGACTTAATCTTAATAGTTTAACTTTCCTTAATTTATTAAATTGCAATTCTCATTATATATTGCTTTACTTTATCGATTGTAAATATATGTGATAAATAATCGTACCTCAATTTCAGTTGTCCATTTGAAAATAAACTGATAAGACTAAAATAAATGTATATATATGGGTATTACTATTAATTTAAAGGGCAAACTATTTTGGTATGAAATGATTTATAAAATATGTTTCAAATATTACATCTTCCACACTATCTAGTAATTAGAATACCTGGCTTTTTTCTAGAAGACCTGTGTTTGATTCCTGGCATGTTAACTTTTAATTATGATAATTTTTTTTTTTTTGATTTGTTGGAAAATCAACAATTTTCTAGAATACATAATTCTCATTTGATAATAAGGAGGATTATCTATTTATACTATAATTATTTTGTTATTTTGGGCCTTATCATATTACATCACACGATCACTATTTCCTATGCTTGCTCATAACTGTTATCAAAACAGGCAAGGCTCCTCACTGACGAAGGCCACAAGCCAGAAACTAGTCTGGGGATATTGGATGAGTTGGCACTAGATGGCGATTTTATGCACAAACCTTCTGGCATCCATTGATTACTCTGGCTTGCACTGAGTGACAATATGTATAGAGAGTTTTGCCTGTTTTGTTATCATATTACAGCCATATTTTTTTCATCATTGCATCAAATTCATCTAACCAAATCTGATTACATGTTCTATTTAATAACATCTAGATATTACCACTAGTATATGGCAATCTAATTTACTATGGGTCATTTATCTAAAAATATCCATTAACTTTGTTTGTTATCTAAAAAAAATTCTAAACAATAATGTAAATTTCATACTGCCTTGGTAATATGAAGTCAGTGCACTAACCATAAAGAAAAAAATGATAGATATATTTTGAGTAGATTTTTTTTTTTCTATGAGGACATTTTTTGTTTGCTTAAACTTTGTATATATTTTCAATGAAAGTTATCTTTGTAAATTTTTCATCATAATTCCTGTAAGGCTAGTTATGAAATTATAAAAAAGCAAAATATGTAGCATTTTGTTCAGTTGATAATTGCATTGACATTATGAACTATTAAATTTGTGATATAAGAAAGTTCTATATGAGGTACATTAAGTTACGATTATGCTTTTGTTGTTTAATTTTTATAGCTACCAAATATATATATAAACATCTACACTAAATAATTTTAAAGCTTTTACAGACTGACTATTAAATTATATTAATTCTCAAAGTATTATCACATGATCACCATTTCTTATGCTTGTTCATAACTGTTATTAAAACAGGCAAAACTCTCCATACAGTAGTGCCACTCAGTGCAAGCCAGAGTAATCAATGGATGACAGAAAGCTTGTACATAAAATCCCTATCTAGTGCTACTCATCCAATATCCCCAGACTAGTTTCTAGCTTGTGGCTTCCATTAGTGAGGAGCTTTGGATCTGAGAGCACTGCACATAGATCTTAGGATCTAATGCAACCCTCTAGCAGCCACCTATTATTTCTACTTAACTACAAAACTATGAGTTTAAAATTGAAAACATAATAATATTTTAAATCCAACCTCAATAGCTTATATAGTCATATAAGTCTGAACTCAGTTCAGTACCCATACATTTTGGTGTCTTTGGTTCTTTAATAACCATAGCCACCACTATCCTATTAGGCAGGCTTGGTATTAAACCACTAAATATCACATGACCACCATTTCTTATGCTTTCTCATAACTTATTAAAATAGGCAAAACTCTCCATACAGTAGTAACATAACATCCCTATCTAGTTTTTTGTCTGTTTTAATTCTCAAAGTATTAACTCTTTTCATGAAACTGTGTAATTCGTTAGCACTCGTTGACTTCGAGTTCTGATGAAAAGGTATAATAAACAAACTAATTAAATGTACTGAGCCCACTTTTGGACTTCCAGAATCAGTACTATGATTCTGCCAGTGTTCTGCCAAAAGCCGGCTCAATGAATTTAATTGGTTTATGTTTATTATACCTTTTCATTAGAACTTGAAATCAATGTAGCTTAAGAATTAAATCATATTAATTAACATTCTTCAGAACATATATGTTTCAAAGTCAAGCAGCTTCATTAGCCTCAATGTAACTTCACTAATTTCTCATGTCAATGAAGTACTGAATATTACAAGAAAAAATAATAGTTAAAACATCAATAAACCATGAAGCAGTCTTACATATTAAAACATTCTTTATTACAAAGATAATGCCAAAGATAATTTTTTTAAAAAAATTAATATTTTAAATAAATTCCAATTAATCAGAAATGTGGATTATTATCATATTTCCAATCAATTATAAATTTATAAGTTGGATCAACATCCATTTAAAATATCAGATAATTTATCTCCCACTATACACGTATATTTTGGGTGACACCATTTTTATTGAATAAATCAAAAGTTTAAATATTTGACAATCATGCTAGAATCAGCATAAATCTTCTTTATCTATTTAGAAAGTTCTTTTTTTTGGTTTTAAAATAGAAAATAAAACACACAAAATAATACATAAATATATAATGTGAAAAAAAGATGGATATCAACCTATGATCTTATATACTTACTTTTACTTGGAATTACCATAAATTCCATTTTCTGATTTATTATATAAACATATAATATATATTGTTTATTATATTATATAAATTTGATGTACTATAGAGAACTTAGATAGACATTGGTTTCAATAAAAAATATTACTTCATGGATAAATAGAAAGAGTGTGTCTCATTTAGTAGAATAGCGTTACTCTTTATATGATCTATTTACCATTATATATTTTCACTTAGAGATAGTTTCGCTACGTATTTATTGCTTAAACATTTATAAAATTAAAAAAAAAAAATTAATTTCTTTGCTTTGTTATATAAAAATCAGTCTGTTAATGTATGAGTCACAATATATTATTTGTTTTTTTTACACCTCCTTCCGTAGTTGTTCAAGACAATTTTCTTAATTTATAAAATATAAGAGATTTGAACTCAGACTTTGATGCACCCACCAACTATCCACACTATCTCATACAACTGATACACATGACCACACACATGTAGAAAAGATAAATAATCACCAATATATGTATTTCATGCTAAATCAGCACTCATCAGTTAGTCCAGATTATCATCTCCCACACATGTATATAATCAATGCTCAGTTTTATATTAAGGTAGCAAATCTTCAAACTTTAATGGGCAGGCTTCCATCTACTCCAACCTCCAACTTTTCAGCCATCCATATCATTAAAAATCTGATGATGGAAAGCCAAGTCCCATGCTTATGCTTACAGGCTTCTATCTACTCCAACCTCCAACTTTTCAGCCATCCATATCATTGAAAATCTTGCATCACCATGGGATTTGGCTTTCCATCATCAGATTTTCAATGATATGGATGGCTGAAAAGTTGGAGGTTGGAGTAGATGGAAGCCTGTCCATTAAAGTGTGAAGATTTGCTATCTTAGTATAAAACTGAGCACTGATTATATATTTTTGTGGGAGATGATAATCTGGACCAACTGATAAGTGTTGGTTTAGCATGAAATATGTATATTGGTGATTATTTATCTTTTCTACATGTGTGTAGTCATGTGTGTCAGTTGTATGAGATAATGTGGATAGTTGGTGGGTGCTTGAAAGTTTGAGTTAAAATCCCCTATATTTAGAATTAAAGCTTCAGGTTTGTGAAGAGTGCCTGGTTGTCAAATATTTAATATATAAAAAAAGGACCAATTCGAAAATTTCTATCACCTTATTTCCGTATAGTCAGATGACTAGAGGGAGTGGGTCTCATTTTTTAAACGATCTATTTATCATTATATATGTATGTAGCTCTTTTGATATTGCAGAGTTAAAACATCAGGAATTATTGAAGATGGTTATTTCAAATTAAAAAAATAGGATTTAATTTCAAGATAGTAGCACAATATATAAAATGACATATACATTTAAAATAAATATTAATCGGAAAATTATATATTTTCACAATAAAAACTGAGACTAAACATTATAGTCCCCCCCCCCCCACAAACCCAAAAACATAAGTTTTATTTCATTATTTCACAAAGCAATTGAGAATAGAATAGGGGGAGGGGGGTCAACTTTCATTAAAAAACAATCAATATAATAACTATTACAGAAAAAAACAAATAAAAGATCTAAAACTACTTATGCTAAAATTACCAAAGCAATACAGAAACATGATAACATCTAGAAAATAAATTAGATAGGTAAATGTAATTCAGCTAATACATCATAAAAAATTAACACATAGCCAAGATTTCGTAGTGAATAAATTCAACAATAATTTGTAAAAATATTTTTTTAAACATTATAGTCAATCTGAAAGTCTAACTTCTTTGTTAATTGGATGGTTCACTATTAATAATTAACAAAAAAATCTTACTGATCACATTATGATCATCTATGGAACTAGAATAACCACATTCATTTTCAAGTCTTTCTTATGATGATGATGAACTTGGGAATTATTATAATAGTTTAAAAATTAAATATTTAAGCATCAACAAAACAATATTAAATTTACATTTAACAATTAATTTGAAAAAAAAAAAACAACAACCAATATTGATTTGCTTAAATTTAACGCATTCTCTTTTAGTTTGAACAATGCGACTTTAATCTGACAAACTTTTTAGCAAAATCACCTAGCGAAACACCTACTCATATTTTGTCTATCTAAACTCCCAAAGAAAGAAAGAAAGAAAATCATAGAAATTTGCTTAACGTTAATAAAGTTGAGGTGCTTAAGTTTTTATATTTATCTTTATGATTTTGTTCTCTTCAGTGGTTTAATATAACGAATAATATGTGGAATTGTGTGATAGTTAATGGAATAAAATCAGACTTATAATATGCTTTGTATTTTTCCAATAAGAAATCTATTCAAGAATCGTTGATTTTAAAGTCAGTCAAGATAAGACGCATTTCAACTAAACTGCACAGAAAAAGATAGATTTAAAATTTTTCCATTATTTGCCCTTATAGCAACCCAGAATAATAATCTATATGACAAGGCTTTAGAAAGTAAAGATGCAGATTTTTTTATTCAAAATAACTAAAAACACTAATGCAAAACTCTCCATACAGTAGTGCAACCCTGTGCCAAACAGAGTAATCAATGGATGCCAGAAGGCTTGTGCATAAAATCCCTATCTAATGCCTACTCATCCAATATCCCCAGACTAGTTTCTGGCTTGTGGCCATCATTAGTGGGGAGATCTAGGTGCAGTGCTCTCAGATCCAAGGCTCCTCACTAATGATGGCCACAAGCCAGAAACTAGTCTGGGGATATTGGATAAGTAGGCACTAGATAGGGATTTTATGCACAAGCCTTCTGGCATCCATTGATTACTCTGTTTGGCACAGGGTGGCACTACTGTATGGAGAGTTTTGCCTTTGTTTACAACAATTAGGTGCTAGTATAGAGATGGTGATCATGTGATGTTTAGTGGTTAAAAACACTAAGCTTATACGTATTACATTTAGAAAAAAGATTCCTGATTCTATTCAGAAGTAAAAATACTAAATAGAAAAAGTAACATTAAGATACACGAATAATGAATATATTTAACCTAGATGTAATTAAAGATGATTTGAACCCAGACATTTTATCTCTTTACAGACATCCACTCTATCCAATATAACAGACACCCATGACCACATTCATATGCAAAAAAAGGATCTCCAATATTCGTATTTCATGCTGAACCAGCATTCATCAGTTGGCCCGGATCATCATTCCCACACACATATAATCAGGGTTCAGTTTAGAGCTTTGAGCATTCCATCATTAGATTTTTAGTGATATGGATGGCTGAAGAATTGGAGTGAAGCCTGTCTATTAAAGTATATAGATTTCTATCTTAATATAAACCGAGCACTGATTATATATGTGTGTGGGAGATGATAATCCGGACCAACTGAGGAGTGCTGTTTCAGCATGAAATATTTGGTAATCATTTATCTTTTCACATATATGTAATCATGTATATCGGTTATATTGAATAGAGTGGGTGACTGTAGGTAGTTTGAAAGCCTGGGTTTAAATCCCCTAAGTAAACAGGTACGTTATTAATTTTTCATATGCTAATCATATATATATATACATTTTGGAAAAGTCAAAATGATTCTGCAACATAAAGGAAAGGGGGAAGGAATTCAGTTTAAAAACAGGTACAGTATCAAAAACAGGTTCAAAAATTGTCTATACTATTATATATAGAAAACAAATGACTAATTGAAAACAGATTTAAAGTACTTTTCTACTTATATATATAAGTAGAAAAGTCTCAAATTATTATTTAAAAAAAAAAAAAAAAATCTGAAAAATTATTTTCAAAAATCTATTTATATCTACAACTTATGATTGTACTCCATTTTCACTAGAACATTTTCAAAAAATTAATATATATATTTTTTCTTTCTTATTTAATAGTATTTGAAGCAGAAAGGAGTCTAATGTTAACTGAAAAAAAACCCTTTGATTCCTCTTGGAAGCATTAATGGAATCGAGTAAGAGAAATTCCTAATGTCCACTCCATACATTTTTGTTGTTGCAGCTGTTATTACTATATGATTATTCATATCGTATACGAACATGGATGGGCTGCTCACCAACATGCATTAGCCAGTGTGGTGAGTTTATTGGCTTTTTACCACTAAGTTTGAGATCAAGAAACACCATGGTCTTTCTTAGTTGCCTGATAAAGCAGAATGAATGTTTGTGTAAACGATAAATATTTTTTCAATAGATATATACAATCATGACAGACAAAAATAAATCATGCTCCTTATTTACAGGAGGCTGTAAAGTCACCAGTTAAAGCCATGATTGGTGACTGAGGATAGAGGTGGCTAAGAATTCCCTGATTGTGGATCCAGGCTGCCATTTGCTGACAACTTTTTATCTAAGTACTTACAACTGCAGATCACTTGCAAGTGAAGAAAGATTGCAAGAATTGAAAGAACTGTTTTATATTAAATGGGGACATTACAGGACTTTGTGAAGTTAGAAAAAAAGGTGAAGAGACAATTGATTTAAAAAGTGGACATGCACTCTACTACAAAGGCACAAATATTGAAAATACAAGTGGAGTAGGATTCATTATAATTAATGAATGGAAGAAGAACGTTGTGGAGATTGATGGTGTATCACAGTGGCAAGATTAGTTATTCAATTTAATACCAGAGACCAAATGCAGATAATTCAGATTTAGGCCTCATCAAGTTCTCCTAGTGATGAAGTAGTAGATTTTTATATGGGTGGACAAAAGGCTTTTGATCAGACTAAACAACATTGTTATGGGAGACTTTAATACTAGAATTGGTAAACAAATGAAAAATGAAAGTTCTGTAGGTAAATTTGGTTAAGGCAATAGAAATGAAATATGACATAGGATTGTGGAATTTGCAGAAAAAGAAAAATTTTATAAATATGAATTCTTTTTTTTTTGAGAAAAATATTAAAAGGAAAGGGACATGGAAGTATCCAAATGAAGGTGCAGTAGAATTGAACTATATTTTGACTAACAGAAAATACATATTTCAAGATTGTAATGATCTTAATAAATTCAAAACAGGAAGTGATCATTGATTAGTAAGATTTTAAGCTGATAAACATCACATGATCACAAATTTCTTATGCTAGTGCCTACTCATCCAATATTCCCAGACTAGTTTCTGGCTTGTGGCCTTTGTCAGTGAGAAGCCTTGGATCCTAGATCTAAGGATCTAAGGCAACCCTCCAGCAGCCACCTTTATCTCTACTTAACTACAAAATTATGGATCTTAAAAACACTATAATATTTTTAATCCAAGCTCATTAGCCTATATAGTCATACAGGCTAATTTTATTCTGACTTCCACTGAGTGGTAATATGTATAGAAAGTTTTGTCTGTTTAATAACAGTTACAAGCATGCATAAGAAATGGTGATCACATGTTGTTTATTGGCTTAAAATCAATCCTGCCTAATATAATAGTGGTGGTTGTGGTTATTAAAGAACCAAAGACAGCAAAATGTATAGGTACTGAACTGAGTTCAGACCTATGTGACTATATAGACTAATGAGGTTGGATTAAAAATATTATAGTGTTTTCCAATTTAAAACCCATAATTTGTAGTTAAGTAGAGACAAAAGGTGACTGCTGGAGGGTTGCATTAGAACCTAAGATCTAGGTGCAGTGCTTTCAGATCCAAGGCTCCTCACTGACAAAGGCCACAAGCCAGAAACTAGTCTGGAGATATTGGATGAGTAGGCACTAGATGGGGATTTTATGCACAAGCCTTCTGGATCCATTGATTACTCTGGCTTGCACTGAGTGATAATACATATAGAGAGTTTTGCCTGTTTTAATAAGTTACAAGTAAGCATAAGAAAAAATGATTGCATGATGTTTATTGGCTTAAAACCAATCCTGCCTAATAGGATAGTGGTGGCTGTGGTTATTAAAGAAGCAAAAACACCAAAATGTATAGGTACTGAACTGAGTTCAGACCTATTTGACTATATAGACTAATGAGCTTGGAATCAATTTAAGACCTATAGTTTTGTAGTTAAGTAGAGATAAAAGGTGGCTGCTGGAGGGTTGCAATAGATCCTAAGATCTAGGGCATTGCTCTCAGATAAGGCTCCTCACTGATGAAGGCCACAGGCCAGAAACTAGTCTGGGGATATTGGATGAGTTGGCACTAGATGAGGATTTTATGCACAAGCCTTCTTGCATCTATTGATTACTCTAGCTTGCACTGAGTGGCAATATGTATAGAGAGTTTTGCCTCTTTTGATTAGTAAGATGTAAGATACATGTTAATGCAAAAGTAGAGAGACAAAAATTATTTTAAAAAAATTTTACAGTTGATATTTCTAATCTTCAGAAACATTCTAATGAATCTAAATATTTCATCTATTAGTAGATTTTGAACATGATTCAGATTTGAACGAAATTAATAAAAAATAACTGATACACTTTTAAAAGCTGTAACAAAGATAGCTGGTAAAAAAAAGCAGCAATTGACCAAAACCTTTTTACTGAGACAAGAGAATTTATGGAAAAAAGAATGAAGATATATAAAAATGATGCATTAAAAAGGACCGAATATTTTGAAAATTTTGTAAAATGATGCAAAAAAGAACTAGCAAAGAAAGCTGTAGAAGAGAATAAAAGTCTCAAGAATATAAAACAACATTTTGATACTGGTAGGAAACATATCTGCAGTACAAAAAAAAGATGGAACTATTACTAAAAAGAAAAATGACATCATAAAATGGGTAGAACAGTTCTATCAAGAATTATATAGTAATAGCAAACAAGTACTTTCTACATCTATTATATTTTCTGAATTGCCCAGAATTTTAAATAAAGAAGTGAGACATGCAATTAAATTTATGAAGAAAGGAAAAGCTCCAGAGAATGATGGAATTATAATTGATACATTAAAAAAGACAGGTAAAGAAATAAAATTCTTTGGCAAAGTTATATACCAAATGTCTAAATAATAAAGTTGGACCAGATGATTGGAAGAATACAGTATTAATATTTAAAAAAGGTGATAAAGAAGATATTATAAATAACAGACCTATCAGTCTTTTATCAGTTTTATACAATTTTTTTATAAAGATAATTGCAACTCATCTACAGAGAACAGGATGAATTTAAAATGTGGTTTTAGTACCATAGATCATATCCAAGTATTGTATAAATTTATAGAAAGGACCAATGACTATGAATTGCTATTCTGCTTTGGATTACATTTCTTCAGTCATTAAAGCATTGGATCATCAGGGTATAGATCCAGAATGTTGTCATAGAAGAATATTTATAAAAATGCAACAGTGACAATTAGATTACATAATGATACTAGGAAAGTCAATATTTAGAAGGATGCAAGACAAGGTGACTCCATATCTCCAAAACTTTTTACAGCAGTGTTGCAGGAAGTATTTTGTGGATTAAAATGAGAAGCTAAAGAAGTGAAAGTAAATGGAGATTATTTAAGTCATTTAAATTTTGAAGATGATGTAGTTGTTTTTGCAAATAATGCTTTAGAGCTGCAGGAAATTTTGCAGGAGTTATCAGATGAAAGTAAAAAAGTAGGACTAAAGATAAATATTAAAAAGATTAAATTAATGTTTAATGGATTTTTTCAAAATATGAAAATAAAGATTGATTATGATGAGGTAGAAGAAGTTAACAACTATAAATGCATTGGTCAGATTATTACTACAGATGGAAACATTATAAGTAAAATTAATCATAGAATTAAACTTGGTTGAAATAACTTAATACTAAAAGGAAATATGCTTATGTGTTTGAAAAGGAAGGTTTTTAATAAATGTGTTTTATCTATTCTTACTTATGGATCTGAGACTTTGACACTTAATAGAAAAGCAATTAAGAGAAATCAGACCACTCAACAAAGTTTAGAGAGAGGCATGTTAGGAGTAACAAGAAGAGATTGAAAACAGATTATATGGATAAGAGAACAAACAGGTATTACTGACATTGTTGAAAGAATTAAAAGACTGAAGTGGAGTTGGGTTGTAAATATTGTTAGAAGAGATGATAATAGATGGACAATTGAAATCTTAAACAGGATTCCAAGAAATTGTAAAAGACCCAGAAAGAGACATGTTAAATGGCTGGATGAAATAAGAAAGTGTGTAGGGGTGATGTGGAAAAGAGAGACTAGAGATCAGAGAAGATGGATTGAAGTTGGAGATACCTCCATCCTGCAGTGGATTGATAATGGTTGACAATGATGATGATGAATGCAAAAACTAATTATTTTTAAAAGATTGTAAAGTGAATTAAAAGAATAAAGAATAAATTGAAAATGTGTAAGCATATTTAATAATAAGAGATTTTTAAAGATTATAGTATTTATCATTTTATATATTTGGGAAATATTTGAAATTTTGGTTGTTGTTGTTATTATTATTATTATTATTATTATTATTAATATGTCACTGTATTATACATTTATTATTTGCTTCATAATGAATAAATAAATAAGTAAATAAATAAATAAATAAAAATTATTATTATTATTATTGTTGTTGTTGTTTTAACGTTTATATGTATTACTATTTTGTTTGTGTTTAAATAATTTTTATATTTATTAATTTTTTATGTTAATCATTATAAATTCTGTATGTTTTTTTAAGATGATTAATGTGTATATATTCTTACCTTTTTTTAAATAATTATTTTGGAATAAAATCGTCATATGAATAACTCTCCTCACACAAGTTTAGCTTATTTGGAGTTATTCTATTTTGTTTATATATATTGTTTTATTAAATGAATAAATAATGGTAATGATAATAATAATAATTATTATTATTACGTTATCATACGCACAGTATTTCTCCTAAAAGAGATATTTATTTAGTTTTCAGGCTACTCAAAGATATATGTATCTTCGTGATGATGAAGTCCATCCATCTCATTTCTGTTTATTCTGATGGAAAAAATCTTTTCAATCACTGTATCCTTTTTTTAATGGAGTAGATGATAACAAACAGATGGACTTTTGTTCTGAACTGCAAGTAAAGCTTCAAGATTAATTTGGTCAATTTTTTTTTGCTTCCCAAAGAATTCTCAAAAGGCTTCTTCAGTACCACATTTCAAATGTTTCATTATATTTTTTATTTTTCATGCATTGTTGCACTGGCAGAATAGCAAACTTTGGAACTCAAGTTAATGAATGTTATTTCCAGTGCGTGAATTAATTATGAATTTACAAGTAATAAACCATGCAATTATTTTTATTACTTTTTTTTTCTGTCTGATTTTTATAACCCCCCCTCCCAAATCATAGAAAATCTAATAGCATGAACAATTCTTATCTTTAGTTAAAAGATGTGTCCCACATCTAAAAAATCTTTTCCTTATTTTTCAGCTCACATAGTCCAGTATTAATAAAAAGAATTTTTTGAATAATTAATTAGAAGGGATTTGAATTCAGACTTTCAAGTTCCACTCAGTCATCCACTCTATCTTATATAACCAATACGCATGGTCACATACACGTGAAAAAGATAAATGATCTCTAATATACATATTTTATGCTGAACTAGCACTCATCAGTTGATCTTGATCATTATCTCCCACACATATATATAATCAGTACTCAGTTTATGTTAATATAGCAAATCTTCAAACTTTAATGGACAGGTTTCAATCTTCTCTCCACTCTCCAACTATTCAGTCATCCATATCATTGAAAATCTGTTGATGTCATGTTCAAAGCTCTTGTTTTCCAATTTTGTTGTCATACCCATGTTGACCATAAGTCTTTCTGGCCCCTCATATGTAAGACCTTAAAACCATTTAAATACACAGAAGAGAGATGGGCAGAATACAAACTAAATCTGAAATATTTAAATACAAATGTAGTATATACACATCTAGCTTAAGTATAAAATCATACGTGTATTTGAATACTTAATTATTAAAAATGCCATTGACATTTATAAATTTTAATATGCAATTTCTGAATATTTTTTCAATTGATTACTTCAAAGTAGCATCAAAATTTTTCCCTATGCGTTCGTTTGACACTGCTAGTCACTCTATTAACACAATTTATTTTATCACTTAACTGATTTATTTTAATGCTCTTTGACATTTAAAATATATTACATAATAAAATTTAATACATGATAGTCACCATATTGCCTTTAATTTGTAAACCTACTTTTGCATAATGAACTTAATGTATAGAAGCTGTTGCATTAATTAGTATATATGTTTGCCCTATATTCTTTAGTGTAATGATAGATTCAAAAACTGCAGGTTTCTAGATCGATATTCATCGGAGATAAATAAATAAAAAAGAATTGCTTTGTTGTACTCACCATGTTATTAGAACCCTAGCAATTAACTACACAAATTATTTTTTAATATTCGTTTGCTGAACTTAATTAAATCATTTTGTAACTAGTATCATATTTAAAATCTACTCCCAGCTTTATCTCTAGAGTTGAAGTACACTAATTTAATGATTATCATTTAAACACTTTGCTGTGAACCAAATCCTTCTCCATGTACTAAACGTATTTGTGAGAGCATCTGGAAAGAATTATTAGATGTCACTGTTATATGAACACATACACGCAACATGTATAAATGACGAAATGTTTAAAAGAAATTAGACATTAAAAAAAAGAGAACCATTTCGTAAAAAAAAAACCTATGCGTGCTAGCTTTATATAGAAATGTAAAACATTGTTATTATAGAGTTTAACCAAGACTAAAAGTGTTAAATGCAAGCATTTTTATGTAAATGCGAAATATACTTTTACCTTCCCACAATGCTTTTGTCAATCCACTGTGGGATAGAAAGGCAATGTAAAGAGAAAGTACAGAGTTAGGTAGTACGTGTGTTATTGAAAAGTTGATATACATTATTTGAAAAGTTAATTTTAAGTAAATCACCGTTTTTGAGGATTAAGAATTTCTAATGAATATAATTTAAGTAGTAAAATATTCTAACGCACACTGAGCAAACTTATTTCTTCGGATTTTCTTCCGCTGCCGGTGGAGCGGCATCTCTGCAGAGAAATTAAATTTTACTTTTGCCCATAGCAGCTTTCCAAATAAGTCTTTTCATTTTGCTTCGTGGATTTTACTCTTGCATTACTCTTTTATTGTATTTGGATGAAACTTGATTGAACATTTTTTAAATAGAAATAGTAAAATGTCACTGAGAACTTGCTTTTATCTAGAGGGTCAATAAACAGAAAATCAAAGCAAATATAAACATTTTGTATTTTAAAAATGTCTTTTCCAGCATCGGAATTTATGCTCAAAATGACTTTGATTTTTATTATTTTTTCCATTCTTTCTTTAATGCAAAACGGTAAGTTAATATTTTTTGCTCTTGATAATTTTAAATTTAATTCTTAATCTTATATATATAAAATTGTCATTACTTTACATAATTAAAATCAATTGTAATTTATTATGGACGTGATTGCGTCATTTTACCCTAAGAATTGCTTTGATTTAGCTATCAGAAATATTTCGAAATTTCCCTCATTTATTTACTTCTTTTATGGACAAAAAGGTATTATATACGTGTATTGCGATTAAGCAAAAATCTGTATATAAAGTTTTATTATCATTTGAGATAGATTCATTTGGCTTTCATTCAAGTTAATCATTTAATGTCGCAGTTTTGTTTTATTCTAAAGCTAAAAATATATTTATATCTTACTAAGCTATAGTAAGCTATTTCGAATTTTTATTTTTACTGAAGATTAAATATATTTACAGGAAGATAAATAACTAATTGCTCACTCTTTTTACCCCCCCCCCCTCCAAAAAAAATCAAAAACGAATACACAGCCTTCATACATTTTTTTCTTCCAAAGCGCGCCGATATTGTATATATTAGATTAGACCTATAGGAAAAAATTTTCTATATATATACGCTCAACATTATACTTTATTTACATATATAAGTAAAAATAAACGTTTTTACTTGCTATAAACTACATGTGTGTACAATATATATGTATATATGAGACAAATACATATATATATATCGATAAGTAATGATAAATAACCCCAGCGATCGCTGATTAAGGGTTATTACTTGGTTGGATTAATCTATTGCATATGCGGAAGCAATCTTGGGTTAAACCAAGATTGCCTACGCATAGAAAAATAAACAGATATACATATAGCTAAAAAATAAATGCATTTGTTTACCCAAGGAAAGATTAATATTGAAGCAATAAATTCTTAGATATAATTACAGAATTATGTTTATATGAAAATCATAAGTGCGTTTCTTTGATAAATATTTGTGTTTTATATCAATCATAAATTTAAAAAACAAACATATATATATATATATTGTTTATTTTATCTTTAAAGTGTCCAATGAATTTTAAAAAATTTGATTGAACATAAAATTAAAATATACTTTACATATGCACTGACACATCTCTATACGTTTTTCTCATCTTGGCTAATGAAGGATATGCTGTTAATAAATATTTCACCATCACTTTATTTACTAGATTGTTCAGCTAATGCAAGAATAGCTGAGCCATCTAGCAAGAAAAGAGGCGCTGAAATGTTTATTAACATATAATGTTAAGAAATAATCTTGTATTTATTATATTATATTTTCACATTATAAATATAAATGTATTTTCAAACTTTCATCAAGTGTAAAACTGGATCAAAGACATTTTCTTAAGGAAATGTTTTTCATTAGAACAAAGCAAGTAACTTTCATTAATTTTCTTATCCTTTTAAAAATACGATCATAAGTTGTTTTTTTCTCATGTGTCATAGCTTCAGCCGGGAAGCTAACCCGGGACAACTGCTTGTAAAGCAACTGTCGCTGATATCTCGACCACCAATGCTTGACAAAAATACGACCATAAGTTTTTAAATCTATTTAGCGTATAGTTTTAGATTATTTGCATTATCTGCATATCAAGTCATTCCCTACTTAATTTAATGCAGTGATATTGCTAACTCAATTCAATCACTTCATTTGAACTAGGGAATAACTAATTATTATTACTATTATTATAATAAATAATAATACTTGGCAAAGCAAAATGCCATTTTACTCTTAAATAGAATTTATCATCTTTTAAAGACTCATCCTAAACATTAACATCTTCTGATAATTCTAAGTAGATCATAAGTTAATAAAATCCTGTCTACCAGCTCATACATTGCCTAAAAGTAGAAAATAACATTTAATCATCATCAGTTATAGATTGTCATTTTTGTTAATCTCAATATAATTTATACTAGCAATTCAATATTTAGAAATATATTATAGACTTCAAAAATCTGATTCAATTTCAGGTAAACGTAGATATTTTTCAGATCACAACAGGCTTAGAATTTTTTTTTTCAGATAGATGATTCATAATTAATCTAACTTGCTAAACAGTAATAGTGAGCACATGGGTATTTATCATTAGTCCCATTTTTAATCTAGGTTGACACAGTTGTGAGTCTATGTGCTGACTATAAACATAAAAAGTGAGATTGTAATATAATATTATGTTATCTATTGATGGAAGAGATGGTAATAATCCCATGAGAGATGAGTTTATAATAATCATTATCTTAATCATAAACTTTAATGAACCATTTACATATATATTAAAAAACATATACAATATGTTTTTTTTTATCATTACATTTTCATATCCAAAATAAAACTAATATGTTTTATTAATTTAAGCATAAAAGCATGTTAATTTGCAGGTCTTTGGCAATAGTATTGGGCTTAAATACTTTCAACCTTTATTTCAATGTCGTTATTTTGATTTTATGCAACTTATTTTCAGCAGCAATTTTACATGATTTTAACATGACATAATTATTGGTATTTGATGCAAAAAGAATAATATTTATTCCAAGAGATTGTAAAAGGCCCAAGAAAGAGACCACATGTAAGATGGATGGATGAAATAAGAAAGTATGCATGGGTGATGTGGAGAAGGAAAGCTAAAGATCGGAGATGGATTGAACTTGGAGAGACCTTCATCCCACAGTGGATTGATAATGGTTGATGATGATGATGTTGAATGTTATATATGTTTTTCTTGTGCTTATTTATATTTTTCCAAGAACAATTTATTTCATCCTACTCAAGAGACAGCTATTGTAGCATTGACTAAAAAATGGACACTAGATGGAAATATATAAGACATTGAATTAACCTTTCTAGACAAAGGATTGTAGAGGTTTTGGCACAAAAAAATGGCCCAGTGTCCTATTTATATCAGTATGCTGGCAACTTAACTTGGGTTCAAGAACCTTACAGTTTTCAAGTTTCAGGCAGTTAGCTCAAATAATGTAAAGAAATAAAATATGACTGATAAATTTACAAGTTCATTACTCCCAGCTTTGAATCCTAGTTCTCACTGACAAAAGTGAAAGCAGTAAGTCAGTCTAAGGTGAGATGTCATAGTACACCATATGGTATCTATTCTTAACTCAAGCATACAATAATGTTCTAGAGTAAGTAAAGAAAACTATTCTTGAAATTATTTACAAAAGATAATATTAAAAAACATTTAAATTTTTAAATTTATTTAAATGCACATTGATTACATAAGTAATATTTACTAAGGCTATAAACCTCAAGGGTGTGTGTGTGAAAATGCGAAGGTAGAGACCCCTACGGGTCTTAACCACAAGCTTATGCTTTAGTAAATTTATTTATATGTAGTTTTTAAAATATTATAATTTTGCTCCTAAATAATCATAACCCCAATTTTTATTTGTATTTAATTTTTAATTTTTTAATTATTAAATATTAAAGCAATCAAAAATCTAAATAACAATGTGATTTAGAGATATAGCTTAGTAGCAAATTTAAAAGCAAAAGATCTCTGGATCAATATCACCTGAATAAAATAACATAAGTATTCCAATTTGACAGATGAATAGAATTGTCATACTCAATTTTTCTCTTGGGTACTTTAATATCATAAGATCTGAGAACAAAATCATATTATTATTACTGCTTTCTTTATTGTATTATCTTTCATTTACAGTTTTTTTATGTGCATTTAGTTGAACCCAAATTTATTTTTCAATGTTTAAGCTATTACCTTTTTTTGTAAAAAAATGTATAGGACAATATTAAAAGGCTAGTACTATAGATTTATAATTTTATAATAATTGGGCTCTATTGTAGAGTAGCAGAAATATTCCAATATCTTATTTAAATGGTATATATAAATTCAACGAGTTGATGGTATTTTTTAGCATGCTCTTGTATAATAAACAACAATAATATAAAATAGCAGTGTGTGACATTTACACAAAGGTTTATTGCATAGCAATACTTACCTTATGTTGTCTGATTGACTAAAATGCATTCTAAGAGTCATTAACATGGGTTTTTCAATATTTGCAACCAACTGTTTGCAATATGGAAAAGTTAATTATATATATATATATGGAGAATTATTTCTTCTCATGTTTTTTTTAGAATAACAGTTATTAATGGTAATATAAGTTCCAAACAATTTAAATAATAAGAATATGAATAAACATCACATGACCGCCACTTCTTATGCTTGTGTATAACTGTTGTTAAAACTGGCTAAACTCACTCTACATATTGCCACACACAGCAAGCTAGAACAATTAATGGATGCCAATCCTAAGATCTAGGTGCAGTACTCTCAGATCCAAGGTTCCTCACTGATGAAGGTCACAAGCCAGAAACTAGTCTGGGGATATTGGATGAGCAGGCACTAGATGGGGATTTTATGCACAAGCCTTCTGACATCCATTGATTACTCTAGCTTGCTATGTGTGTCAATACATATAGTGAGTTTTGCCTGTTTTAAGAATATGAATATTTGTAATTTACTTAAGATACCTATAAAAAGGAGAGAAAAGTGTTTTTAAATAAGCATTTTTTCTCTCTCTTTTTATAATTTTTTTATCTATTAGTAAAATTTTTAATTAAAAAAAAAAAAGTAATGAGATATAAATAAATAAAATTTTAAATAAAGGTTATCAGTTTAAAAAAAAAAACACCAATGTTTTAATATCCCCCCCCCCCTCTTTTTATATCTTTAAAGCAAATGAAAGTATAATTTAAGGATTATACTGTTTTAGGGCACTTAAAAAACACCCAAAGAAATTTCAATAATTATGGCTGGACTTTTTTTAATTAAAAGGAGAAAAAAAGGGAAAATAACTTATAGATCAATTACTCATGGTTTGATGTTGTTAGTTCTGAGATGGAAAATAATGTTCCAAAAATGAAGATAGGGGGGAAGATAAAAGCAGTGAATCCCAGTGTCTTGAGGGAAACAGATATTATTAATCCAGCTATTGAAAGAAAAACAGCAGTAGTAGCACAGCTGTGAAAAAAACAGTGAGAAATAATTTTGTGGTCTGAAATATGACTAAAGAAATTACTTTTAAGAAAATGGTTTTTAAAATGGATTTGAAGCAAACCATGTGCTAAGTTTTAACTAAAAGCTAAGCATCACCCAATTTCATCATGTAACCTGTTTATTAGAAAAAATAACCCTAAAAATGCAACAAGCTTGCATTTCTATCCAAAAGAATGAACTGTCTTAATCTATGAACCTGGCCTGCAAATAACTTTAATGGTGTTTATCTATCCTGAAAATCTGTTATAATGTAAATTTGAATCTAGAAAAGGAAAAGTTAATAGAACTTCTAGAAAAAAGGATTGCTTAATTTCAATATTTGAACTAACAGGAAGTACAACCAACATGAAAGAAAGCTGAAAATTACAACTACCAAAGAACTGTAATGAAAAAAAATCCCTAGTAAAAATATATTTCAGTGTGCACAATTATATTTACAATTAACTCTTAATATAATTAGTAATTGGTAATTATGAATAATTTTTACTAAATCTTTTTATTGAAACATGTTATTATTTATTTTCTCTCCAGAATTATAATGGAGGGTTTAGCTAATTAAAATTTTTATTATCTCTTATGGTGAAACATTTACCAGCTTTAGTTATTGAAAAGAAAATAACTTAACAAAAGTAAATGATTTTTTAGTATTTAGTAATATTACTGGCTATATGAAATTATATTTTGCTGATAAAAATGTATTTTACTCTGAGAATTATATATTTTTACAAATTATTTAATTAATTTCATTAAATAATTGTTTAAAAAATAGTAGTGTTAATGACTTTATTCTTTTAGCTAACTGTTTTATGATTTGACAGTGTGTATGACTTGATTACATTATAGCATAGTGTTTTAAGAGATTTGTAAATAACCCAGCAATATTATTTAAATAAAAATAGATTAAGCATATATATTTATATTTTCTCTTATTTACATTCATAGTCTTTAAAGTCTTTGGATCCTGAGCTAGTTCTAGAGCAATAATGGTTTATTTATATGTGGGTGGTTAGATGTGTGTTTGGACATCAAGATAATTCTTTCAATGGCACAAAGGTCAAGATCATCTTTAAAATACATTCACTGTACTTTGTTTTATAGAGAATATAAATTAATTTAGTTAGCTTGTAACCATATGACCAGAGCTTTGATGATGACCAGCATGTATCAGAATTCCAGCATTTTTATGGTGATTAATAGATTCATAATTAAGGATATGCATGCAGATATTTGTTGTATATTATCATAATAGATTTCTAACTATAAGATCTTTCCATTGACTCGTAAATCAAAAGATTTTGTGAGTATTAATGTGTAATAAGAAATGTGGACTTAATCAGTGAAAGTATTGAATAGCTTCATGCTCTTAGATCTAACCACTTCAGCTTCACCTATTTAAATAGAAAGTAGGTTGAAGTAAAGAAGGGTTCCCCTCTTTTCTTCCAAGACATAAGCTTGTGGTTAAGATCTGTAGAGGTCTCTAATATCGCATTTTTACACACATATTTTTGAAATTGAAGCCTTAGTAAATATTATTTATATTATGTCCTAAGTTTGGCAGTGACTAGATAGAGCGCCTATCTTATGGTATAGAATCTCTTTTAGATCCAGTCAAAAGAGATGACTATTGATTATTCTTATGTAAAGCTGATGATGTAGCTTATAAATATAATTGTTGTAATGACTTATTTTATTAAATGCTTATGCTCATGTTTCTTTTATATTGCTCCATTTATGTTTGTTTATGACTATTTATATGACATCAATGGGGGTGATGATGAATTGCCATTGCACCATGCCATTTCCTCTCCATACCATTGTAATATGTATCTCAGTCACATACTATGATATTAGAGAGAATAGCAGTTCAGTTTTTTGCTCTTTTCTTTTGAATCCAAATGCTTAAAATTGTTTGTAAAACTATAACACTGTCATTACAAAACAAAACATATTTTAAATGAAATCATAATTTTTAGAAAACTGATATTATATTACATATCTATTTTGTGATTTAAATCAATTATTTAAATTATTAAAACCAGCTGAATTTTATGTTTTTTTTATTAGAAAAAAGATATGGTAATTAGAATAATTTCCTTTTTTTTTTCCATTCTATTATCCAAAACGATGTGTTATGATATTTAGTATTGAAAAGCTAAATATAGATTTAAAATTTTATATTTAAAATTTTCATTTTTGAGTTAGTCTTTCTGTTTTTATTATTATTTCTTTATAATTGAAATTCAGATATCCAAATGATCTTGTCAATAAGAAATCTATTGAGCAAGATTTATTATATATTTTTACATTTCATAATTACTTGAGTTCTTTATCCCTCTTCATATACATATATAAATAAATAAATACAATATTAAGCAAAGAACAGATTAGAATATTTCTCTTAAACTTACTAATATATGATAATTTTAATAAAAATAATTTAATAGTACTTCAATGACAATAGCAAATTTCCTATATTATATAATTTATTCAGTTATTAGAAATATTTTTGATATATTATTATACTATAACCAGCATATTATTTTGAGAATATAATTAAAACATTTCTTTCGCTGATATGAAATACATAAAAGGTTATTATGAATATATTTGAACTACTATAAATAATGATATAACTTTTTAATAGTGCACAGATTTAATTCAAAAATTACTATTGTAACAAAAATATGTCAGCATGAAAAAATCTTATCAGAAAACAATATTAGTTACATTTTATTCAACAATTAGTTTGAATGAATAAAAGCTTGATTTTTATTTTTAAAAAATTAAAAAAGAGTATAAAATATTATGTATATGAAAATATTATTTTTCAAGAATAAAATTGTTAATGAAAACAATCCTTTTTTCATTTTTATGAATTGCATATTATATATGTATATGAATTAAAACAGGCAAAACTCTCCATACTGTAGTCCCACTCAGTGCAAACCGGAGTAATTAATGGATGCCAGAAGGCTTGTGCATAAAATCCCTATCTAGTGTTACTCATCCAATATACCAGACTAGTTTCTAGCTTGTGGCTTTCATCAGTGATGAGCCTTGGATCTGAGAGCACTGCACATAGTTCTTAAGATCTAAAGCAACCCTCCAGCAGCCATCTTTTATCTCTACTTAACTACAAAACTATGAGAATAAAATTGAAAACATAATAATATTTTCAATACAAGCTCATTAGCTTATATAGTCATATAGGTTTGAACTCAGTGCAGTACTGATACATTTGGTGTCTTTGGTTCTTTAATAACCACAGCCACCACTATCCTATTAGGTAGGATTGGTATTAAACCCCTAAACATCACATGATCACCATTTTTTCTGCTTGCTCATAACTGTTATTAAAACAGGCAAAACTCTCCATACAGTAGTGCCACTCAGTGCCAACCAGATTAATCAATGAATGCCAGAAGGCCTAATAGCATAGTGATGACTATGGTTATTAAAGAATCAAAGACCCCAAAATGTATTGGTACTGGACTGAGTTCAGACCTATACAACTATATAAGCTAATGAGCTTGGATTGAAAATATTGTGTTTTCAATTTTATTCTCATAATTTTGTAGTTAAGATAAAAGGTGGCTGCTGAAGAGTTGCATTAGATCCTAAGATCTAGGTGCAGTGCTCTCAGATCCAAAGCTCCTCACTGATGAAGGCCACAAGCCAGAAACTAATCTGGGGATATTGGATGAGTAGGCACTAGATAGGGATTTTATGCACAAGCCATCTGGCATCCATTGATTACTCTGGCTTGTACTGAGTGGCACTACTGTATGGAGAGTTTTGACTGTTTTAATAAGTTATGAGCAAGCATAAGAAATGGTGATCATGTGATGTTTAGTGGTATATATATATGAATAAAAGTATGCATATTTAAATTAAACAGAAGTAAACTATACTTCTTAAAGTTATAAATAAACAACACTCCTTTGTCAATAAATTTAAGAAATAGATGGGCCACTTACATCTTAAGCTTAGATTGTAATTAAGCAATTATTTATTCATGTTGTGGAAATAAAGTATGATGTTTTTATATTATCCTGATTTTAAATATGTATCAAGACTCAAAGGAAATTTAAATATATCAGGACAAATATGGAATCTCATTTTGAATGTTCTCTACTATTAATACAAAGTTAATTTTTAAAAAAGATACAAATATTAAATACTCATAAATTAATATACTTATGAATTAAATTGAAATAAAATTCAGTTCCGTTAGCTATAAACAAACAGCACTTCACATCAATAAATATAAGAAATAGAAAGTTGGGTGATAATTAAACAATCGTTTAATTTATTTCTATTTAATTTACATATATATTAAATCATGCATTTTAATATTTACATTTATAAAAAGTGAGGGATTTGTATTAATATTAGATATCATTAAAAATGAGACTCCATTTTTAATTTATAATACCATATTTTAAATCAGGCTAATATACATATACCATGCTCTAATATCAACAATGGTGATAAATGATTATGTAATTATTAACTAAGATTAAGAAATAGATGGTCCATCTATTTGTTACTGTCATATCTGACCTTGCTTTCAGAAGTGGACTATTCCAGATTCCTTACCTGATTGGCTAGCTCCCAGTTACTATCTAATGGGATTAAATCCTTCACTGGGGTTCGTGCACCAAATCCGCATGTTTCCAGTAAGGTAGGGGATCTGCCATTAAATAGTCAGCCTTTTGGAGGCAAGGCAGAGAGCAATTACTTCTGTCAACATGAATGACTGAACATGCTCTCCAATAAATCCTCTGCCATCAGCAAGGTTACCATCTCTCTCTCTCTAGTCATTATCGCGACATCCACACAGTGAGGCAAGACCAATCAGGAACAGGAAACTGCTACATCTGCAACTGACTTGAGGCATGCTAGGACATTTGAGAGCTGTTTAGTCATAACTCTCAGAAGTGTCATTTGTTTCAGTTTATTTTACATAATCATTTAACTATATGTGTTTAATATTTACATCTATAACCACTGACTTGGTATAGTTTATTAAAAATGAAACTTCATCTTTATCCTGAAATATTTAACATTTCTATAAGATTTACATTCTATTTAAAATAAAACTAATATACAAATATTTTGCTCTACCTCCAATAACATCAATAAATGATTGCTTAATTATCATCTAAACTTAAGAAATAGATGGTCAATATATTTTGTACATTTGATAACCTGGGGTGCAATTTATTCATAGCTGTTTACTCATGGTTATTAAATAAATAACACAATAACTCTGTCAAATGATGTAAATTATTCATGTATAAGATGTGACAACCAGAGTAAAAAAACTCAAGCAATATTAACCATTAATACTATTTTGCCAATCACTTTCAGTATCATGTACCAGAATAATGGCAATATATTGGAACCAAATGGTTGATATTCCATTGCAGGGTAAATATTAATAATGTACAATTATAAAATTTGAAATACTTTTTTATTTTTGTAGGCATTATCAATAGTTAAAAATGTTTAATTTTCTGAAAACAATGTAATGTCTTCATGTAATACAAAATTCATGAATTTTAATATTTGCGCTTTGTCTACTAATTAAAGATTTCTTACTTAAGTTTATAAAAATTGTCTTCTTAATTTTTCTTTTATTATGAGTTCTTTCTTCTTGAAGAATTCTATTATTAATACTAAATCAAAATTAAAACTAAAATTACATGTTTTCTCATAATCTAAGAAAACTGAAACCAATTTTATATCATCACTTTTCTTTACCTCTTGTAATTTTATATAAAATATATGTGCTTAATCATTTTTCAATATTGCTTTTCAATTCCATATATAAAACCATGCACACACTCAATATATATATATAAGAGATCTGTACATTATTTGAAATTTTAGTATAATTGTTGCTTTTGTTTTTTAAATGATCCTTTTTCAAATTATTCATCAATCTTTCCAAAGGAAAACAAAATAAACATTATTTAAATCATTATGTATATATATATTGTATGTTAAAGTGTTGACCGAGAAGCGAACCCGGAACAGCTGCTTGGAAGGCAGCTATGCTAAATTTAGCTTGACCAGAATCAACTCAGAATTAATATCTACTTTTTATCACTAATACTTTATTTCAATAAATTAATGATGCTGTTTTTTTTCATGATTCATTTATTATTATAGTCAACATTCCTTTATACCATATTTAAACACATTAGTAAACTACAATAAAAATTTTAGGATATAATAAAAACACTGTCATTTCATCTATTGAATACACTGATAAAATTAAGAATACTATAATTGTTGAAAACGAGGTTATTATTTAATAGGAAGTTTCAGAGTTCTATAGTTCTATTGGTCGATTAGATTCCATAAAAAATTGTTGAGCAAATCTTAATATGTAAAAGAATTATCACTCTACTTTAAATTTATTACTGATTTTCTCAAGTTTATTGAAGATACCATAATAATCTCTATGAAAAGAGTGTGCTGCACTGCAAAGAAATTAAGGTTATTGTTTCCCCTGAAAGTTGGTGATGATGGTGTTTTAGTTGTATTTATATGTTAAGCTATTTCCATCATCTAATATGAGTATTGAATGCCTTTAGGAAAATTTAACTTTATTTAAATATTCCTTATGCATTCAACTGTTAATAATATATAGCACATAGGTTAGTATATGCACAATGTTTTGAGAGATATTCTCTCCTCTTCCTCAGGTGTTGCTGACCTGACCAGTGACAGTACTAGCATAGGAATCAAACCTGGACCCTTAGATTCTTGAGTATTGAATTTTAAGGTAACCCTCTAACCAACACAGCCATCCTGCTTTGGCAGATTTAATTCCCATGCTAGCACTACCACTGGTCAGGCCAGCAAGAGGGGAGAATAATAACTTTTGAAACATTGTACATATATAGTCAAAATAAGAGTCATAGATCACATGACCCTATCTCTTAAGCTTGTAAGTTATAAACAATGAGGATTGCCAATTCCTCTACAAGCTTTGTATGATAAATGCTGGCTCTGGTTAAGCATTTATCATACAAAGCTTGTAGAGGAATTGGCAATTCTCATTGTTTATTGTACATATATATTTGATGTGCTATCACTAACAGTTAAATGTATTTAGAGTATTTAAATAAAGTTAAATTTTTCTAAAGACATTCAATACACATATTAGATGATGGAAATAGTCCAACATATAAATACAAACTAAATTAAGGTTATATTTAATGCTTTTGATATGTTCTCTATATAGGAAGCATTAATATAATTAATATTACATTTCAATAATGGAGTTGTCATAATTCATTGAAGATAATACAATTGCCCTTTTTTAAAAAAGATAAATATTGTAGTGTCTAACAGTTGATTTTTAAGTCTTCCTATGATTGGTCAAAATTGTAAATTTACTTTGCCCACATCTATGAAGAGGGTATTTTCTGTTAATATTACAAATATACACGAGATATGCTGATGGTGTTTTTATTTCTGTATATGAAGATAGTATAAATTATTTTATGAATAAACTAAATAATTGAAATAGCTTAAAATGAATGATTTAAAAAAATGACATTAGATATCTCATTCTACATGTAACAAAATCTGATGATTTGTCAAATTATAAATTAATAATTGAACTATTACAAGGATATTGGATGAGTAGACACTAGATAGGGATTTTATGCACAAGCCTTCTGGCATCCATTGATTAATCTGGCTTGCACTAAATGGCACTACTATATGGAGAGAAATGCCTGTTTTAACTATTACAAGGAAAAGAGTATATATAATAAATTCAAAAATAGGAAGTTTTAGATATTTTTATTTTGTAATGATAGATTTCATCTTTGTAAATATGATAAATCTCAAATATTGCAAAATTCTACACAAAAGCTGATTAAAGTTGGTTATGGAAATAAGCAAATTAATAATGCTGGATATCAGTTTTAGAAAATGCCATTAATTTAATGAAGCAAAATAATGATAAAAAATTAATATTCATTCACTATATGTTAAATGCTAAAACTATTTTGTGGTTCATTTAATGTTAATAAAATGATAAATAAATATAAAAAAAAAGACAATATTTTTTTATCAAATTATATGTGAATGAAATGCTTTATATATTGAGGAATATAAACAGAAGAATAAAGGATGTTATAAGAATTTTAATAATTGTATTGCGCTTTAACACAAATTGGTGAAGTTATTAAATTAATATAATAATATTTGGCTTAGCGCTTTCATGATATGTTAACTTCCATATTCATAGCTTTTGTCATTAGTAATACAGAGCAGTGTTTTATATGCACATCTATGCAAATCATTTAACTTGACCATTTTTTTGAAATTGCGAAACATGTATCTCGTCTATTGATGGCATTCAGATCGTTTGCGATAAAATATATTTCTTTTATTTTCCTTTTAGTATTATTTAGTTTGGATCATAAAGAAACAATCTTTTTTAAAAAAATTTAATGTGAATAATTCTAGAATTCTTCATAAGAAATAGAAGCTATAATTAAAAAAAATTATGGTAGTAATTTTTATAAATAGTCATCATCATCATCATCATCATCAACCATTATCAATCCACTGCAGGATGAAGGTCTCTCCAAGTTTAATCCATCTACTCCGATCTTTAGCTTCTCTTCTCCATAACACCCCTGCACATTTTCTTATTTCATCCATCCATCTCACATGTGGTCTCTTTCTGGGTCTTTTCAATCTCTTGGAATCCAGTTTAAAATTTCAATTGTCCATCTATTATCATCTCTTCTAGCAATATGTCCAGCCCAACTCCATTTCAATCTTTTAATTTTTTCAATAAGGTCAGTAACACCTGTTTGTTGTCTTACCCATACATTGTGTTTTCGATCTCTTCTTGTTACTCCCAACATACATCTCTCCATATTCCTTTGAGTGGTCTGAAGTCTCTGTATTGCTCTTCTATTAAGTGTCCAAGTCTCAGATCCATAAGTAAGAACTGGTAAAACACATTTGTTAAAAACCATCCTTTTCAAACACTTAGGCATATTTCCTTTTAGTATCAAGTTATTTCTACCAAAAGCACTCCAACCAAGTTTAATTCTATGATTAATTTCCTCCATTATGTTTCCATCTGTATTAATAATCTGACCAAGGTATTTGTAACTGTTAACTTCTTCTAATTCTTCATAATCAATCTTTATTTTCATATTTTGAGCAAATCGATTAAACATTACTTTAGTCTTTTTAACATTTATCTTTAGTCCTACTTTTCTACTTTCATCTGCTAACTCCTGCAACATTTCCTGCAGCTCTGAAGCATTATTTGCAAAAACAACTACATCATCTGAGAAATCTAAATGACTTAAATACTCTCCATTTACTTTCACTCCTTTAGTTTCCCATTTTAATCCACAAAATACTTCTTGCAGCACTGCTGTAAAGAGTTTTGGAGATATGGAGTCACCTTGTCTTACACCTTTCTCAATGTTGATTTTTCCAGTATCATTATGTAATCTAATTGTTGCTGTTGCATTTTTATAAATATTCTTTAAAATATGACAATATCCTGGATCTATACCTTGATGATCCAATGCTTTAATCACTGAAGAAATGTGTATAGAATCGAATGCCTTTTCATAATCTACAAATCCAAAACATAATGACAACTCATATTCATTTGTCCTTTCTATGACTTCTCTCAATACCTGGATATGATCTATTGTACTAAAACCACTTTTAAATCCAGATTGTTCTCTTGGTTGGTGGAAATCCAAAGTTCTCTGTAGACGAGTTGTAATTATCTTGGTAAAAATTTTATATAAAACTGATAAAAGGCTGATAGGTCTGTAATTTCTAATATCTTCTTTATCACCTTTTTTAAATATTAATATTATTACTGCATTCTTCCAATCTTCCGGTACATCTTTATCATTTAGACATTTGGTATACAACTTTGCTAAAATTGTTTCTATTTCTTCACCTGCTTCTTTTAATATATCAATTATAATTCCATCATTTCCTGGAGCCTTTCCTTTCTTCATACCCTTAATTGCATGTCTCACTTCTTCATTTAAAATTCTGGGCAATTCGGAAGATGTAATAGATATAGGAGGTACTTGTTCTTTATTACTATATAATTCTTGATAAAAATCTTCTACCAATTTCATGATGTCATCTCTCTTTTTAGTAATAATTCCATCTTTTTTTCTTATTGCAGATATAAATTTCCTACCAATATCAAAATCTTCTACCAATTTCATGATGTCATCTCTCTTTTTAGTAATAATTCCATTTTTTTTTCTTACAGATATAAATTTCCTACCAATACCAAAATGTTGTTTAACGTTTTTGAGACTTTTATTTTCTTCTACAGCTTTCCTTGCTATTTCACAGTTATACGTTCTGATATCATTTTCAACTCTTTTCCGTACCATTTTACAAAATTCGAGATATTCAATTCTTTTTAATACATCATTTTTGTATATCTTCATATTCCTTCTTTTCTTCATAAATTCTCTAGTCTCAGTAGAAATTTTATTAGTCAATTGCTGCTTTTTTCTACCAGCTATGTTTGTTGCAGTTTTTAAAAGTGTATCAGTTATTTTCATATTAATTTCATTCAAATCTGTATCATGTTCAAAATCTCCTAACACTTGAAACCTATTTATAAGTTCTAATTTAAATTCACTAGAATGTTTCTGAAGATTAGGAATATCAACTGTAAATATTGTTTTTCTTAATAATTTTTGTCTTTCTAGTTTTACATTAACACGTAACTTACACCTTACTAATCGATGATCACTTCCTGTGTTAAATTTATTAAGAACATTACAATCTTGAAATATGTATTTTCTGTTAGTCAAAATATAATCCAATTCTGCTGTACCTTCATTTGGATGCTTCCATGTCCATTTCCTTTTAATAGGACTTTTTAATTAAGTGACAAAGTGCAAATATTAAAACTTATGAATCTTGGAATATTGTATGATAAACATTTGCTTTTGAGAAATTTAAAAATTTTAACAGTTGATACTTGTTGCAAAAGTAACTGAAAGTACTTCTAGAATTTTATAATTATTATATTATTAATAATTACCATTATTTAATAATTTATTCATTACTTATTATAGATAATAATCTACAATGAATAACTTTAGGTTTACCCATTGCCTGGTATTATACCAGTAAATTTAAACAAAGTACACTTAAAATAATACTAAAATTACTAGAAAAATTAAAAACTTGCTAATATACAAACATACTTTTTTTAAGTAAAAACTACAAACTAAAATAATATCTGAAACTTACTACAGTTGGTAATTGTCTTTGTATTGTGTTGAGTTTATTATATGGGTAAGAGAACAAACAGGTGTTACTGATCTCATTGAAAAAATTAAGACTGAAGTGGAGTTGGGCTGGACATATTGCTAGAAGAGATGATAATAGATGGACAATTGATATCTTAAACTGGGTTTCAAGAGATTGTAAAAGACCCAGAAAGAGACCACATGTGAGATGGATGGATGAAATAAGAAAGTGTTCAGGGTGATGTGGAGAAGAGAAGCTAAAGATTGAAGAAGATGGATTGAACTTGGAGAGACCTTCATCCTGCAGTGGATTGATAATGGTTGATGATGATGATGATAAGTGCTCTGCATGCAATAATTGTTTAATAGTTAAAACAGATGTTTTATATTTGCTAAAGACATAAAATCATATGCCAAAAAAGGCTTTTTATGTATAATTCTTAATATATATTTTTTATAATAAGTGTTATATATTGTAACGGTCAGAATTGTGTGATGAGTCAACAAGATTCAGAGACTTAGCAAAAATACTTCAAACCCAGCATGTTCGGGATCCTGGTGGTCATGGAACAGTACTAAGCTTTAACCTATTTGCCAGTGCTCCAAACCTCCACTTTCCAACCAATGCTCCTGATGCTACTAATGGTAATCGTTTTTCTTTGGTCCCGGTGGTCAGGGTAAAACAACGACTCTATCAATTTAAATTCAGCCTGTCATGCACTTTAATTATTAAATTAATCTAAGATACTCACCAGCCCCATTAGAACCTAATACTTTGATACAGCTTAGAATACCATTTTTTATATATGTTTCATAGGCTTTGAATATACACATAGATGATTTAATTAAGTGTGGATATAGTTAGGTGGCTGTGGTGAACCAGGGAATGACATGACAAATGTATAGACATAAATATAGCTGATTTATTAACACAATTCAACAAAAGATAGAAATAACAATCATAATGTTTAGATCTTATTATGATCCATGTATGGGCATGACAAATGAACCAGAAATAATAATTACAATATTTAACTATCAGTTATTGATAACGGTACAGTATTACAAAAGAAACATTAGTTGATAATGGCAACAACACTTGGGTATCATTATGGTAATTGTGTAAGCATTACAATGAAATCACATGTCAATAATGACAACAGTTATGAACCAGAAATAATAATTACCATATTTAAACGTCAGTATTAGATGTGTTGAGCATTACAATGAGGTTATACTATCAATAATGACAACAGAGGTTATGAACCAGAAACAATAATTACAATAGTATTTAAACATCAGTATTAGATTTTACAATGAAGTCATACAGTCAATAATGACAACAGAAGTTATGAGCCAGAAATAATAATTACAACAAATAGTAAATATCAGTGTTATATTTGTGTGTGAGCATAAAACAAATTTTTATGTTGATAATGATAATATTTGATCAAGAAATATCCCACTATACAATTAATATGCCAATTGTCAAGAGTAAATATAATACCTGGTTATATTAAGTTGGAGGCCAGAAATATATATATATATATAACAAATTTATGTGGTGTTCACATGCATAGGGAAAGCTAAGTATATATTTTTTTATTATTATATTTACTTTTAGTATTCCCAGCAGGAGTTATGGACCAAAGCATAATTGCAGCTTCCTTTATTATTAACAGTTATATGATAAATATGGTTTATCTATCACACACAGTATTACTAACAGGTATGATCAAGAAATCTAATTACAGAAGACAGTGGTATCTGGGTTTGAATCTTGTGCTGGCTATATTATTAGTGGCATTGGCAAAAATGAGCCAATCTCCTTTATCGAGTAATAAAATATATAGATAAGTTCCTATGAAAACACATTTGCAGTCAGCATGGCATGTGCAGGAAATAATGGAGCTTGGGCTTTGAATCCCTATCGTCATAGAGTACCCATTTATTGGCTCAAAAACATGGCTATCTCCAGGACTGGTAAAAATATCCATCTGGCAGCTTGCATAGCATTACTCGACATATATTTATTATTAAAAGCCGCATAGGCACAGATCATTCTACTAAGCAACACTGATATATTTGCCCATAAAAAGCATTAACTCATATCAGTATAGATATTTTCCCAAGCCTGTATTTATGATCTAATAACAAGTAAGGGAAAATGTAAGATAACCATATTTAATAGGCTATAAAATGCCCATGAGATTAACTACAAAATTATCATTGTAAATTGCTAAGGAGTCAAAAAAAATACTACTGCTGAGATAATACTTTTCCCTTGAATGTATGCATCATTAAATATATATATAGTGAGATGAACACATACTTTTATAATAAGTATTATTGCTCGTTCTATAGCCAAGAAAAAGAAGCATGATTATTATTATCTTTTTTTCAAGACATAAATAAACACATATATATTACCTTTTTTTTTAAGTGTCATAGCATCGGCCGGGACGCGAACCCGCAACCCGGGCAACTGCCTGCAAGTGCAAGACAGTCGCGCTGACCTCTCGACCACCAATGCAAGACTATTACCCTTTTTTAACACCCAAATAAATGCATATATACATTATCTCATTTAACTGTCATAAAGAATCTTAATCAAACTAAATTAAATAGATAATGATTTTAATACTCATTTATATTCTTAATTTCTATTAACAAGGTATATACGAGTAGATGGCGAATTTTAATTCAGATATCTGATTTTCTCTCTCTTTTTAAAAAAATAAATGACATTTTTACCTAGCAAGAATTTGACAAATGATTTAAGAAATTCAAGTTTGACTGTTTGTTACTTTAAAATTATAAAATAATCATCCTTCTCCTATTTAAGATTTGAGATAAAACAACCAAATTTATGCATAAATTGGTTTAATAGTAAAAATATTATTTGTCCCATACTTGGCTGGGTTGGCATAAATAAGATTAATCAATAAAGTATACATTTTTATAACTAACGAAAAACATATGTGGCATATCTCAAAATGAATAATAAAAGCTGTATTTATAAACTTTATAGCATTTCTGTTCCATTTAAAATTAGACATTAAAATCTTTTTTTTACCATTAATAAGTAGAAATATAGTTATAACATAGATTGACTTGTTAAAAATAATAATAAAAAAATTAAAACACTCATATATATATATATCACTGTCTTTTTGAAACATCCCTTTTTTTAAGATATAGTCTTTTACTGAGCAGCTATAAATCTGAGAATTTTTAAATTTAGATATTCTAGAGTTTTTTATTTATAGAAGGCATTTTAATTATTTTATCTTGAAGGATTAAAAGTTCATACTTGCAATGTTGGATGTCACTTTGATGATGCAACTGTCTTCTCATGGGTTCACTTATTTCAGGACCGACCTTTGGCTTTACTGGACAAAGGTTAGGCTGGATTTGAAGTTGGTTCTCCATTTTCTCAGCAGCAGCAACATGGAATCAATAGATTTCTTTCCTTCCACAGATGCACTTTATGGAGATTTCCCCCTGAGGGGAAGGATAAAAGTGTCTACTCAGAGGTCATGATGATTATTTGACATCAGCTTATGTTCAATGTCTATTAGAGAGAGTGATTTTTTTTCACTTTGACTCTTAAAACTTTTTCTTTACTCTTCTTTTGACTTTTTACTTTTGACTCTTGAAAAAAACTACTTGACTAGAAAAATAGCTCAGTATTTATAAGCCTGTAACTTTAAACAAAACTTTACTCAGCACAACCAAAAATTATGTCTAGCCTTTGTTTATTCTGATAATTTTTTTAACAAAGATATACTAATTGACTTCAGACTGACTTTCCAGAAATAAAAATAGACTGGTTGACTGATCTTTAATTTTCACTAGTTAGCAAAATCCTATTAAGATTAAATTAAGGTATGAAAATTTTAATTGCCTTTAAAGATGAGAAATAATTAGCATTTCCATGCAACGAATGTTTCACAAAATAGACTCATAAAAAATGTTATTTCCAAAGAAAGAATGAGTCAACTTATATTTTCCATTTTTCTCTGTCTTTTAGGAAAAACATATAAGACAAAAGAAAATATATATTTTCCTTTCCAAATATATAACTAAAAAAAATGTATTTCAATAAAACAAGATATATATATGCCATCTCATTCAATAACACACACACACATCTGTATATTATTTTCTAACCAAAAAAAATTAAAAAAATTAGCTATTTGATCTATAAAATCTATATATACTATTTTTAAACAACTATCATGAAGCTCTGTGTGTGCATACACACTGATTGCTTCAATATAATATTTGTATTTTTTGTAATATATATATATATATGTGTGTGTATAGAGGCACTAATATAATTTTACAGCATAAGGCAGAAAAATAAAATCAGAAATATAGAAGCATTGAAATAAACAGAATCAAGAACGTACTCAAAAGTGTTAAAAATTACTGCAAAAGTTATAAATTCTTGCATTAATATAACTCCAATTATGCTTATTAGTCAAAACTTTAAATGCAAATTTTGTTCTTATATCAAGTATATTTCTATTACTGCAAGAATTTATTATAGTTTAATGACGACAACACAGCAATAATAAGAATATTAGTAATAATAATGATGATGATGATGATGATACAACAACAATAATAGTCCACAGAATGCAGACCATTTGTCTACAACCATGTTTACAAGTTCTAGTTTTTCATACTCCAAAAGTACTTTAAACCTAGCTCTGGAAAGGTAAAAACCTTACCCTGATATATTTTTTCAAAATTCCAATGAGTTGATAACTAATTAATATTTTTGTGTTACATTTTTCATTCAAAATTTCAATTAAAATCAAGTTAACCAACGATAATTTAGAAATCAATATGGCGACAAAGTCATCATATGATCAGAAAAGCCTGCCTCCAGTATTAACAGTTCAAAATTTCAAAATTCAGTCAAACATAATCTTATTTTTAATTTTATTGTAGTAATTTCTGATTTTTGTTTGGAAAAAAAAAAGAAAAAGAAAATTCAGTTTCAGGTTCTCCAAGAAGCAGTTCACTTGCTCACAAAAAAGATAACAAGCTGTGTTTTTTTATACTTAAAAAGTATTCAAAATTTTTAAAAAAATCTACTTTCATATATCTTTTTCAATTTCCAATCAATTGATAACTTCTAATTTTGTCACATTTTTAATTCAAATTTTCAATTAAAATCTAGTTACTTAAAGATAATTTTAAAAAAAAACATCACATGACCAGTGTATGTCGACTGTAATTTCAGCGCAAAGTTTCAAAGTCCAAAGGTCAGTCAAGCATATATTTCTTATTTTTAACATTATTGTAGTAAACTTTGATATTTGTTTAGTAATAAAAATTTGATCTCAAATTCCCCAGCAATCATTTCACTTGCTCACAACCGAATAAATAAGCTCCTTAGGATAACAAGTTTTAAAAAACTAACATTATATACCTTTTCAATTTACAATCAACTGATAAGTTATTTCCTATTTTGTGTTATATTTTTCATTCAAATTTTTAATTTAAAACAAGTTACTAACGATAATTTCAAAAAACATAAGACATTTCCAATGCCAAGCCTAACCACCTACCCAGCTTTCACCATGTCTCCCTATGTCTGAACCAATCTCACACTTAAACCACATCAGATTCACCTCTAACATAGCCAGTCCCTGATCCATAGTCTGCTCATCCTACCACAAACTCCAATTCATCAATTGCAAACTATTCTAACATAGCTGTGCCACCATTCTTCTCTGGAAATCTGGACCCTCTACCCATGAATCTCATACTTAAATTTCATCAAAAGCCTTACACAGTCTCCACCTCTAACAAGTCCAGAGTCTGGCCAACCTATCCAATTTAACAATTGCAAACAATTTTAACAACTGCATCACACTGCCCTCTGAAATACTCATCTATTCAAATGCACCAAAAAACAGGCATATCATAGTTAACAAAACCTCTTCACCAATTATGAAAACAATAATCGCATCATGCCTCATAACCATGCCAACACATCCTCAATGAAACCAAGAGAAAACTTGATCACCCAAATAAAATCTTCACCCTAAAGAGTCAAAAAGAACTGACATTGATTTGATATCAGTGTCTAAAGACCTCACAAATAATTGCCACACTACCGTGAAAATCACAGTCCCTTACATATGTTACCCAGGCAACCCAACTACATATAAAACTAACCTGGTTTGCATATATAAATACAGCAATCCAGAGCATGTAAAATTTCATGTAATATTATATAAATCAATAAATGAACATTTCCATATGTAAACGTACAACTACAGATTGCCAGTTTAACCACAACAATCCAAGCTATGTAAACTTCTTGTAACTAATCTACTGTTTGTAAAAATTTCTCCAGTCCCAGGTAAATCAATAAATCAACTTTTATATATATAAACCTACAACTACAGATTCCTCATGTAACCAAAGCAATCTAAGCTATGTAACACCCTTGTAACTAATCTATAATATATCAAAATTTTTGTAATCCTGTGTAAATCAATAACTCAACTTTTACATACATAAATCTATATCTATGGATTTCCTATGTAACTACAACAATCTAAGATATGTAAAACCATTATTACTAATCCACAGCATGTAAAAATTTCTATAATCTCATCTAAATTGATTTTTATATATGTACACCTGCAACTACAGATTGCCTATGTATACTACAGCAATCCAAGCTATGTAAAACCTTTGTAACTAATTCACAATATGGAAAAATTTATGTGTAAACAAATAAAATAACTTTTATATATGTAAGGATACAACTACAGATTTCCCATGTAAATACAGCTATCCAAGCTATGTAAAACTCTTGTAACTTTCTAAGATAAATAAAGCTTTTCACTGATACATAATAATAACAATAAGAGCAACATCAACAATAATAATAATAACAACAATAACAATAATAAAAAATGGTTTATTGTTCAGGAGTTTAAAACAAGCAGTAGAAGTGACAGCTCTGAAGCTGTGATCCATGGACTTAAATTCCAGAACTATCATTCTATCACTGCAATTAACTATGTAGGGCATTACAATGTAACTCCAGAATTTAATTTGTAATATATTGTAAAATCTATAATGAAAAAAGATAGAAAAAGAGGAAATAGTTATGACTATTTGAAAAGCAGAGTATGAGACAGAATATGGTTTAATTTAATATATAGGATCGGCCTTTTGGCAGATAACTGATAATTTTTATATAGAAAGATTTTATGGCAACTTAATTTACAAGTGTACAACTCTTGTACAACATTAACTTCAGTATATTTATTGTTTTTTTTTTTTTTTGACAAATATATCAATATTATTAATAACAATTTTTTAAGCTAGAGACTGTTATACTAAGATTAGCCTCTGTACAGATTTTACATATACAAAATATATTAAATATATTTGCGAGGAAATCAAGTTACATATTACATGACTTAATTTAATAAGCTTGTACTACAAATGTTATATAATGAGTGTCAATAGCTCTTAATAAGCTTTTCCAAATATTCTTATCCCCAGACCAGTTTCTAGTTGTTGGCTGTCATCAGTGATGTGCTAGTATATTCAGACATTAGATCTAAAAATACCAGGTCAAGCCCAGCATTTATCTAATGGATAACTATTAAGTAAAAAATCTGAAATTTCAGACATCTATGTCTTCAAATCCAGCTATTTAACTTAAACACCCATATGGGACTGAACTAAGTTCAGATACACCATATATTAATAGCTTGAGCAATATAACATTGTCAAAGTCTCAAGAGCAAAACTATATGGTTATTTAAGTTGGATTTGAACATATAGAAGTCTGAAAATTTCAAATTTTCTACTTAATAGTTAACTATTAGGTAAATGTTGGACATAACCTGGTATTTTTAGATCTAATGACTGAATATCATAACACTTCACTGCCATCAGCTAGAAACCAGTCTGGGATAAGGATATTCGGAAAACCTTGTTAAGAGCTATTCATGCCCATTATGTAATATTAAATATATATATTTGTAATTTACTGCTCATAATAACACCTTCAAGCAAGTGAACAAAGTCATCAGAAAATAGCAAACGATTTCTAACAAATCGTGTAAATTAATTTGTAATAAATTATGGTAGATAAATTTACAAATGATGATGATGTCTAAGAAGGTTTGATAATCTGGACCAGTTGATAAAGCTATGTTAATTCAGTGCAAATGCATTTTAAGAATCATTTGCCTTTTTTCTAATGTCTTTATTTATTTGCTTGAATGGAAATAATATTTTGCAGTAAATTTACAAATACAATATACATAAACCGATTATTTTTAAGCGCTAAAAACTTTGAAATCATTCAAACGGAAGTCAATCTCCCATAATGCGCTATTTCTTAAATATTATAAATTTCCACACATTCGCCCGCTAGTAAGAATTTCTTACTCCTGTGATGGGTTAAATAGATTTGTGCAATTGAATATTTGATTATAACATCAGGCACACAATAGACTCAAGCCCTGATTTAACTATGGTATATAAGAGTTGGTGTATATAGAATGTACGCTCTAAACTTAAGTAATTAACTTAAGTTTTTTAAACTTACCGGTGGGTGAGTGCGTGGAAATTTATAATATTTAAGAAATAGTGCATTATCGGAGATTGATTTCCGTTTGAATAAATACAATATATATATTTAATAATATGCAATTTCGAAAAAAAAAAAAGGAATTAAAGTAATGCCATATGTGAATAAATCTTTGAATAATAGATATATTGATCTTTAATTCGTTTAAAGTTTACACTGGGCTAAACTCTTTTTGTTTATTGCTTTAGTTTTCAAATCTTTTAGATCATCAAACAATTTATCTGCTTTTCTACTTTTCTTTTCTAATTGATGTAAGATAATGAGAACAAATGTTTGATTTTTAAATGTACAAAGTTTAGTAGAAAAAAAGTTTTGTAATTTGTTAAATAAACTACTATATGTTTCTTTGTATAAATGCAAAAGATTAGAAGTAATCAAATGCTAAAACTAAAATGCAATAACAATTTTAGATAGTAAGTAGTTTTAATTACAAAAAGATTATAATTAATGAGAATATAAAATTGTCAATACAAATAGTATCTACACTTTAAATACGTTTTTACTTTTATCATCACCACCAGGAAGAAAGAAAATCAAAGAAAAGCAAAACATTCGAAATAATTGGCTTGATTTGCTCTGTAATTAGCCAATAGTCTTCTAATATATTACAATCACCACATATATTACATGCTACATCTTTAATCTGCTCATTTAACATCTTACTATTCTGCACCAAACATTTCTTTGAAGATTCAAACAATTTGACTAATAGAAGCAGTTGATAAACACTTCTTGATTCAATATATATAAATGTGTGCATACGAATCAAAACATCGATTTAAAAAGCAATTTTATTTTAGAAACATACTTTATTAAATATGTAGATTAATATATTTAATCAAAAGAATCATATTAAAAAATGATTTACACCTGTTAAAATATTAGCTAATATAAACAGCAAATTCTTTTTATATTTTATGTAACAAACAAATTTAAATAGACTTCATGTTTCTTTATCTGCTGTAGCTGTATTCTCAAAACCAAAAAAATATGATAATGAAGGAAATAAATTTTTAATATAAATATAAATAATTTTTCAATTCATTTTATATAATATGCATATAAATCTTTATATATATTTGTAAATTTATTACCAAATATAATTCTCCTTCAAACAAATGAACAAAGATATTAGAAATAAGCAAACGATTCCCAAGATGCATTTCTCCTGAACAGTTTGTTAGTTAGTTCTGATTCTCACATCTTAACATCATCATCATTCAGTATTTATTCATCTTAATGTTTTAAGACTTAATTTGTAAGGGTACAATTCTTTAACAATTTTAATAATGATGTAGCTATTGTAGGTTAATAAGAAAACTTGCTTAGCCTTAAGGATTTTCAATTTGTAGTAATCCAGTTTCTTAGCAACATCAAAAGCTAAAAAGTTGTCTCTGTTTACATGGATATAATCTAATTTCTATTCTTTATTATAATAACAATCCATAGAAATATTTAATTCAATATATATGTTATTAATAACTATTAGGCTAGAGATTATTATATTAACTCATCTGGTTTTAAAAGCAAATACCCTGTCATATGTAAATGTTTGAGTTACAGATTTATAAAATTCTTAAACCATAATAACATATAATGGTAACAATGCTGACAGTGGTAGATAGGTGTGAATAAAGATATTATAGCTATATTAGAGTATTTGATAATGATCCTGATACACTGCAAGCTTGAAGGAAATATCAACTGTTAAAAACTTGAGGATTTAAAATGAGAATAAAAATGAAGAAGACAAAAAATAATTTATGTTTGATCATCATTCTTTTATTGCCACAAAAAAAAAATGGTTTTATTTATGAAGTTTTTATTTGGAGATGAGAAAATGATGAAATGTTACTCTTTTTTTTTTGGATAAAAGATATTTCACTATATGATTATTTAACATAGTTGAGTTTTTTAATATTATTGTAGAAGTTAAATTAAATTGATTAAAACTCTTATTTCAATAACAAGTTTAATTAACTTAACTATATTTTAGAAGCAAATACATTCATTACTTTTGTTATCTCTATCTGATATTTATATACTGCATCAAAAATTCCATTAAATAAATCAAGTTTGGTATACCATGCTTATTATTATTTCTTTATTTTACATTCTTATTAAAAAAATAAGTAAATAAATAAAATGTCATAAAAATATTTACAATGGTATAATTGAAGATTCATTATATTTATATTTAACATTTTTTATGGTTGTGCAGTTGGCCAGTTAATATGTTTTGTGTTTTCTTAAATCTAACAATTTGAATAAAAGATGGAAATGAATAATATCCTAGTTAGAGAAGCAAAATTAAATATTAAAGAACTCTAAGTTACCAAATATAAATAATTTAGGTTCATATCCCAACAAATTCTTTTTAGAGTTAAGAAATACAACATTTTTGTATTTAATGCTACAATTGATATATTACTTAAAGATGAAATTACTGTTGATAAATTGGATATGGAACCTGATATGAAAGATAATAAAGTCTTGTAAAATTTGAACAAAACTGAATGCTAATAATCTTTTTTGAGAAAAAATGAATATAATAGCATTCAAATGGGATTCAGCAGAATTATGTTATTTTTTGACTAATGTGTAAATAAGTACTATAATTTTAAACAAGAAATTATTATTGCTTAATTTTGATATAGGTTTATGAAAAGACAATAAGAACAAAAGTTATTTAGAAAAGCATATTCAATAATTTCTATAACTTCTCTAAGCCATAACTTACAAATCTTTTTAAAATATTAAAAAATTTTGAAAATGGCTTAGGTTTGAACAAAATCAATAGCAAGTAAACTACACATGATCACCATTTCTTTTCCTTGCACAGTGATTAAAATAGTAGAAACTTTCCCCATACAATAGAGCCATCTAATACAAGCTATAATAATGTGGCATTTATTGATTATTATAACTTGCACTAGGTGGTACTGTTGTATGGAAAAAATTGCTACTAAGATAAGAAGTACTCTACAATCATCATATAACAAGAATAAAAAATAGCAATTTATTAATACAGTTTCAAATGAGATGGAGAAAATATATTAAAAAAAGTAATATGAAAATAATTAAAAGTGAATATTGGTTATTTTGTAAATAGTAGAAAAAGTGTTAATGATGACATAAGAAAATATTATAAGAAAAGCTATAAAAAAAAATCCCTCCAAAAATCTCAAAGATAGAAAATAACATCTTAATATTGAAAAAAAGTTGTTTCTACAATAAGAAAAAAAGATATCAATATTACTGAAAGGAAAGAGTATAGTATTATTATTGAAAAGACATATAATATAAGAGCTCCACAAAAAACTTTCTAATAATAAATAATTAAAGTGAAAGGCTGAAACCTTGCTCATGCACTTTTAGAATGCTTACATGACTGCCAGTCAGATGTAATGATGACTGTATAGGGAGCTCTTAAGTTGCAACCCAAGACAGAGATTTTATAAGAAGAAGGTGATTCCACCTTTCTCTTTACTTAAATTTCTATATATACATAAGCCAGTCTGAAACATTTTGGAGCTTTAAACATGTTAACATTTAACTCACTGTGTATAATTTATAAACCAGCGATGCAAAATCTTTCAATTTACTACAAAGTAATTTTTCAGATTTTATGAATTGACAGTAACATATGCTTCCAAATTGTGCTGTGTTTATGTAAAGTGAGTAGACAAACAATTAAATCAATGAAGAATAGAAAACTTCCAGGAAAAAAAAGATGCACTATAGACATTTTAAAAACAATCTGGTGACAAAATAAAGAAACTATTGGTAAAATTATAAAATGGATGTCAGAAGAAATAAAAATATTCTAAATGACTAAACAAATGTAATAGTGTTTAAAAAACCCAGAAAAAGAAATTAACACATTGAAATATTATTGACTTAATAATCTTTACTAAGATCATTATAAAACAGCTGTAAAAAACTTTGAATTCAAATAAAAGAACAAGCGTTGTTAGCCGAGAGGTCATCACAACTGCCTTGCAAGCAAGTAGTTGGTTGCAGACATTTGTGGATTGGCATCCCAGCCAATGCTATGACATATGGGAAAAAAAGAACAAGCTGAAAATAAAAGTAATAATAACACAGTAAAACATATCAATCTACTATGAGAAAATTTAAAAAAAACAGTCGGTTAAAAGTTATGCCATGCATGATTAGTGCAGATAGTAGAGTGTTAGCGTCTAGCAGATAAGATCCTCATATCAATTCCAATTCTGGTTCTATTAGTGCTCAAATTTCTAATATTCTCTCAAATAATAAAGCCATTTGATTATTTATTTATTTAATAAGACATCATTTATATAGGACAGTACATTAACCAATACTGATTTTATAAGCATTTCTTTATAATTAATGCTTTGAAGCATAATAAGAAATTCAAATATATTTTAAATTCTAAAAATATTTGTCAATATGTAAAAGCAATTATTAGGCTATATTGTAACTCTTAGATCAGGGATGGGCAAATAGCGGCCCACCAAGACAATCAGAAAAATCTGCCTTGAACTGAGATTTTCTTCCCGTGCATGACTGAAGATTCATCTCATATTTTCCACTAGGATGGCCATGTCAATACACATGCAGTACTAGATACAATGTGCAGTGCTTTACCAATTGATCTGGTTAATTTCAATTTTGTCTTTGCATTAGTAAATATATACATTTCCAACTTTAGTGAAACTGTGAACTCTCCGAAAAAATGTAAAATAGGTGATGAATGTCATATGTTTAATGAAGAATGGACAAACAAATATTTCTTTGCTAATACAGGGAATAAATTGTGTTTATTGTGTCATGAAAAAAAGATGTGTTCCTCTGCTAACCTTTGCTTCCACAAAGTGGTCCCCAATGTGGCCCTTCGCCAACCTCTGTGGCCCCCAAGCTAAAACAATTGCCCACCCCTGCCTTAGATGATTACTCTTGGTAAAGGCATGTGAGAGAACTTTATATGGGAAGTGAAATAAAGATGGAAAACATTAATTGCATTTAGAAATAAACTAGAAACAATAAAAGAAAGGGATAGAAAAGTTTCCGATTACAAGATATATATAGAAACCTGGTCGAGACTCTCTCACACTTCAAAACTATAGCATGACACATTTGCCTCAATAATAAGATCTTTTTTTATATTGATTTGGTGTATCTAGTGTCTATGATTTTAATTAATTTTGTAAAAAAAAAAAAAGTAAATAAGTGTAGCCAACGTTTTTCTGTATAAAGAATGAATAAAGCATCTTTGAAACAATGGGAAACATTTTGATTTTAAAGACAAGATAGAGTTCATAAATTATTATAATAGCTATTAAATGAAACCATAAAACCATCAATGCAAACAACTTGTCTTCAATAACTTTTCACAGAGTATAGAATTAAATTGTGATGTTGAGAAATATGTTGGGATAAGCAAAGACAAAATGAATATAATGTCAGTAATAAGTGTTTGTTCTTTTATTCAAGATGCTAAAATGAAGCAGGATTGGATATATTAAAAAACAATAACTGATAGACAACCAAAGTCCATGACTGAATCCAAGAGATTGCAAAACATCTAAAAGGAGACCAGATATGAGTTGGATGATTTTTTTTTATTTGGAGTGATATGAAAGTAAAAAAAAAAATTGAATTAAATTTTAAGAGACTTTTATTATGGTTGAAAATGATGCTAATTATAGAAAAAATAAGTATGATTGAAAGAAGGAAAAGAACTAATGGATTATGAGATGTAAATCTAGAAAAAATCTAAAATATATGTTGAATAGATGAGGATATTGGATATTATTCTTATAAAAGTAATATATATGGATATTAAATATTATATGTAATACTTCAAGATGACATTAATCATATATGTATAATGTTCTTTTTTATTTTCATAAAGTTTAAAAATGTTAAAATGTTTTATTGGCAGTCAGGAGCATGTTTTTTATAAATAAGATGTGCTTATTCAAATCTTATTTTTCTATTTATATTTAAAGCGCATTATTACTACAAAGAACTTAATTATATATTTTCTAACGAAGAAAAACCTTGTCTGTACTCTACATTTGCTATTTGAAACTATAATTATGTTACAATTATTCTAATAATTACGATCAATTTTTAATAATAAAAAAATTTTCTATTTTAATAATTACAAAATGTTTCTTTATTTCAAAAATGAAAATAATTAATGAATTCTGCCACATTTTAATAATTAATTTTTTGATGAAATAATAATAATAATAATGGTATAATATTTTAAAAACGTATTGAGAGGTTACTTTCGTATAAAATAAAAGAGTAATTAATTTGAAATGCTTCTTTTTTTTTCATTTTTTACTGAATGAATAATAATCTAAAAATAATTTTTATTTTTTTTTTAAACTGAAGAATGAATTTGTTAAATAATATGAATCTCCACTGTGGTTAAACAATAGCCAAAATTTGAATATCAAGGTTATATATATGTTACATCAATAATAGTTCATATTTCACTCTGGCACTGAAAAAAATTATTTAGGATACTTCTGATTTTTAAAAACACAATAGCAGGATGATAAAAACAATTTTCCTGTTTGTTAGTGTATATGCTGTGATGTAGAACTTACTATTATAAAGGCACATCTTCATTGGATTGAGTGTATAAAATGAATGAATATTATCAAACTTTCTAAAAATGTACTTTATGGTAAACTTATGTATGGCTTTAATGGGAAAGTCAGATCCCATTTATATTATAAAAGTTGCTTTAAAAACATTAGTGTGATAACAATTGCTTTCACGTGGTTGAGAATAGAATACAATGAAGAGCTGCAACTAGGTAAGGTTATTGAAGTCTTTCAAAAAGAACTATAAAAGACGTTAAAAGGTCAACATGCAAAAATTTAAGACATAAAATAAAAACTAATGAATCAGCATATATGTGAATATATTTATAGTTAATGACTGGACATATTGTTAGAAGACATGATAACAAATGAACAATTGAAATATTAAATTGGAGTCCAAGAAATTGTAAAAGACCTAGAAAGAGACCATATGTGAGATGGATAGATGAAACAAAAAAAGTAGGTGTGATGTGAAGAAGAAGTGCTAGAGATGCAGGCAAGATGAATTAAACTTGGAGAGACATTTATCCTGCAGCAGAATGATAATGGTTGACAATAATGGTGATGATTTATAGTTAACAGATTGATTTATATAATAATCTCAAAACTCATTTCGAGTTTTTAATTTTTTTTTTCTATTTTTTTTTTTTTACCTTCTGTAGTTCATACTCATTGTAAATGCTACCAATGATGATGATGAATGATACACACACATATATAATTTTTTAAAAAGATTACAAAAATTGAAGTGCTACCATCATCATCATTTTTAACCTCCATTAATACACTGCAGGATGAATGCCTCTTCAAGTTTAAGTCAGTTTTTTTTATCCATAGCATTTCTTTTTCACATCACACCAGCATATTTTTTTTATTTTATCCAACCATCTTACAAGTCGACTATTTCTAGGTCATTTATAATCTCTTGGAATCCAGTTTAAGACTTAAACTGTCCATTTATTATCATCTTTTCTATCATTATGTCAAGCCCAGCTTCTTTTCAGTTTCTTAACTTTTTTACTTAAACTAGAAGTTAAATGTCTTGCATTGGTGGTTGAGAGGTCAGAGTGACTGCCTTGCAGGCAGTTGCCCGGGTTGCGGGTTCACATCCCGTCCAATGCTATGACATTTTAAAAAAGAAAACTAGAAGTTAAATATTTTAAATTTTGCAAGTTAAATTTTAATAACCTATCAATTTTAACTTTTCTAAGATATGATTTATTATTTATATAAGAAAATCTGATTTGCTTGATGTGTCACAAAGATGACAAGATATAGACCACATACTAAGCCAGTATTTTGCTTTATGGACTACTTTGGATAGAAAACATGATGCACTTTTACCAGATACTGGGTCAATCTCACTATTATTCATTAACTTTAGTCAGGTCTTTTTCCCTGTTATGTGTCTTAATGCTTTCATTTTGTTTGTTCTATGGTGCAATAGATGTAAATTTACATATGGCCAATATCCTCATTGTTATTGAAGTACACTTATTAATAGACTTACATCAGTAAGAAATCATGAACTAAAAATTGATCTCCATCTGATTATATAATCACACTTTTGCAAGATAAGAATATAAATAGATCTCTTCTTTTCAAATACTAAAATAATGTCCGCTTTTCTTTTTCCTTCCAAAAAAAAGCACTTCCTATTTTGACACTGTATAAACCTTTATAAAGTCGAATAATGTTCTTGTTTGAATTTAATATTTACGCATTTATATATGTTTATATCGATGTAGAAATGATCTATTTTTATTATATTATATTTTCTTAATTATATACACACATTTAAATTATTCATTATATGTATATAATTAATTAGGAAACAGTTTGGAGTGATGCTATATTATATTATTATATTGTCTGGCATATGAAAGAATGTTTATATTTACATAGGTTAATCTAGATCTTCAATAATTCAAGGTCAGGTTTTTTATATTTATGTATTTTTTCATGTTACAAGATATATAATATAAAATAACTTTCATTTTTGAAAGAATGATTACAATGTAAGCTTGAAATGAAGTTAGTTTTTTTTTCATAAAAGTATGTGACACTTTTGGTATTGATATATAATAAAGTTTTATAATATATCAATTAAAATACAATAATCAGCTTAGTGTTTTGTGATGATGATGTTCTAGTTGTATTTTTATATTGGACTATTTCCATCATAATATGTGTGTTGAATGTCTTTAGAACAATTTAATTTTATTTAAATATTCCAAATACATTCAACTGTTAGTAATATCACAGCAAACAGGTTAGTATATGCACAACATTTCGAGAAGTATTATTCCCCCCTCTTCTTCAGGTGTTACTGGCCTGACCAGTGACAGTACTAGAATGGGATCTATAGATAAGTATATGAAATTTCTACTGACTGTTGCCTTTGGCAGAATGGCTCAGTTGGTTAGTGTTACCTTAAATTTCAATAATCAATAATCTAAGGACCCAGGTTCAAATCCCATGCTAATACTGTCACTGGTCAGGCCAGCAACACCTGAAGAAGAGGGGAGAACAATACCTCTAGCAATGTTGGGCATATACTAACCTATTTTCTGTTATATTACTAACAGTTGAATGTATTTGGAACATTTAAATAAAATAAAATTGTTCTAAAGACGTTCAACACACATATTAGATGATGGAAATAGCCAATATAAAAATACAACAATAATCAGCTTCTGTTATATTTAAATCACAGAAAAATTATTTTAAGAAATAATGTGAGAATTATTAAAAATTTATTGGCCTTTACAGACATTATTTAGAGTTTTATGGAAGAACAATTTGAAATTTTTTTATATTTTAAATAATGTTTATATAGAGGTATGTGTTAATGACATTTTTTAAAGTAAACAATTCATACTTATATTCCTTTTTAAATATGTCATGCATAATAACACACAAATTAATATGAAACACAATGATTCCAATGACATATTATTCTCTCTATTTCATATAATACTGACCACTTAGAATAGTTTACATGGTTCAGTATTCATAACTCTAAATATCACTTATTCAATGCATGCTATAGGCCATGGATGGTCAAGATGTTGACTGTGGTTAACTGGTCGACCGCAATGTAAGTCAAACGCATAATTTCTTCTTCTTTTTTTTTTTTTTTTAAAAAAAGGCATATAATTTATTTTAATACAATTCAAAAACAATTTTTTTTCTTTAATTTTTTTTAAAATTCAGAACCAGCTCTAGAAAATAGTTATTTATAGATAATTTAAAATTGTAATTTAATAAATATTTTATAAAGTGACATAGACAAATTGTAATACTAGAGGTAGCTGAGATAATTTAACCTTTTGTCTGATGAATTTTCTTATTGGCCAGATTAAGTAAAAATTTGAAGGATTTGATTCACTAACTATGGATCTAGCCCACTTCCTTTCAGAATGTATAAAATTCAGAATTGCTTTAATTTAGTTTCTAAAAATTGAATTATTTTAAATAAAAATTGGTTAAATGTAATGAAAAATTTAAAATAATGTTAAAAACAAGAAAAATATAAGAAAAACATATGAAAAATAGCCTGCAGTAAAACAAAAGAATTATATTTCAACCAATCATAATGTGAAATTGACGGTGATTTTTTGTATCTTAGAAATTATGATCACTGATTATTCACTTCTGTTGTCTTTTCTTCATATAAAATTAAATATTTTAAATAAAAATCTAAATCTAGCCACATTATTAGTCAATGTAGTGTAAAAAGTAATCATAAAATCCATAAATATTTATGAAAAATAGTTGCGTTTTGCTAACTATTACTGAATGTCATTGATTTCCAAATAACGGTCAACATTATTTACTTGTCTTGAATAGCAGTCAAGCACTTTATTTTCCCTTGATTATTTTTTTTGTAAAATTTACAAATTTTCGAATCAAAGTTTATATTTAAATAAATTAATGTAAAAACTTAATTATGAATGTAATAAATTATGACAAATATATTTATTTACATTCCAAATATACTACAAAAACATAAAACATTTGGGTTTGATTTCTGACTTTTCCAAAGCAGTCAGTGCTTTGTAGCACCTTATAATGGAAAAGAGGCAGGACTATATACAATAGACATCAATCAGATATTGATTTTTTGTGAAAAATACTGCCAATAGCAAATTTGTTTGGAATTAAAATTTTAAATACTGATAAAGCTATAAATTTACAATAAAATAAGCATAAAATTGCAAAAATTTGACCAAAAATATCCAAGAGATGGCACAAAATATAGAAATTACATTTCTTTTTTGTAATAATCACTTAAAAGTTAGTAGTCAAGAGTAAAATTTCTTCTGACAGTTTGTATCTTTGAGAAGAAACATTCATCAGTCCGTAAGTGTGTATTTAAAAAAACCATTACAAAAAAAAACACCAATTTGTAAGTACGTTCTAAAAAAAAACAGGACTTTGAACTGTTATTTTTTTCTGTTCTGACAAAAATAATGTTTTTTTTTTTCTGGTTTCCAGTTCAAAGCCCTGAAAAAAACATAGTCACCCTCAGATACACTTTCACCAAAAAAGTTGCCACCAATGTTTAAAAGTTTGGCCACCTCTGCTATAAGCCAACAAGACCTGAAGAAGAAGGAAAAATAATACTTGAAAAATTATGCTACATTTTAACATGAGTATTATTTTTAATAGGTGAATATATTTGAAGAGGTTTGAATGAAGTTTGAATATTTTCTAAAAACATTTAACAATTCAATTAAATGATAAAAATAGTCCAGTGTATAATTCTAAGAATATAAGCAAGTTTTCGGACATTTTTTCCAGCCATTTGACAGTCATCTAATCATTGATGAATGAAGGTATTTAGTTACTGTTAAAGGATAAAACAAAAAAAAAATTCACTAAAACAAATATCAATTGCTATTTCTAAAATGATAAGAAAATGTCTTCTCCACTTTCCTCCTTGAAGATTAGTATAGGTAAGCCTTTTTTGTAGTAAGTTGTTTAAAGGTTGATTTACTTTATTAGAATGACAATAAGTCTATTGCCAAAACAGACTTTAAACTAGCCTTTGCAAATCAAAGATTTATTCACATGTTATTTATAGAAAAACAGAAGAAAATAAAATTCATAAGACTTGCCAATTATTTGGTGGTTGAGAATTTAAATTTTTTTTATTCTTAGGTAATAATGTCTAGATGTCTATTTAATGACAATATTGTTTTGTAACTAGTGACTTGTTAAAACAAAACTTCATTTAGCACAGATTTGAACCCATGGCATAAACATAGCAGGTGAAGGTACTATAATTGCACATCAAGACCTTTTAGTATATTTATTATATTTAAATACATGTATAATATATATACCTTAATTCAGATGTAATTAGAGCAGATTTGAACTAAGTCTGGGTACAACTCCCCTCTAATTATATTTATTATAAAAATGATATTTTTTAGTCATTTATAGCAAACTTACTTTAAAAAGTATAAAACGAATTAATACAAGTTAATTTGTTTAACATATTCAATCAATATTGTTTATATTGTGAAAATAATATTGCTAAGCATTGGTGGTCGAGAGGTCAGTGACAGCTGCTTTACAAGTAGTTGTCCTGGGTGGGTGGGTTTGCTTCCTGGCTGACGCTATGACACATGAGAAAAAAAACATTTCTTATAGACAAATCTATAAAATAGAGTATTGATATATTAGAAAAATAATTATTTTAGTTTTTTCATAGCAAAATGGAAAAATAATTTTAAAAATGGAGTTATGTACATTTTAGATAGAATTTAACATAATATTATAAAATTATTAAAAAAAAGTCTAAACACATTTGAAATAGCATATTTGACTATTCATGCAAGACATCCATAAATGAAACAATGAAGTAATTAACACATGAACTGAATTGAGAAAGACATCTAAATAAGATATTTTAAAATATATGCATATTGTAATACATTTTTATTTAATAAATATTTTTTCTATTACATTTATTCCTTTATTCAATAAAAAAATGCTAAAAGACTTAAATTAATTTTAAAAGGTGTATATGACTCAGGCTCCAAAATTGACTAAGTAGTTTTGCATTCATGATAATACTCATTATAAAACTTGATCAAAAAAAATAAAAAGAAGAATGCCTTTTTATTGTACATCGCGCACAAAAGACTTGTCTTTTCTGAAAGAAAAAAAAGTTTTAAAAAGTTTAATTCAAAACGAAAATGCAAAAACAATAAACATGAATAAATATGAAAATCTTAACATTGTTTAATTGGAGGGAAAGATCCAATTCTGTAGTCGAATTCATTTTTTCACATCTTTCATTTGAATAAACTAAATTTAAATGGAAGAAAATTGGAAAAATAATTGATGACTGCTTAAATTACAAGTTTTGAGATTAAAATATTGTGTTCCTTTGTACTACAATTGGGCCATATTATTTGTCATTTTTGCATCTTTTACTGGATACTGATATAGCAGATGTATTATGTCAGATATTTTAAGTACCATACATATGTTTTCCTGAGACAAAAATTGAGTAATAACAAAATTCTTCAAAGAAAGATATCACTGGATAATATAACATACATTTATTGATTTTTTATTAATATTGGAATTAGCGCTATAAAAATTATAATTTTATTTTGTTAAAATTTTAAATTATAGATTTTATCTGCATTGTTCACCCTTGTATATATTTTTTATTCATCTATAAGTTCATTTAAAAATGTGTATGTGTTCCAGTGAAAATGTCAATGGTTCTCTCTCTAAACTGCCTGCAGTGCCATCTATAAATTAATGCATTTGTTATATAAGACAGTTGCCTGTAGTGCCATCTATGAATTAATGCATTTGTTATATAAGACATAGCTTGCCATAAAATTTTTATGACACCAATGTGTCTGAATCTCAAGTTATGATATGGAATGTAATAATGCATTTTCTATCTTCATATATCATTTTTAATGTTCTTCTTGCCATCAAAACATCTTGGAAAAAACAATTAAAAACATTATTCTAACTCATGGTTTCCCTATTACAAACGCATTGAATCATTTCAAATGTTTCAATGGAAATTTTGCCCAATTTAAACAAAATTTAATGTTACCATATTACTCCATCATGGGCTAATGTGTTAAACATATTGTCACATTTTATATTATAGCTCCTTTTACAGACATGCTAGTGGATAAAAATGTTCTATGGTAATGTTAATGTCTTACCATAATATGTATTGATATAGAGATAGCACAGCAGGAATATTTAAGAGAAAACCAGTTAGCAGTTACCTTTTCATTAAGATGCCTTATGTTTATATATATATTAGAAAATCGTTATTTTATATGCTTGTGGAAATTTTTTCGTAATTACTTCAGTGAAATATATTTATTTATGAATATCTATACATAGATATAATTTAAATAACTTTAATGGTTAATCACAATATCAGTACATTTAATTAGTTACTAACTATATCTTTTATAAAATAGTTTTATAAAATATGAATTTTAATTATTTTATATATGAATAAATCCTCTGTAATCTTATTTTTTTGTTTTTTTTACATAAAAAGTTTATTTTCAGTTATAACATTAATAAATTAATACCAATCTCATACAAGTTATTTATAGCCTTTCTAACTACATGAATTATACTATTTATGATGCATAACACTATAACAGCTATTGTTAATATTTTAAAAATATTAAAATTTTAAATTTTAATAAATTGTATCTCAGAAAAAAAGAACTTGAATTTGACATTGATGCTGTGATATTGTAGAAAGTGACCAATTTTAGCTATGCCAATATATTAGAATGGAGAAATAATAGATTTGATTTGCCCATATGTGTTTTTAATATCAATCATTAATTTATTTAAAAGTTTATATTTTTTAAAAATAATATGATAGTTCCCAAACATTATTTTTTTTAATAATAATGTGAATATTAATTTAGGGTTGTAAATATTTGTGAAAGAAAAACTTATAAAATCAAATTAACAATTTCTTTTGTTTTCTCTCTTTAGTAATTTTAATTATTAAGCAAGTTTCACTCTTTTTGCTTTTGTTTAAAAAATATTAAAGTAAATAAGTAAAGTTTTAATTTTAACTTTTTAAAAGAGATATAGCAGGTAAAGGTTTATCTTTAGTAATATTTTTTTAAAAAAAAGCAAAAATGATAGTCTCAACATTTTTTTGTTAATTTTGTTCTAATTAGTTCAAGTTGTTGTTTTTTCACTTTATCTCTTTCCAAGACAATAAGCAGTGGTTATCAAATATGGGTAATTAAATGAATTACTTATTTTTTGCATAAGAGAAAAGCAAATGTGAATTTTTTGACTTGATTTGCAATAAAAAAGGAGAGAAATATCTAAACAATCTTTCATGTAAAAATAGAAATTGGTCAGCATTTAATTTGGTCAGGTGGGAGACAGGATTGTGATTGGTTGGATATAGGATTGTTCCAAAAATAGGGAAGAGATGTCAGTATTTATTCAGATGCTGAGGAGAGCAGTAATTGTAAGTATTGATTTAGCTGTTGAAAAGAAGAGAACGTTTTCTTGACTCATTTTTGGAAAAAAGCACTTTAGCTTTAAAAATGTTCTTTAAAATGAAGACAAATATTTACTTAATGTAACTAAATGCCAAATGTCATCTACTTCCATCTATCCAGCTTTTCTTCAAAAAATGTAAAAGAGAAGTATACCCTTGAAGTAATCTGCAACATGCTTTGTCTCCACCCAAAAGCATGAGTGTATCTGTCTTTATGTGTTAGCCTGACCTCAAAAATTATTAGCAAGAAAAATGAATAAATTCTTTGTGTTAACTTGATATTATATGGCAAGAATGGATAAATTACACATGGAATGGAGAAGCCCATCAAAAAAGACTTACATGAAACTGGAAATTACAAGTGCCAATGAAGGACTCAAAAAGAAAAAGAAAACCATGGTGTAAGGTACTTCTAATGTGCACATTATACTTTCATTTAGAAATAAAAAAAATTATAAAAATAATGATTGATAAAAATGAATAATTTTATTAAGGTAACATTTTTTTGTGAAACACATTTTATTTTTATTATTCATTTGATTTTTCCTTTCAAAATTCTAAAGACTTTTTATCTATTTATTTTCATTCCAAAATTATACAAAGGGTTAAGCTAATTTAAACTCTTTATCTGTGATTGAAACATTGTTTTTCAATATTACTTATTGAAAATGAGATTGATAGAAAAAGTTAATAAAAATTAATGAATAAAAATTTACTAGTTAGTCATACTTTTTTATATAAAATTATATGTTGATAAAAATATTTAAAGTCAAATTATCATATTATCATGTCATTTTTAATTTTTTAAAACATTATTATATCAGTTAATTTATTAAATACTTGTAAAAATATTCTAGTGGTAATGTTTTTATTCCTCCAGCTGTCTGTTCTGGAAATTGGCAGTGTGTGTGACTTGATTTCATTACAACTTAGTGTCTTATGGATATTTAATTAACCCAATAAAATTACTTAAAATAGAATAAGTTGTTATATTTATCCTCTTGTTCAGTTACAATTCCTAGAGTTTTATGATTTTGAGCTAGCTCTAGAGAGAATATGGTTAGACATATGGATGTAAGGTTTTACAATTGTGTTTAGATATCCAGATGATTCTCTGGATAGTGCAAAAGTATCATCTTTAAAGTCCATTCACTGCATTTTTTTAAAAATTATATTTATAATTGGCTAGTATACTAATCATGCTATATGGTCAAAGCATTGGTAATAATCAGCATGTATCAATGTCCTAGCATTTTTTATATTCTAATGCATATTTTAGCACTTAAGTGTGTGCATCCAAAGAATTGGGTTATATTCTGCTCTGAATTTGTAAGTGGCTAGACAAGTAACGTGTTTATAATGTACCTCTTTTAAATTTAATCACAAAAATGACTGTTGTTTGTTGAAAAAGTTAATCATTTGTATGTAATGTTAGGTAACTTGTAGTTTACAACTTATTATTTATATTGCAGCTTATAATTGCTGTAGTGAGTCAAATTTTATTTTATGCTGATCTCTTGCTCATTCTGTATTTTATTTTGTTCCTTTGTATTTGCTCATTTACTATGATTGTATTTATTCAGTGGGAATGATTTGCCATCTCCCCATATTCACCCCTACCATTACAATATATAAATAAAATGTCCTTATAATAAGTATTTTCATACAGAATAGTTGTCTATGTTAACACATTTACCATACATAGTTTGAAAAGATCTTAAATAAAAATATAGAAGTTAATAAATTTGGAGTCAATATTTTACATAGCTATTCACTTGTATGAATGTCATCAGTAAATCACTTGTTAACTATTTCCCCATTTTATGGATTCAATCATGTGACTGCATTTTCTCTTTCTAGATTATTATATTGGTTGGCATGTTCTACTTTTCTGATTATTTTTAAGCCTATAAACATCACATTATCACCATTTCTTATGCTTGCTTTATAACTGTTATTAAAACAGGCAAAAATCTCCATGCAGTATTGCCACTCAGCTTTATGCACAAGCCTTCTGGCATCCATTGATTACTCTGGCTTGCACTGAGTGGCAATGTTGTATGGAGAGTTTTGCCTGTTTTAATTATTTTTGTTAATACTAAAAAGTGTAAATTACAGATAAATAAATGCATAGTGTAAATGAGTAAAAAAGTAACTGGTTATTTTTGCACACCACTTGCAGAATCATTTCTGTAGGTATTTTAAGGTGACAGTTTAACTGTTCACCACAAAAATTTTAAGGTGTTAATGTGTCTGGATCATGAGTTATGACATAGAATGTACAACGTTTTTTACACTTTAACCCATGACAGAATAATACAGTAACATTAAATTTTATTTTAAATTAGGCAAAATTGCTATTGAAACAATATGTTAGATATGTATTTTATGTAGGATGTGCTATTAACTACAATTTGGATATCCACAGAATTATTGGAATCAAATAGCAATTGATATAGAGGATGTTATAATATGTTCAAATATCACATGATCACCATCTCTTATACTAGCACATAATTGTTTATAAACAAGGCAAAACTCTCCATACAATAGTCCACCCTGTGCCAACCAGGGTAATCATTGGATGCCAGAAGGCTTGTGCATAAAATCCCTATCTAATGCCTACTTATCCAATATCCCCAGAGCTGCTCTCAGATCCAAAGCTCCTCACTGACGAAGGCCACAAGCCAGAAACTAGTCTGGGGATATTGGATGAGTAGGCATTAGATAGGAATTTTATGCACAAGCCTTCTGGCATCCATCGATTACTCTCGTTGGCACAGGCTGGCACTACTGTATGGAGAGTTTGCCTTGTTTATATGTCAAATAAATAAGATGTTTAACTTACGCTATACTTAATGTTACCACTGAGAATATTTTTATCTTATTGTCAATAGTAAAAACATAAATGATAAAGTTGTATTGGCATTCAGCTGAGAAATTTTGTTATAAAAGATAATTGTCACTCCAATTTTTTATTTCTATGTCGGCTAATAAATAATTCATAGTTTATGATTTAAAAAATTCAATCAACATAAAAATATTTTTAATGAGGAAATCGAAGAAGCCTTAAACATTAATTTCTTTTAGCATTTTAATATAATTTATTTACATTTGAAATGTGGTTATTTGCCTTGTACAATTTTGATTTATTTTTCTTCTCAGGAGATTAATTATCATTTTTAATAGTGACAGTTATTCTTCAGAAATTTTTTTTTCCTTTCTTCAAATGTATTGGGCAAATACTAAATTTGTAAAAATTATAGAAATATATGTCTATATATATTGTTATAATTTTATTTCTATTATACATATCATCATCATCAATTTTAAAGGCAATTTAGGATTTATGAGTTTTCAAGTAAGCCAAGATAGCAGGCGGAATTTTTGATAATTCCAGTTTTGCCCCCACCCTCTAAGTGTTTACCAAAAAATCCAGCCAGGAAACGTGTCGTATTTCATATTTATATTTTATTTTTGATTACTTTTGTTTTAAAAAAGAAATCATTGTAGAAAAATTAATTACAATATTTACTGTTTACTTTCTGTTTTTTTTTTATTAACTTATTAACAGAATAAAATAAATTCAATATTACACTTTATTCATGTCGGCTGCTTATAATCATATCATGATCATTAACGCACATTTTTCGGGAGGGCACAGTCCATTGCATCACGTTTTGTGACAGAAGTGTCTCAAATTTTTATCATGATAACAAATAAAATAAAAAACTGCTGATAAAAAGCAACACGATGATTGAACCAAAGTACGACAATGTTAAGAGCGTCTCGTTATAATATAAATAAAAAAGAAATGAATTTATTTCTTTTTTAAAATTCAACAATCGATTTATTAATTTAATAACTAACTTATCTCAGTAGATTATAGACCCTTGAAACTGTACATTTATCAAAAATACAGGCCGCCATCTTGGTTTACTTGAAAACTCACAAGTACATGCCATGTTTTGTCATTACAATTACATCATTCTATCTTCAGCATTTATATATACTATAACCATTTTAATATGTATAAAAAAATATTATTTATTAGAAAAATTTGCATTTATACATATTATATGGGTATACAGATATATAGGAGAGTTATACCACCAAGACATCAACTATGACATTTTTGATATAATGACTAATTCATAACTCTTAAAGATAAAAAACAGGTCAGATTATTTTTGAAACTTTGTCAAAAGATAAGATCATTGGAATTGTCAGCAATGCATAGTAATTTTTCAGGTCAATGAAGTCAAAGTATGTACCAATTAATCTTAAAAAGTATTTAAGAATGCATTTTGGAAAAATATCATTTTATATTTTTATATCAAAGAAAGTAATCTTGATAAAATATATCAACTATTCTAAAATCTTTCTTATACTCCATGTAAACAATGTCACAGCTTTATATTAAAAATCTACCACATGTGCAAAACTGTTGCAGAAAAAATTGGAAGTCAAAAATCATTTATGATTTATGGTGAACCTATTAATACCAGAAAATGTCTGTATGCACTTTATTAGTTACAAAACTTTTGATTAATTGACTACACTAAACGATGGAATGATTATAGGAAAGTTAATGTGCCAGAACTCTTTACAGGTTTTATGAAAGGGTTTCATTTAGACCAGAAGTTATAATTAAACAGGCTATGATAAAACGAATTGTTCTCATAATAGTAAAAAAATTAGGCATGGCTGTCGTGTTTTGTATAAATATGTACATTGATATTCAAGTATAAGTTTGTACTCCAGAAAAAGTAAAGAAAATATATTAAGGAAATCACTAACTGATAAGGATTTAATTAATAATTAAATTTGTATAGAATGTAACAATGGAAAATATTTACGTATTTGTGATAAAAAAATTGCATTTGATAATTGCTAAGAAATATTTGTTAATTACAAATATTTCTTAATATAATAGAAATTGAAAATACTAATTAAAAACATTAATAGGAAATACATGACTGATAATGGTCAAGAATGAATTTTGGATTACCAGAGACAACCCATGTGTATAAATAGTTTTAAGCAGCCAAGTACATTGTTCTCATTCCAGTGAATTTACAGAGTGAATGATTACTGAGAGATTTTAAGTGACAAACATGAGAGAAGCATAAGTGATGGTGCAGTGCTCTAGTGTGAAGCCACGTTCATGGGCCAAAGAGTTTGGGAAACCATGCAGAAAGCAGATAGTATGAAGTGAGTCTTGGGAAGTGAACCAAAAGTGAACTATATATTGTGTTTGTATGTGGCAATAACTTTTCACTAGTAATTACTTTTCATCATTTTTTGTGGTTATTATTTATAGTTTTAATTGTTGGGTTTCTGGGTGCTTGCATTCCAAATACACAACAAGACTATGCAATGTCACTTTACCCTTTTATCAAATGGACATTCAAATTTGGTGAAATGTGCTAGTAACACAATATTTACAGCTGAAAATATAAATGGCATCAGGATTCTTATTAGAAAAGTTATACAAAATAATGAAAAATAATATTAGAGATATAAAAAGTAAAATACTTTTAAAAAAATTAAAATAAAAATGGCTCTGAGGAAGACTATAGGACAGTCAAAATGTAAGATTGTGCATGCACACAGGTCAATAAAATATTTTTGTAAGAAAGTGTTCAAAGTAGTGAATAAATTGTGTTTATATAAAACCACATTTATAAGATATTACAGCAAAATAAAGGATGAGGTGAAATTGGTAATATCACAGATAAATGTCGATAAGGATTATGATCAACAGAAAGACAGCTATATTGCGGACACAGATATCATCTACACCTGTTACTTTCTGTGTTCATTCATCAATAATAAAGAATTCTTTAGTTAGGAGATTCATCATAGATTAAAAATGGTAACCAGGATTATTTAATGTATGGCATTTCCTGTAATTCTCGGTGAATATTAAAGTTGGAATAAAAAAAAAGTTGAAGAAGTATTAATGCTTTAACAGTAGTGCTGAAAAAAATCTTTTGGAAATAAAACATATTTAGAAACATTATTTGGCCTCTGTTAGTCAAATTACAAGACAATCTAATTCTTTGAAAAGGTAAACAATATACACCAATGATGATCTAAAAAATTAAGAAAATGTATGGTAAGGAGATGGCTGTATTGTATCAACACAACAATAAATATTTATTTAAACTGTCTGAAAAAATAAACAGATGGTAATAAAATAATGATTAATTAAGTAGTTCTTTATTTACAACAATATATTTTTTCAAAATAATCACAACTTCTTATACCTTTTAAGCAAAAATATTTATTATTATTATTATAACAGTTTTGACTGTTTCTCGCAGTCTTCTTCAGATCTCATTCTAAGCCTCTACTTTTCCCTTTCCAAGTGGCAGGGTTGAGATGTAAATCAGAAACTTTCATTATCTCTTGAGCAGTATCAGTGCCCTAAACTTTTCAAAGCAAGGTGATCGATAATTTTGAAGAAGTTCTATTCATATAATAGACATTAATCAATGCTGGCTTAATGGCAATTAATAAAAATAATAGCTAAGCTTAGGAAAATTGTTAATTGTGAAAATTCATGAATTCAAACAAAATTTTAATTAAATGCTTAATGCTTATTTGATGGAAGAATAAGATTAAAAAATAAATGGAATCATAATAACATTTATAAGCTATCTTTGAAAACAGATACACTTACATATAAAAAGTTAATGATTAAAATTTTCTTTGTCAACTGATTCCAATATTAGATTCAGAAAATTTATTGAAAAAAAAAAGCTTTTATGTTTATTGGTTAGCAGTACTATCAATAAAAACTGCCTTTTTCTTTTTGTAGATTTTAAAGTCTGCAATGATCGAAACAGCAAACTTTAGCTAAAAATCGAGGGGAGGGTCTTGGATTTATGAATATGTGTGAGGTTTGCATGATATATATATATATATTCACAGAATACTCTGTTTGAAGTGAAAAATTGTCATAAAGATGAAAGCATCTATAATCAAAACACTATCATCATATAGCTTATGAGAGCAGTTATCATTACTTTACTACAGAGCCATCTATTATAAGCTTTAATAATCAATACCAATAGATGATATAGTACTATAAAATACTTATTTTTTAGATTGATCAGTTTCTAGGTCTTGCCTTTGTCAATGAAGACTATGTGTCAAAGATTAAACTAAAGCACTTATGCATCTAGCAGTCACTTTTTATAGCACTATGCCATCTGGTGTCCATTGATTACTCAAAAGTATGGTATTTGTCTTTAGTGCAGTGGTGGCTGGGCCATGAGCACTGTGGCACTGCAGCACTCCCAGATAAAAATTAATTATCAGTATTACATTTATGCTTAAAAATATCAATAATGTAACAATAAGTTAACATTTTGCATAATTATTATGCAAATACATCTAATTAAACCATTTTAGAAAAGAAATATTTTAAGTGATGCTTGAGATGCTATTAAAGATGCTAATTATTGCAATGCCAGATGCATCATATTCAATGAATTTCAGCAAGTGTTGCTGAGATTTGCTTGCTTTTATTACTGCCCATAACTAATGCCACTGGAGCTGTTCCTGTCACAGTGTCTGCAATTATCTGAGTATGGTATGATAATCTATCATGGGTTTTTTAAAAGTGAATACATTTATATTGTTTTTATGCATGTAAATATATATTACAGAAAAAAATAACAAAATAATAAAATAAATATTTTAAATATTTATCATGATGGGTATTAGTATGAAAAAAAAAAGTCATTGCATAAATAAATTGAAATAAAAAGATCAATATGTCTTGCATTGGTGGTCGAGAGGTCAGCGTGACCACCTTGCACTTGCAGGCAATTGCCCGGGTTGCGGGTTCATGTCCCGGCCGATGCTATGACACTTAAAAAAAAAAAGATCAATATTATTTGTCAAATAAAGTTCGCAATTTTTGCCTAGTGCACTTTTGACTAAATTATATTATTAGTCATAATTATGGCATCTGACAGAGGGGAGAAGATTGCCAGCAATTTTCTTCCCTCTGTCAGAAGCCATTACTATGCCTAATATAACTCAGTTGAAGGTACACTAGGCAAAATTCATGAACTTTATTCAAATTATAAGTATATCTTGTATAAGCCAATAAACATCACATGATCACTATTTCTTATGCTTGCTTTTAACTGTTATTAAAACAGGCAAAACTCACTATACGTATTGCCACGCACAGCAAGCTAGAGCAATCAATGGATGCCAGAAGGCTTGTGCATAAAATCCCCATCTAGTGCCTAATCATCCAATATCCCCATTAAGGTGTTTTAAATTTAAGACTCATGGTTTTGTAGTTAAGTGGAGATAAAAGGTGGTTGCTGGAGGGTTGCATTAGATCCTAAGATCTAGGTGCAGTGCTCTCAAATTCAAGGCTCCTCACTGATGAAGGCCACAAGCCAGAAACTAGTGTGGGGATATTGGATGAGTAGGCACTAGATGGGAATTTTATGCACAAGCCTTCTGGCATCCATTGATTATTCTAGCTTGTCTTGTATGGCAATATGTATAGAGAGTTTTGCCTGTTTTTATATCTTGTATACCTTTTTAGTATAGTTATTTTCCATATTATGTTTCCTTGAGATATTACATACTAAAGTTTTCAACATTGTATTTGTCAAATAGTAGTTTGTAAAAACAAATAATAACATTACATCTTTTAACAATGATCAGTATGGAAAAATAAAATGGTTGTCTGGTTGGGAAATTAGACCTCTGTTGTTTTTCTTGCTTACTTTTTGGCCGATATATACTGTAATAAGGCAGCATCCCTGCTTGAAAATTTCATAGGCCTCCACTGCTTTAGAGAAGGGTGAACATAATTATTCTTGGAATATATGAGCAAATATATAAAAAAGTCATATGATATTATTATAGTTATAAATTAGAATGTAAAAGAACTTATAAATACAAATTGTTAGACTAGTCATAAAATTATAGTGGAATTAAAAATAAATCGTATTCTAAAGATATTTATAAAAAGTTTAATATTTATCTGTTTATAAGCAATATTTTTGCTAAGTTTTAACATATATTAGTAAAATTTCAATGTTAATATATATATATTTTTCATGTGTCAAAGCATCGGCCGGGAAGCGAGCCCGCGAACCCAAGACAACTGTTTATAAAGCAGCTGTGCTGACCACTCGGCCACTGGACAATGTTAATATTTATTAGCTGTGTGTTGACGTTATTGTTCAAAATATATAAGCATGCAATCTGAATATAAGTAAATCTGCTTTTAGATTCACTAGAAAACTTTTTTTTTTTATCTACAATGTGCAGATTATATTGTACATTTACTTTTTCTTTGTCAAAATATATTTAATAGAACTCAATTTCGATATAACAAATTGTTAAAGTAATGTCAAAAAAAAAGTCTCAGTATTATTTATGAAACTACCAATTCATTTATTACTTTACTAAGAAAATACCTTGGGGGTCATTTGTCAGTGGAGTTTGTTAATACATCGATAACGATAACACACATACGAAAAAGAAAGGTAAAAAAGCCGTATGTGTGAATATAGAAAATCAGATATATTAATCTTTAACTTGGATTAAAGTATATATCTGTGATAGAGAAAAACTCTAGTTTAATGAATGATTAATGATAAACGCAGTTAAGTTTATCAAAAGTGAATGAAAACGAGGTTGTGAGTGGAGTAAGTTTGGCGGTTGAAAAAGAAAATGTGAAAAATCGCCATACGTAAATACACTTGACGTGATAAAGATATATATATAGGAGATGGTGACCTGGGCCAACTGATGAGTGCTAGTTCAGCACGAAATGCATCTTGGAGGTCATTTGTCTCATTGTATTTTTATTTATATGAAAAATAAAAAAAGAGAGAGGTGGAGTTTGTTAATACATCGAAAATAACTAATATTTAAATACAAGTATAGTATATATAATTTAAGCAAGATGTAATTAGAGGGGATTTGAACCCAGGCTTTTAAGCTTCCTTTAATCATTCACTCCATCTAATACAACCGATACACATGACCACATACATATGGAAAAGTTAAATCATCTACATATTTCATGCTGAACTAGTACTCATCAGTTGGTCCAGGTCATCATCTCCCACACACACATATATAATCAGTGCTCAGTTTATATTAAGATAGCAAATCTTCAAACTTTAATGGACAGGCTTCAATCTTTTCCACTCTCCAACTTTTCAGCCATTTATTAATATTACAATCATTATCCTAAGTGTTTTATGTATTCTTTTATGTTTTACTAAACTTAAGAATAGGTATGCATATTCCAATCATCTGCTTTAAATTTTTCATGCTTTATTAATATGATTGGCTTGGAAATTAAAATTCATAATTTTAATTATTTAAGAACCTTTAAAATTAGAATCACAATGTCATTATCATCTTATCCTTGGAGAATAATAATTTGTGATATTATTAACAATGTATTTCTATATGTACTTCTATAATAATAGCTTCATTTTGATTTTAGCTATGATTTAATCCATAAAATGCTATTGAACCCATGTGTGAAGTATCCAGACATATATATTTTAAAAAGTCAATAACATCAGGCCATTCAAATTCAAAGAATTAATGCTTTTATTTTTAGTTTCCAAAAAGAAAAAACAGTTTTTTTATTCGTTTTGATATAATACCTTTATCTAATAAGAAATAATAAAAAAATCATATTTTGTCTGAATTTAATATTGAAATAAGAATACATAAAATGGGCACAGGTATTATTGTATAAATTAGTTTTTAAAAGCACTTGTTTTTTGGATCTAAAAATTCATAGAATAGAAGATATCTAGTTAGGACCATACATCACATCCAAACAGCCTATAATCAACATTTACTAAATTATTCTTATTACAAAGTAATTATAATAGAATAAAACTTGCAGTTTTGGAAGATGTACTTAATTAAAACACTTATGCTTTTAAATAGTGACAGTTTTTTGACAAGAACATTCTTGTAAGGATCATATCAAATAAATTACTATATAAAATGTACCTATATTTAGAGAGAAAAAAGTTATCTTTATTAATACTGCTACTTTCCTTATTATTTTTCCAACTATTTTTATTATTTAATATATAGAGGGTTTGAACTCAGACTTTTACATGACCCTCAACTATCCACACTATCTCATACTGCTGGTATACTTGATTGCACACATGTCGAAAAGATAAATAATCACCAAGTGTGTGATCAAGTGTGTCAACAGTATGAGATAACGTGAATAGTTGAGGGTCATGTGAAAGTCTGAGTTCAAACTCCATATATTACATATTGGCGTGCAGATATGAAAAAGCCTGTACTGTAGAAATTTTTTTTATTATTTAAATGAAAAACCTGCAAGGGATAGCGACCTAACCAGATTTTGTAAAACAGACCATTTTAGATCATTTTTTTGAGGTTTTTTTTCTTGGGATTTGTGAAGAGGGATAGAATGATCTCTAAATAGAGTTACTTGACTATAGAATTATTTACAGACTGAAACTCTTGCTCAAATACTCTTTTAAAATCATTCATTACTGATTATACTGGTTTGCTTAAATATTTTAAACATTAGTTAAATAAAGAATCATTCTATATGTTAATTTTGTTAATTGTAGCTAAGCATGCTTTTGACTGATGAAGCCAGATTCATAGCTCTCATGGGGAGGATGGACATGTTGTAGCATTTAAGTGTACAATTATAATTTATTTAAATTAGTAATTTAAATATTCCATTTGTTAGTGAGATGATAGAAAACAAAGTGAAAGGCATAGTTTATTATTAATAACAACCAGGCCATTAATAAAAAAAGAGTAGTGTCCAACTCACCAATAAATGAAATATTTAAATTCCTAATTTAAATAAATTATCATTGTACATTTAAATGCTACAGCATTATCCAGCCATCCCATGAGAGCTATAAATCTGTCTTCACCATCCAAAAAGCATCCTCTGCTACATTAACAAAATTAACATATGGAATAAACCTTCACTTAGCTAACATTCAAAATGTTAAAGCAAATCAATTACAAATAGGATAAAGAAAAGGAGAATAATCTGTATATTATTGATTATGTTGTATTTTATAAGATCACATATAATTTAGAAAATCTCCATTATTGCTTTATCAATCCTCACAACTTTCATATTTGTACATGCTTGCATATAAATAAAGTAAAAAATGAAGTGAAAATTGTTTTGTATGTAATTAAAAAATGAAAATAAATTTTAGAAGCATATAATCTCATTGTTACAATTAGTACAAGAACAGCATCATAAGAAATTGAGAATCATGTAATTGAAGTAGCTGATTAAAAATAAAAATGTAAAAGAATTCAGGAAAATAACATAAAGAGGAAACCAAAAAGATTGTTTATGTCTGAAAGAATTCCTAGCTGTTATAATAGAAGAGATTCTAGTTTAATCACTATTTATTTGAAGATACATTTATATATTAGCTGTAAATCCTATTTGTAGTCTAAGGTTGTTAGTGTTTGCCATTTTTTATAGATACATAGGTAATATTCTTGCTTATAATAATTACTATTTTATCATAAAGTTACCAAATAAAATATAATAATTATATTCTGAAACTAGCAGCTAAACCTTTTTCTTTTTGGAAATTAATGATTTTTTAAAATTGCAGACTAATTTATTGTTAAAAATATCTTTATTCACGCAGAAATTGTTCAATATGTTACAGAAAGTAATAATTAAAAGCTGTTAGAACTAGAAAAAAAAATGATGGAAATATAAAAGATGTTAAATTTAAAAAAAATTAGTAAAATTAATTAGATTCAAAACATGCTGTATATTATATATGATTTTTTATATATAATTTCAATAATAATTTATGATAAAAAAACTCTTTTAAATAATGCATAAGAAGACATAAAATTGTTATCTTGCTAATATCTGAGATTTTTATTTTTTATATATACATTCTGATTAGAATCACATAATGCCATTAAGAGACTGGCTCTGAACCTGCTATCTAAAAATAATCCAAAACAAGATAGAAATCCTTAGATACTTCAAAAGTTTTATCATGATTTGACGTCAGGTTGTGGCAATATCCACCACATCTTAGGATCCTTCACACAAATATAATTATCAAAAAAAGTAAATATTATTTAATAGCTAGGAAAGATCCACTATGCATGAAAGATTATAAAATTATAACTCCTTTACTGATTTACAGCTTTGTACTGTTTTTGACCAAGCCGGTTCTAAGATAGATATTTAGAAGAAAGAAAATATTGTTTTAGTAATCCACTCACTGATGAAGGCCATAAGCCAGAAACTAGTCTGGGGATATTGGATGAGTAGGCACTAGATAGGGATTTTATGCACAAGCCTTCTGGCATCCATTGATTGCTCTTGTTAGCACAAGATGGCACTACTATATGGAGAGTTTTGCTTTGTTTTGAATTGTTTAATAACAATTATGTGCTAGTATGAGATAGTGATTATGTGATGTTTAGTGGTTTAAACTTTGTTTATAATCACTATAATATTCATATAAATATTAACTCATATTCTTTGTATGATTAGAAGTTTATTAAATTTTTAAAATACTCTACCTATGTGGTAAATATTATATCTATAAATTACTAAACATCACGTGATCACCATTTCTTATTCGTACACAAGCTGTTTACACAGAGGCTAAACTCTCTATACAGTAGCATGATCAGTGCAAGCCAAAGTAATCAATGTATGCATGAAGGTTTGTGCATAAAATCACAATCTAGTGCCTACTCATCCAAGGCTCCTCACTGGTAAAAGCCACAAGCTGGAAATTAGTCTGGGAATATTGGATGAGTAGGTGCTATATAAGGATTTTATTCACAAACATTCTTGCATCCATTGATTATGCTGGCTTACACTGGTGGTGCTACTGTATGGAGAGTTTAGCCTCTGTGTATCTATAAATTATTTCTATCATTGCACTTGTAACAAGAAGTAATAGACTTTAGATAAAATATGCAAATGACTTTTCATATTCATTTGGAATTAACTGTTAATTAGTTATGTTTGGCAATTCTATCTTTCTCAGTATATATAAATGCATAGTTCAAACAAATATAGTTTATTGAAATATATCATAATGTATTTTTACTTTTAAAAAATGTAATAAAATTATAGAGAGTGCAATCAATAGCCTTGCACAATATTTTGCTTGTTAATTTGCATAAACATATGTTATTAATACATAAATATTCACATACATTATATTTACATACATGCATACATATAAATGTTAAGCCCATAGATTGTGTTGTCATAATTTCATATATATGTAAACAATTTATTGTTATCTATTATTGTGCATGCGTAGTTGTGCTTGTGCATTTGTTAACAGTTTATAAACTATATCAAAATATTTGATGTAAACAATAATATATTAGCAAATATAGCTAAATTGGAACATATTTGTAATAAATATCTCTAGAACAACCTAATATTATTAACATATGTTTACTATTTAGTACATGCAAACACACACACATATTTACATTCACCCATAACTAATACATGTTATTTGTTTAAAGCATTCTTATTTGCTGTGTATAAATTTAACTATTATTAACCCAAAAATTACATGTTTATATCATATTGCTAATAATGACTACAGACAATTAAACAAAGGTTTTTCAGATTTTGTCACTAAGATCTATAACAGTTATTTCTAGTATGTAGCTCTGCTTAGTTTAGAAAATAATACAGTGACAGTCTCCAGATCTCAAAGTTCATAGCCTACAGTTTAGCTGCATATATATTTCCCATACTTGAACTTCTTATGTTAAACAAACAAGGCAAAACTCTCTATACAGTAGTGCCATCCTGTGCCAACCAGAGTAATCAATGGATGCCATAAGGCTTGTGCATAAAATCCATATCTCATATCTACTCATCCAATATTTGCAGACTAGTTTCTGGCTTGTGGCCTTCATCAATGAGGAGCCTTGGATCTGAGTGCACTGCACCTAGATCTTAGGATCTAATGCACCCCTCCAACAGCCTCCTTTTATCTCTACTTAACTACAAAACTATGAGAATGAAATTGAAAACAATAATATTTTCAATCTAAGCTCAATAGCTTATATAGTCATATGGGTCTGAACTCAGTTCAGCACCCATACATTTTGGTGTCTTTGGCTCTTTAACAACTATAGCCACCACTATCCTATTGGGTAAAAGAGCCAAAGACACCAAAATGTATAGGTGCTGAACTGAGTTCAGAACCATATGACTATATAAGCTATTGAGCTTAGATTGAAAGTATGATTGTGTTTTCAATTTCAATCTCATAGTTTTGTAGTTATGTAGAGATAAAAGGTGGCTGCTGGAGGGGTGCATTAGATCCTAAGATCTAGGTGCAGTGCTCTCAGATCCAAAGCTCCTCACTGACGAAGGCCACAAGCCAGAAACTAGTCTGGGGATATTGGATGAGTAGACACTAGATAGGGATTTTATGCACAAGCCTTCTGGCATCCATTGATTACTCTGGTTGGCACAGGGTGGCACTACTGTGTAGAGTTTTGCCTTGTTTGATAACAATTATGTGCTAGTATAAGAGATGGTGAACATGTGATGTTTATGAGTTTAACTTCTTATGTTCCAAGCAATAATTTATTCTGAAATTTATTTAGTGTGTTTTATTTATATTTTTTTCAGCTTAGGATAAACAGTTTTAAATATAGTAAGTCTCCTCTCTTTTATTTAAACCTTATCATTCAATGAAGGCAATTTCGAAAAGAATGTTTATTTTGAGATAATATGGCATATTTTATATCAAGTAAAATTACACACACTCAGTAATAGTTAAAAATATGTTATTTTATGTAGTTTTAAATAATCAGACAAAAGTGATGGTTTTATCGGGTCAGTTTAATTAGGGTATTACATAATTTCTAAATTTATTATGTTTACGCAATTAATTACTTATTAAATTAAATATGTGCGTACAAAGTACATTCACACACACATATATATAAACATAAGCATTAGTTAGTCATTTGTTATTAAATTATTGGAAATATTACTTCTAATGATTTGTTCTATAAAAAACCTCTCTTTAGAATTAATGTCTAATAATTCTGTGAAAGCTATTTCAGAAATCTCCAGGAGGTAATTTTATCAGATAAGTTAGTAAAGAAAGGTTAAATTAGAACGAGGTTTTTTTTAAAAAAAAATAGAAAACCTCCATTAAAAATGGAAGGTCCACATATGAAATAATTAAAAAAAAAGGCGCACTTCATATTATTAGGCAATAACTGTTTATATATATTATTAAAACATAGCAATTTCGAAAGTAAAGACTAATATAAAATAAAAAAGAAATACTTTTCATCTATATAAATAATCAAAAATTCCAGAAACTTTTATTTCACAGAATAATGAATCCATCTTTTTAAATTGAAACAGGCTTGCAATAATCGAAAGGTTTTATTTCTCATGAAATCTTGCGAAATTAGAGCGCTGGAAGTATGAGAACTAGCATTTTTCCTAGGTCTTTAGGCTCCAGAATCTAATTTTACACCGAATCATGCATTATTATCAATATCCGACCGTTACATAATTAAGTTCTACCTTTTTATCATTATGGTCTATGGTTAGAATGTTACCATTATTTTTAATCTTAATTTTTTTCTCAACAAACAAAAAAAGTCGTTCCATGAAAGATCAATTTTTTCTTCTTCATCTTTATGCCACCTGCTGTAAACTTTAGTAACTAATAGAGGCCAGATGATAAGGCTCAATAAATCCCTATCCAGTATTGCCAAACCCATATTTATTCAGCACTATCATATGACATCCATTTGTTATTAAAGCTTACAATAGGTTTCATAGAGGTGTGAAGAAAAATTGTTCTGCTAATACAGGAATGAATAAGCTAAAAGTCATGTGATAGAGTAGTAATATTTATTAGTTTTATGCAAGATCAAAATTTTACAGTAGTTGTATTATAACAAGACTGGGAAGTTGTTGTGTTGTTGTTTTTTTTTTTTAAAAAAAAAGAGATAAATAAACTACATTTTCGTAAAACAGAAATCAGGTATTTTCCCACAGTTCATATGGTTAGAACTTTTCTGCGAAAATTCATATAACTTTCTCCCATTAATTTTAATCTATGAAGTATTAATTATTAATTTACTCTATTTACTTCATTGCCATCTATTGTGAACCTAAAGAATTATTAAGAACTGGATATTGCTATATTCAAAAATCACTAGACTTTTATGTAATCAAACATTTATGTAATTATTCCTTAGTGAGGGTGTTGGGATATTTATTAGTCATTGTGAATTCCTACCCTCTGAATGGGATACTTTGCCTAATGGGCAATCCAGGTCTGCAGAATGATGGAGTGAAGTCACTGCAGTCCTGAATGGATGAAGAATAGTTTTACAATCCTTGTAAATATTAAAATTATATTATGTTTATGTTTTTGAAATTGTTTAAATAGATGTATTTCATGTACATTTGAAGTGATATGTTTTGTGATCTAGACGTGCAGGTGATGGAATGAAGTCCCTGCAGGTCCGGACATATATTACATTATTATAACAATCAGTTCATTTATATTGCAACTTTCCAATTGTAATGTATTTATGATCCGGCCATGTAATTTATGGAATTTTTAGTCTGTAAAAAATTGTTTTATAATTTAATTTTGTAACTTGGATGGTGGTTTGTGTGTGTGTGTGTGTGGGGGGGGGGTCTCTGGGTGGATAAGCAGAATCTTTATGAGATACCTCATCTAATTGACGATCCTCTATATGGACAGACTATGCTATTGTCCTTTGCCTATGTTAATATTATATTGTAAATTTTGACTTTGGCCCACAGCACTTGGCGATGAGGCAAAAATAAACCTCTTTTGGAACAAAAATCACTAGACTAGTTTCTTATTATTGATCTTTATTAGAGGGTAGTAAGAGCCACTTTTATTTTTTTATAATAGCCAAACTATTGAGATATGTTTTAAATATTTTTAAAATTTTGAATCTAAGATATCATGCTTTTATGGGATGTATATTTGATACTATGTCAGCAATTGCATATTTTGGTGAACTCAGTTATGAGTTAAATATAGGAATTTTTGAACTTTTGTCAAGAATGGTCTCTACTAAACAAAGTATCATATGTTTTATTTAAGAAATTTGAATCTAAAAGAAAGAAAATAGAATGAACCATTGCTTCTAATATGTTAAAAGTCAAAAAGTTATGTGATTGTTTATTTGATATCAAAGAGCTAAAAGTGCATACAGTTAATATATCAATGAGTTGGCAATAGATCACCAAATGTATATGACTATATAGGAAAACTTATTTGGATTCCAAATATAGGATGTTTGTACATCGGATAATTAATTTGGATAGTATACAAAAAGATGACTTATGAATGTACAAATTCAGTAGTTTACATTGATAAAGTTGATATGTAGTATCCCTTGAATAGTAAGTTTTATCAAAAGATTCAGGAAAAGAATATAGCAAAAGAATTATTGTTTCTAATATAGATGAATTAAGATTTCATTTATATTTTTAATAAGTGGAATTCTATTGTTAAAACATACATTTAAAAAATTCATTTAAAAACTGACACTAATTACAATATTCTAATCATATGACTTGTCTACATGACATCAGCTTAGATATTACTGTTTTAAAGGATATGTTATTATTTTACCTTTTTTATGCCTCCTACTGTATGCTTTAATAACTAATAGATGCCAGGTGGTAGTACTTAATAAAATCTTATCCAGTGCTATTCTACCCAATATTCTTAGACTACTATCAAACTTATGGCTTTCATCAGTGAGGTAGGTGCATTGGATCCTAAAGGTACAGGTCCACTGTTATAAGATCCAAAGCTCCTCACTGATGAAAGCCATAAGTTTGAACTCCTCTGGGGATATTGGCTAGAACAGCACAGAATATAGATTTATTAAGCATTATTATCTGGCATTTATTAGTTACTAAAGATTTTAGTAAGTGATGAAAAAATGTCACAATTATATGGATGATAGAATCAATTGCATACAAAAAGGGTGTAACAAATCTTTTAAATCCAAATATTTCACAGAATAGAATTAGGGAGGCATTTGCAATTAAATACCCTGGAAATATGAAATGGTTTGATTAATTAAATTAACAGCTTCAAATAAATAGAAAATTAGAGTATAATTATAGGAATAAGTATTTTGTTAACTAAAGATAGTTAGCTATTTTATGTAAAAATTTATTACCAAATAGTGAATGTTGTAAAACTGATCGCAGACAATATTCCAGATGTAGCTTAAATCATCATGGTAAACAGTATACTACATTCTTGTTGTTAAATATATAATTTGTACCCAACAAGCAATAATGTTTTTAATGTATAGATAAGAACATGTAAGTTTTGTACCTATACAATTATTTTTTAAAAAATATAGTAAAGTTTTAATAACCTTGCAAAGTTAATACTGAAATACAATAGTTTTACTCAATTGCTCAAGTTAACTTTTTTAAAAGCTTTTTCTTAGTTAGGTTTGTTCCATAAATGTTTAACTTTTCCATCTTCTGTCCTACCTATATAATATGTGCAAGGGATTTACTTTAATTACCAATGGTAACTAGTACAAAAAGTAATTGTATCCTTGAGAATGTTATTTTTCTTAAGCAATAACAATTAAACCCTCTATGTTATGAATGGTTTTTGTCATGGCAATCTTAAAATTAATTATAGAAAATTAAATTATTTAGTTCTTTTATAACCAAAATATTGTATTATAGGTAAATTTGAATGTCTTTTTTGTTTTTTTTCTCTGATATATTCATTAGTAATAATTTAAAAATATAATGATTAGAAGAATTAAATAATTTAATTTAATATAATGAATTTTAACAATAGTGAAATTTAATTATCCCCATAATTAGAGATTCTTCTGGTTAATATAGAAAAACAATGAATTAACTTGTTGTTTGATAAACTTCTATCAACCTGGTTCCAGATTAATAATGCACCCAGCAATGGTATAATAAATGTATATATAAGAGTGCAAGAACAAATGTAATAATTTTTGTCTTGTTGTTTGATAAACTTCTATCAACCTGGTTCCAGATTAATAATGCATCCAGCAATGGTATAATAAATGTATACATAAGAGTGCAAGAACAAATAATTTTGATAAACTTCTATCAACCTGGTTCCAGATTAATAATGCACCCAGCAATGGTATAATAAATGTATACATAAGAGTGCAAGAACAAATGTAATAATTTTTGCTCCTATTTTATCAAATGAACTTCTGGATACTTGGACTTATGCTACTGTATTATCATTAAGGAAAAGACCTTAGCCAGTGAGATAAGATTCTGGGGTTCAAAAGTAGATCTAAAAATTTAGAAAAGCCTCCACTGAGTATATTATTATTTTTATGAGGTTGGGGACAAACTTTATAATTATAAATAATGTTTAATAATTATAAATAATAATTGTTTTCATATTTATGATTGATATTGTATTCCTATTGATTTCATATTAAGTTATGTCAAGGACTCACATTAAATATATTTGAATAATTTATGCATCAGAAGTCATTTTCTTCTCTGTAACAATTAAAAGTGTTTGTATAGCTTATAAATAATTCTATCTGATATTATATGTTCAGATGGAACAATTCAACTGACACAAAGTAAACAAATAGTGTACAAAAATTATACCAACTGGTGCAGTCAAAATAAATAAATAATAAGGGAAAATATACTGTCTAGTTTAATCAAAATAATGAATAGTGCAAGGAAATGGTATTATGCAGGCATAATCAAAGTAAATGAATTGTTGGAGAAATTTTACAAAGTAATTGAATCTACTTGTAATCATAGAATAAATTCAAAATTTTAATTCAAGAGAAAATGTCCTACTTAATGTAAATGCTCATTACCAAATTCAATTGTGGATAATGCAACTTATTGGATATATATAGATAAGTTTTTCCTAAAAGAAAAAATCATATAAACTAGCAATATTTTTGGAGTTCATGGGTCAAAAATAATATAGAGATTTCAAATTTTTTATATGAAGAAAAATAACTGGAATGTTTCCCCTACAATGAAGTAGTGAAAAATTAATGTTACATTTTTGCCCAACCCCCTCCAAATATTCATTTTAAAAATTGATGCCAAGCAAAAGGGATGAAAGTTTAGAATAAAATAGCACTAATCAAAGACCTGGAAAAAAGTTGTGCTTTTGTAAGAAGTTTTTCAAAGCAATTGGTTTGGGGAATGGGCAGAGGTGAATTTCAGAGAGCAGCTTCTCATAAATCTGAGCTATAAAGAAGTGTCTAAAGAGGTATGATGCATTGTTAATTCTTGATCAATCAGAACTGACTTCAGTTTTATAAATAGTCAATCATTAGCCATAATATTTTTTTGCTAAATATTTTATCTTTTCTGTATTAATCATACTAATTAAAAGAAATACTGTATTTCATTTATTTAATTTGAATTAAGATTTGTTAATAGAAATTCGTACATTTTATATGCTCATGTTTTATGTTATTTATATATGTGTAAAATCTGACCACTACCACTTCCCCCTTCAAGAAAAAGACAAAGATCAAGACTGTAATTGTTACTGACCATTACATTACTATTTAATTGACAGTATATGAATACCCACTTACTAATGCTTGTTAGTAGTTCATTTTTCCATGAACTGGCTATTAAAAAATTTATTAGCCATTCGGAACCTGAAAAAAATGTTCATATTTTACTTAATTTGGATTCCAGCTCAGATCATGAATATTATTTTTTTCTGATATTTTTTGTTAGAAAATTATTTTTTAACCTATTTTATATTACTTATTTAAAGTAGATACATATACATAACACACCATCATCAATTGGCAACCAGTGTTTATGTAATATAAAATGACTAACAGCCAAATACATTTTTGTTCCACCCTCCATATTGGTAAAAAAAATAACAGTACATTAATGATTAGTGTATATGTAAAAATCCATAACATACTCGGTTGGACAGTACTTCTGATTCAATGCATTATCACAATACTTCAGCCTTTGTAACTTTCCTATTGCTACACACACACACACACATATAAACAGAAAATGAAATATAATTTTACAAAACTGCTATAAAATCTGTATTATTTTTGAAAATTCAAATATTCCTCATTTCAACAGCACAGCAATAATTTTTACTACTGCTTAAATATATAACATTTACCATTATAATCGTATCACAGAATGTTCTCATTCTAATGCATTACTCAGAATTATTTAAGAGCAGACTCATAACACATCATTTTAATAAACTGATTATGTCCTGTACATGAGGGGATCAGGTTGGCACCAATGTGGGATTTGAGCATTCAATCATCAGATTTTTAATGAAATGGATGGCTGAAGAGTTGTGGGGTGGAGTGGATTGAAGCCTGTCCATTAAAGTATGAAGATCGGATATCTTAATATAAGCTGAGCATAGGTTGTATAAATGTGTGGAGATGATAATCTGGACTAACTGATGAGTGTTTAGCACAAAATACATATATTGGTAATTATTTATCTTTTCAACATGTGGGTGACCAAGTGGGTTAGCAATATGAGATAGCATGGATAGTTGAGGGTCATGTGAATGTCAGAGGTCAAACCCCCTATATATTATCTATGGGAGTTCAGGTATGAAAAAACCTGTACTGCAGAAAAAGAATCATATATTAAAAATATAGTGCTGTACAGTCTGTCCATCCCTCGTATATGTATGTAAGTGGATTACATCCTATACATGAAGGGTCAGAGTGACTTATGGTCAACATGGGTAGAATGAGAAGGCTGGCACCAATGTGGGCTTTGAACATTTTGTCATCAGATTTTCAATGACATGGATGGCTGAAGAGTTGTAGGGTGAAGTGGATTGAAACCTGTCCATTAAAGTATGAAGATTGGCATATAAGCTGAGCATTGATTGTAAATATGTGTGATGATAATTTGGACCAACTGACGAGTTCTGGATTAGCATGAAATATGTATATTGGTGATTATGTATCTTTTCAACATGTGTGTGATCAAGTGTGTCAGCAATATGAGATAGCATGGGTAGTTGAGAGTCATGAGAAAGTCTGAGTTCAAACCTCCTATATATACATATGGGAGTACAGGTATGAAAAAGCCTGTACTGTAGAAAAAAATTTATATATTAAACTTACAAATATAATTTTACTTGTCATTTATCAAACTGAATGAATGGGCACTGATAAATGAAAAATAAAATTGTATTTGCAAATTTATTAAAATAATTCGGTAGGAGTCTGCTTACAAATAATTCTCAGTAACATACTAAAATGAGAATGTTCTGTGATATGATTATTAAATCAATTATTAATGATATAAATAATTAAGTTACATCTAGCTTACATAATTTAAGTTGTATATAGTAAATAAAACATTATAACATATTTCTGCAAATGGTGAGCATGTAACACTTATTTATGTACTCAACACGTGGTTTATTAAAGTTATATGAAGTTATTATTATTCAGTATATTAAACAGATACATTGCGTTTTCGATCTCTTCTTGTTACTCCCAACATGCATCTCTCCAGATCGAAAACGCAATGTATCGGTAAGAGAACAAACAGGTGTTACTGACCTCATTGAAAAAAATTAAAAGACAAGTGGAGTTGGGCTGGACATATTGCTAGAAGAGATGATAATAGATGGACAATTGAAATTTTAAACTGGATTTCAAGAGATTGTAAAAGACCCAGAAAGAGACCACGTGTGAGATGGATAAAATAAGAAAGTGTGCAGGGTGATGTGGAGAAGAGAAGCTAATAAGATGGATTGCAGTGGATTGATAATGGTTGATGATGATGATATTAAACAGATATCAAATAGACAATAGTTTATCAGTAAATTAATAAAAAATATTTATCATACGAAGACTGATCTGATGAAATAAATTATATATTGAAATTAAATTATATCTCCATAAAAATTCTCTCTGATTATCCCATTCACAAATAAACTCATCTCTCGGGATCATACAAGTTAAACGACTCTCTCAGTTTAGACCTTTTCTAATTTTAAATAAAATAGTTCTATTAGTAAGTATCTTTAGAAATAATAAAAATAAAAATCACAATCTTCATTCTTTTAATTAACAATAGTCAAAGAAAAAAATACTATGGAAGATCTCAATAAAAATATTTTTATAGCGGAAACTTTTTACTCTTTTAGAAATTATCTTTTGATTTATTATTGACAAAATTTTATCCCAACAAATTTTTTTATTCATTACATTTAATTATAGGGGATTTGACACACTTTCAAACATCCTTTAACTATCCACACTATCTCATACCACCGATACACATAACCACACATATATAGAAAAGATAAATAATCACCAATATACGTGTTTCGTGCTGAACCAGCATTCTTCAATTGGTCCAGATTATCATCTCCCACATATATATATAGTCAGTGCTCAGTTTATATTAAAGTAGCAAATCTTCATACTTTAATGGACAGGCTTCAATCTACTCCAACCTCCAATTCTTCAGCCATCCAGGGTTTCGTGCTGAACCAGCATTCATCAGTTGGTCAGATTATCATCTCCCAATATATATATATAGTCAGTGCTCAGTTTATATTAAGGTAGCAAATCTTTATACTTTAATGGACAGGCTTCAATCTACTCCAACCTCCAATTCTTCAGCCATCCAAACCATTAAAAATCTGATGATGGAAAGCCCAAATCCCATGCTGATGTCAATATTAGTCTTATGCCCATATTAATCAATACATTTACTACTTGAACTGGGTATATTCTATATTTATTGCAGCGGTTTTGTTCATATTATACTGTCAAAAATTTTTATAATTTTAGGATTTTGTATAATATTTGATTTTGAATATTTTTTAAAATAAAAAAATACATTCCTTTTACTCTATTTAAAAAATAAAAAATTTTATAGTTTATAAGTACAGATATGAATTTAAAAATTAATTAAATTGGATGACATAAGATAATTTTTAAGTTAAATAAGTAAGACAACCTGATGATCCCACTCTAAACAGATTGAATGCTTTTAGCAGATAAAATTATAGAAGTCTGAAGAGTAGAGTAAGATAAGAGTTTTTGAATATCAGTCAAGTAGAAATAGAAACCTAAGAGAATGTCAAGAACTTAGATTAAAAATAATATCATTGTAGCTATACCATATTAACCATTATATCACCGATTTAAAATCATCACTATTAAAATTATAAGCTCAATACATGTTGGAATATTTTACCTTTTTTAACACCTCTCTCCACTTCAATCAGACTTTTAACAAAAAATATAGGTAACTGCATGCTATTATTTAATCTTTTTGAGTATATTTTATAATTCTTTATTTGTGTATTGTGTGATCTCAAAAATAATAAGATGTGACCAAAACAGTTATAGCTCCTATTCTATGATCTTTAATATCTTTTTTTAAAAAAAATACTTCTTCTATGAATACTTTTTGTCATCCAAAAATTTTTCAATAATTTTTTCTTATCATATTTTTCAAATAAAAGATTTTTTAAATCTTTAATCTTTGGCCATTGGTTTCGTTTTTCATCAATGTAACAAACTAAAAAACATGTTTTCATTCGGGATAGTCTTAATTTAATCAACTTTAATGATTGTAAATTATTCATCACTTCATATCTAAGCTAAGCCAAACTTTTTAAGTTATTCAGTTCAGGTCCATCAATTTAAACTTTCATTCAATTTTTCCCTGAACATAGTTACTTTGTTTTGGCTATCTTTATATAGTGTTTATCTAATTTGGATTCTAATGTTTTTTTTTTTTATCTCAGACTATTGATTCTTATTTTATGCATTAACGTTCACTTGCTTCTAAATCTTATCCCTTAACTTTTCCAGGTTTTTAAGTAAAGTTTTATTTTTTTTTTGTTTTCTATGCGTTTTTATTTTAAATCAAATTTCTTTTCATATTATTTGAGTGATTTTTAAATTATCAAATTGTTTTAGAAGATGAATTACTTTATTATCTTTTCTATATTATATAGATGTTAATTAATGCAATCAAATACTTTTAATTATAAAAGTACGCATATATATGTGTGTGTGTGTGTGTGTTCGTGTATGTACGTGCATGTGTTCAATTGCTCACTATGAAATGAATTGATGTAATAATATCTATTTTAAATAAATAAATTCTTTATTAATAATTACGTATATGTATTTTTCTCTTTTTTTTCTTCCTTAATTTTAACACATAAATCGTTTGTTCTATGAATCATTGATTTTTTTTATATCCTTATTAATATAATATTGTAATTTTACTCCTACATTTTGATCATCTTTTATTGTCACTTTCAAAGATTATTCATTTATTTTTTTTATATTAATACTCCATTTATTATGTATATCTTATTCATATTTTCTTTTTTAAACTTTTACATTCTAAATTTTTCTGTATAATTTGTTTCAGAGAAATTTAGAATATAAAAACTTATTCTAAGAAAATATGGATAATATTTGTATAATAATGAGAACATAAATATGAAAAAAGACTATAAAGAAATAATCATTTAAAAGCATAAAAGGTAATCAAAAAGCAGGAGTAAAATCTTATACTGTATATGAAATCCCTATTTTTTCTATTGTCTGATTGGTGAATAACCACTAAACATCACATGATCCATTTCTTATGCTTGCTCACAACTGTTATCAAAACAGGCAGAACTCTCCATACAGTAGTGCCACTCAGTGCAAGCCAGAGTAATCAATGGATGCCAGAAGGCTTGTGCATAAAATCACTATCTAGTGTCTACTCATCCAATATCCCCAGACTAGCTTCTAGCTTGTGGCTTTTGTCAGTGAAGAGACTCGGATCTGAGAGCACTGTGCCTAGATCTTAGAATCTAATGCAAGATGAAAACCATAAGATAGAAACTAGTGTGGCGATATTGAATGTGTAGGCACTAGATAGGGATTTTACGCACAAGCTTATCTGGCAACCATTGATTACTCTGGTTTCTTCATAAGGCTATCATGTGTCAAGTTCACAAACATTTTGCCATTATTAATTCATAAGAGTTGTCAGTAATTATCCCACATCAACAATAACAGGTAGATACTTAATACTTTAAATTTTAATTTAACTTTATCATACCTTGCTGGGTACATTTTTGAACTGTACTAAACAGGCCAGGTTGTTCCAAACATTTTTTTTTTCAATTATGAATCTCACACTTATTTATATAATATTAAATTTTTTTGTTTAATTTACATTAAATCTTAAAAAACATTGTTAAAGCAACCAATTTAAAAGAACTATGACAAAAATGGTGGTTGTATTAAAAAAATCTATTACATTTCCGCCATTAATAAACATAATTTTTTTTTTATGAAGTAGTTGTCCATAATTATTAAAATCTTTTATTTAATTTACATTAAATCTTTAAAAAAAAATTAAAACAACCAATTAAAAAAATGGCTTTTTCAAGGCTGGGCAAATCTGGTTTTAGTATAATATGCATAATAATGTAAAAATAAACAAATGATTTATAGAAAAATCAAGATGTTAAAAAACAAAGTGAAGAGAGTGTTATATATAATAAATATTTATAATAATGCTTTTTTTTAAAATACCTCTTTGACTATTTTTCAAATATTTATTTATTTAAGCTTTAATCTTTTATGAGGATAATTTTCCTATTATTTTTACATTTTATCAAACTTGTTTTATTATTTGTAAGTTAATAACATTTGGTAAAATGAAAATACACACAGAAAAGGTTGTTTTTGTTTTTTAAAAAAAAAAATTTAGCTTCTTTACTGCCTAGCAAGCTTTCAATATATTTTTACTATATCACATTCGTGGCATATAGTGTGTATTTTCAGTTTACCACATATTACATTAACTCAGAAAAGAATTTTAATTTTTTTCATGTAATATAACTTAGTCTATAAAGCTTTGAAAATAAATTGTCTCCCACAATATGTGATTATTTGCTAAGCTGTTGTAATAATTCTAAGTCTTTCATTCTTTTTCCATCTATTTTTTTCTCTTTGAACTTCTTTCATTCAATTTATTTTTATTTTTCTAAGATTGGGATGTAATCCTACAAGGCTGACTTCTTGAATTTTTTTTTCAATTTTTTTAAAAGTGATTTTGTATAATTCAGAGCAGTAGCCTGTTTGTCACTTTCTAATTTTATTCTTATTAATAACCATTTTTGCACTTTCACTTTTTATTCTTCTTTGGTTTAGACATTATTTCTTATTATGGTTATTTATCATCCTTTATACTTTTTAGAATTGTAGTCATTAGTAACATAACTATTAAAAAATAAAATGTAAGGCAATGCATATGGGTCCCTGAATCTAAGGGATTCATTTGTTTTATATATATATCAAAAAAGTATTAAAGTATATGTTATAAATATCAAAATGTGTGTTTTTGGATATTTTGTATAGGGGTCAAAATTCCAAATGCACAATTGATAGTCACCATAATATTGTTGAATGTCTCTAAACTGACTGTCCAGCCATTTTATTATTATCTTCTTTATTCTTTTTCTAATCTCAATGCACATTGCTCCCATTTGTTTCTTATTCTTTTCTCCCTTTGCAGATTGATATAATCTTATCTAGTCTGATTTGATGATGTGATTTTTTTCAAATTAGTTTTGAGATTTTCCACTCCTGAAATTTTATTTTTCTTAAACACCGATTTATATTTTTCTGTTTTTGCTATCTTGGATATATCTTTATGTTTACTGAAAGTGAACCATATTTAATATCTTAAATATTAGTTTTCTGTTTGAAATTACAACATCAATTCTGATCTAAATGTATGGTAACCATTGAAATGTTTAGCATTTTAGTACTAATTTTAAGTATCATCTTTTTGTTAGTATTACTTTCATCATATCTTTTATTTTTCATCACCCACATTATATTTATTTTTTCAGATTTTCTGCTAAAATAATTATGTGTTGCAAATCATTGTATCTTATTTTAAAGCAAATTGAAAAAAAAAATCTTTCACTGTTTTGTTTTGGCAATTTTATCCTCATTCTTCCTTTATTAATTTTAGTCTTAACATATTACTGTCTTTCAGTAACAATTATATCTTTATGAGATATAATGTCAAAAATTAAATTTAGATTACTATAAATTCTATATAATTATTTTGTATTCAAACTGCAATAATTCTTTAAAACTATGGTGTTGATTTCAATAACCCATGATTTTAAAAAATATTAAATAACAAAAATTGTGGTTGCTTTCTCTTGATTTATTACCATACAGACTTTTTGATAAGTGCATTATTGTTTTCTTTTGTTAATTATTTTTATTGATGTTTTAATGTTGGGCAAATGTTGAACATAAATATTGGATTTTCTATTATGGTGATTACATATTATCCTTTCTACCAAACTTGGCAGCCATTATTTTTTATGTATACAGTTTCATGGGCCTACAAGTATTTGTTTATGAGGTTTTTTTTCAGTTTTATTTCACCAAATATGTGTTAGTTGTTAAGTTTAAAAAAGTTAATGAATGATTTTAAATTCTATTTAGAAGATTTATTGATTTACTTCCATTTTTATTTAATTATATTAAATCATCAATATAATGTTATGAATCTAGTTATCAGTGTGTATACACAAACATTGAAAGACTATGGGGTCTAAACAAATGGTGAAACAGAAAACACCAGAAACTATTTGACAACACCTGTATTCTTATTTAGGTAAATTTATGTAGCCTCAACTGTACAAAGAAAATTCATTTGTGGCAATTTGCAGGCCTTAGGATTTTAGACCACTGATATGAATAATCCTCACTTATCCTTCTTTAAAAATAATAAATATAAAGACATTTTTTATATATTTTATATATTAATAAGTTGACAATAAAAAATAAATAAATAAAGTGAGAATATTAATTTTTGCAGAAATGTGTCTTTTTTAAAAATAATAATAATAAAAAACTGTAAATAATAAATGACTGCTTTTTGTCAGCCATTTTGTTTTACATATTTATTGTAGGCCCATAGAACTGTTTAAGTAAAAAAAAAGGCTGCAAAGCTTGATAGGAAGGAGATAATGCATAAGTATCACTATTATTATTTATGGTTTCATGTAGTAATCAAAAAGCTGGGAATTAAATATAGTTAATATGAGAGAACTACTATATTTTGATGTATGGTCATTTATTTATATTACTATGTTTTGCCTCTGTAACATTCATTTTTATTACTTTGACATTATACTAGCTATAATTATTCTTGCTCTGATAGGCTTTGTTTTACCAATGCATTTTTTTTTACATTTTTTGTTCTAAAAACACTCTACACTATTTTCTTATTTTGAATCATTTCTAGACTGGATGATATAATAAGTATTACATCTTCAAAAACCTATCCAGAATGCATTAAATGATTTTTGAATTGCAAGTTTCTAGTTTTTAATTTTGTTTTAAGAGTAGTTTTCCTGATTTCCTTAAAGTTCAATATTTCAGATTTTTTCAAGAAATGATATAAAAATCAAAATTGATTTATTTTAGTAATTAATCTGCTGATGCAACTATAATTAGTTGGCAATGTATGAGGCAACATGAAATCTTTTGTGAAGCTTATGTTTTTACGCTAACTATATTGATTTAAAACAGGTTGTTACTAAAGAATATTTACTTACAGTTATTGCAAAGGTGTTAGTAATTCATGAAATTAATTAAACTATCTTTTGAGCATTGAGATTATAAAGCCTCTTCCATCTTCAGAGCTGATGGCTGTCTATCTCTGTAGAATAAAGATGGAAAAAGGCAGAATGCAGAATTGTTGAGAGAGAGAAAAAAGAGTAAATATTTACAATTCTATTAATACTATATTTAAATGAAGAATATAAATTATTACATAATAAGGATAGTCTTATATAAAAATAATACATAAAAGTTTTTCAGCAAGTATTTTATAACCTTCTCAATAATCCATTAACTCAAACATTATATCTATACATAAATGATCCATAATTGTTTTAAATACAATAAATAATATTGGAGCATACATAAGGAATGGGTATTGGCTTTTAGAATTAGTTACTTAATACCACAATTATTTATAAATGAATTAGAAATTAATATAATTAATAAAATTAATAAATCAAAAAGTAATACATTATTGAAGATATATGGATGATATTTTAATAACTGATAAAAAATTGGTTATGAATAATAGAAATTAATATTATAACAATAATATATATAATTAGGGATGCTTGTCTATACATACGATTTAAATTTCCCCCTATTATGCTTTACATAAAATTATCATTTATGATTTTTAGCAAAACTTTTTAGGATAGATGTGTATTTCTAAGTTCTATTTCTGAAAGCAGACTATTTGTTGCCAAAGAAAAGCTTCTGTTATCAATGCTTTTAAATTATGTTTTTCATAAGACAAAAAAAAATTGCTAAACGATTCAAATATCTTAAGCTTTTCCCAACTTTTAACCATGATCTAATGCATTACATAAAATCATTACTTCTATTACCTACATAATGACTAGAAGAATATTTTATTTAAAGAAATTTTTTTAAAAAGTCTATAATTTACATTTATATATTTTAACAAAAACTATAAAATTACTTACAAAATTAAGTTCTATTTTTTTCTATGTTAAATAATTCTGCATTAACTATTTCATAAAATGCAACTTTTTTTCTTTAACATATATTTAATTAGGCCAAAGGAAGTTTATTGTTAAATAAATAATTAATACTTTTTCAGAATATTATATTTTTTTATTATATATGCTCTGTTTCTGCATGATCTTAATAGTATTCTTTACATTCTCTCTCTAACTAAAAATCAGTTAATATGAATCCACTATAAATAGTAGATATTGAGAAATTTAAAAATAGAAAGAATAAATAAGTTTTAGATCTTGATTAATAATAACAAAATAGTTAATATTATTAAGCTTTTTAAAATTATGTTAATCCTTTAAATAAACACAAATTATCAAATTACTGTTAACTCTATAATTACAGTGCAATGCAAACAAAAACATTTATTTTAGACAAAAGTATATTTCTTTGTTACATTATAATTTAGATTTTTGTCAAAGTCAAATATTAAATTGAAAGAAAAAAATCTTTATATAGCCCTCTCACAAGTCTTGTTTAAAACAAATATAAATTTTAGGAATAGTTTTTAACTGTGATTTATGAAATTATTGAATATTTTTAATATTTACCTGCCCTCTTTTCCACATCTAAGAAATGAGACTTACTGAAATAATGAGTTTCAAATGGATTAGTCTGGTATTACTTACTTGTATACTAGATTTTAAGCAATTCTATTGAATTTAAATATATTAAACCTCAATTTTAAAATTTCATTCTAACTTGAAAAAAATCAAAAGTTAACAAACAAACTCATTTTTCAACTTCAACAAAAGCATTTAAAAATAACTTTCACTGTAGACAAATTATCATATAATTTGCTAATTTTATTTTAACATTATTACAAATGAATTAATTATTTAATATTTATAACTAAAATATTTTTTAATGATTTTAAAAATGCAAACATACAAGTTATAGTTTGTGTTTGGAAATAACATTTTTCATGAGATTTTCCCCTCTGATTTATTTATAAATATATTAATGTTATATAAATTAATAAATAACATATATAAATGAATAAAACATTATTTATAAATGAAACAATAAGCAATTAAATTATTCTAGCATACCATTTTAAAATGATTCTTGCTGATTAAAATTTAAATAAATTGAGATTACACAATGTGTCTTTCTAATTATCTAATGAAGTGATTTATTTGTTTATGTATAAATAAAATATTCATTATGTAGTGACTAATAAATAAATAAATAGTACACAAATTTTTTTCAGGTAAATAAGATTATAAATTTGGAATTGTTTATGAATTTTATTATGAAATGGATAAAATATTTGCTGATTTTATTTTAAAATGTATAAAATATTTAATTGTTTAATCATTGTTCTTTTTTGTAAATAAATATTTAGTTTTGTAATATCAAAATGATCTTATTATTATTAATTTACATGTATATTTTTGATATTTGTATGTGCTAACTAATAAAAGTTTGAATTACATATAAACTTGTAGCAGTTTTTTGAAAGTTATTTACTATGATGTATCTCATATTTATCCAACAATATATTAAAGAAGAGATGATAATAGATGGACAATTGAAATTTTAAACTGGATTCCAAGAGATTGTAAAAGACCCAGAAAGAGACCACATGTGAGATGGATGGATGAAATAAGAAAGTGTGCAGGGGTGATGTGGAGAAGAGAAGTGAAAGATCGGAAAAGATGGATTAAACTTGGAGAGACCTTCATTCTGCAGTGGATTGATAATGGTTGATGATGATGATGATGATGATGATGATATTAAAGAATGTATAACAATAAAAAAAGTTTTAATATTAAATTTCACTGCACTTAATATTTCTCTTTAAAAAAGGATTAAAACTTCTAGTTAAGCTTCATAAATCCAAACAAGCAGTCAGTATTCGTTTGAAAGTTTGTGATGGTAGTAACATAGTTGTAATTACATGATGGGACTATTTCCATCAACTAATATTAATTGTTAAATTTTTTAGAAAACTTCAAGCTTTATTTAAATTTACCAAATACATTCTAATGTTAGTAATAGCACACAGATGATAATATAATACATACACATCAAGTTGTATTATTCAACTCTCATCTTCAGATGTTTCTGTAGTGACCAGGACAATGCTAGTAAGGGGATTGAAATGGGTACCTTTAGATTTATAAATATTGAATTAAATGCAATGCTCTAAACAATATTCAGTAGACATTTTATATATCTATTTATGAGGGTTCTCCTGATTTCTTCACTTTTTTTTTTCAGGGTATGTTTAATGAGTAGTTTCCAATATTGGAAATTATCACACTAAGTTGACTTATGTGATTGTTTGCCATTGACTGTCAGTGCTTTACATTTTCTTCTTTATGCTTTTTTCTCTCTCGTGATATTTTTATCTTTTCCCAGTCAAGTATATTATTCATTGGAACATAGGTAATCTACAACTTTAGATATATCTGTTTTAATCATTAGTTTGTGTTCTTTTATTCATTTTTCAATATACATTCTTCTGCATTTATATGGTATTTCATAAACCCAGTTCTGATTGCCAGAATTTTATGTTTTGGTTTTGTATCATTTAGAATTCTTCATAGAGTGTTATGGCATTGGAAAGATGTTCTGATGTATATTGATTGCAGATTTTCTTTAATTATCCACCAGCTATTATTTAAAAAACCTTAAATAACCAACAAAAACATAAAAAAAAAACAATTATAGGTACTGTAGTGTATCCATACATACCAAGAATAGCATACAATCTAAAGGAAATCTGAAAATTATTATAACAAAAGAACAGCTTTCTAAAGTTATAATGCTCTCTGAAAAATTGTAACTTGTACAAAATCAAAACTTAAAATACTGAAAAACAAAAACTATGTCTATGAAATATCATGTGATTGTAAAAGGATATATACTGATAAAACCAGCTGATGATTAGAAATAATAAAAAAACAGATTATGTATGTACTGAAACGGAAATCTCCAATCCCTTTCCGTTTCACCATCAACCTAATGACCTACTCGTCTAAACTAATTTCGAACCTATTTTTAATGTAAAAATGTAATATATAAGTCGAGCGGGAAAACTTTGCTACAATGGCCGCTTGAATGGCATCATCCATTTACATACGAAAACACGCTATAATTAGACAGGTTTGATACAATTATAGCGGAGAAATGCTCATAATTTATTATAAAATGTTTTATTAATTTTCAGTCAATTCTTAATTATATTCGCTATTATATTCGTATGTGGATGGATAAGTTAAACATTGGAATGATATATATATATTTAAGTTTAAATAAAGATACTGTAAAACATTTTCTTTAAATTATATTTAACGGTTTTCTGATTTAATGTTTTACATATATAATTGAAACTAAAGTATTTTCTTTAAATTTGCTTTTTTTTTTAATAAACAAATAATATTGTAAGAACAAATATGTTAAAAGTTATTTAGTTTTAGTAAAATAAAAATCATCCATTTGTAATTAAAAATGAGAATTTTGTGTAAACAAGAGATCAATTAGTGACTGCACCCCGGGTAAAAAGTAAAATCTGTTTTCTGATTGATTTTTGTTTGCAACAAAAGACTTTTTCATTAAATCAGAATACCGTTCCTTCTGCTAAGTAATAACACCTGAAAAGGAATTTAATTAATGAAAATGAATCAAATTATATAGTTTATATATTTTGATACATTTTTTTAAGGAAATTAAATATAACACCTCGGAGATTTTATCAGTTGTTGTAGAAATTGAATTATATTATTTTGCTTTAATTAAAAGTCAATTGGTCCCGAGGCTTACGAAATTCCAGAAAGGTGTTAAAGTTTAGTAGAAGGATATAAATAGGCCTTATTTTAAGCGGGAAAGAGAATCCATCTTACTTTTGAAGAGAGTCAACAGGAGAAGTTTTATATTTGTTCAACCTTAACATGTCTGGCTAAAGTCAGGCAAAATTTTGCTGCTTTCCCGTGATGGAACGCCTAGTTCAATCCATCAAAATGCCGAAGCAACAACCACTACACCAAATAAATTGAAGATGTCATAAGCCGCTAAAAGAACTTGCCTTCGTTCCGAAACACCATTTTAAAAATCGTCTCGCGACTGAATAAGAACATGCCATAAGCCACCAAAGAACTCACCTTCGTTCCAGCTCGAATATCTCCAGTTCAGCTATAGGAGAACTGTTTTAATATTATTTAAAATCGCAGAGCTCTGTGTGAATTTCAACAACATCATTATTTCTTCAAAATCAGGTTAGCTAACCATATTATTGCAATTTCTTTCTAAATTATTTTCCAAATAATATTGTAAATTCTCTAAAATGAAATACTTTTGCAAATTTCTTTATTAATTCAATATTGTAAACTCTGTCTAAATCGTATTTGAAATCTATAAATGAAATATTTTTGCTAAATTTCTTTGTTAATTAATATTTTGCTATATAATTTAATCACTGCAGTTATATTTTGCTTTTCTTTTGCTTATTTTATTTATTATTAGTTATGCCTATGTTTCGAAGCGGCGTGCATTTAATTAGTAAAATGTTTTTAAAGATATGAATTTAAAATCTCCATATTATTATTTATATAGCGCTGTTTCGAAACCCAAATTCATATTTTGTCATTTTGTAAATTAATTAATAAATATAAAATGTGGCGTTTCAACCTTTATTTTGTTACTAAAGATCAAACTAGCCTGGAGTGCAAGCATAAGTATATTTTTTTTAGTTAAGTATTCGTAAGTCCCCTATTAAATATACTTTTCCCCCTTTTAAAAGTTTAGTAGTTATAGATAACTAAAGAGATTGAACGGGATAAAGTAAAGTTTGTATAGATATTCCTGTCAGTAGCATATCGTATTTCTCATGCTACAGAAGAGTTGGCTCTTTTGATCAAGCTGATGAACTGGTGTTCATTTAATATATGATATTTAATTTATAATATCCTTCAGCTTGGCGGATGTGAAACTTATTTCGATTTCCTCGTTGTGCTGTATTTTTATACATATATAAGATGGAGCCACGGCGTTGCCAGCACATCTTCTCTTACGGGTAGTGCAGTAGCGAAGTCTGAGCTACGGGCCAGATTAGCACGTAAGTCCCCCACCTCTGAACCAAATAAAGGTTCCCCATTAGCAGCATGACGACCGGTTCTTGGGTAAACCATTGTTTGTCACAAAAACCCTAAAACTATTCTTCCATCCGCAGAGCCACTTTATTATTATACTTTACTTGTGCCTAGCGTATTAGTAAAATCGTTATAGCCAACTCTTCCCTCCCTAATATGCAGTCTTCGGCGTTGATCCGAAGCAATCTTGAAAACCCGTTCGATCTAAAGCTATCTGGGACGCTTTAAAAGCCCATAGTTAAAATAAATTTATTATAATTAAGATGTATTAAGTTTCACTCCAGACTTGGTTTGATTTTACGTAAAAGAGCCACTCGAACTGATTATAAAAGGGCATAACTGGTAAAAGTTAATGTAGTGATTAGTTATATAGTAGGGTATTTGTTTCCATTAAATAATATTGGAGCAATTAAATAATAGCCAACGTATCAATTATTGGCCTAGAGAATGTTACTTTATAAATGAAATGCCTGTGTGCATTTGCCAACAACAATTGTCAATAAATATATTTTAATTCATCATATATCAGCTTCTGTCTCATTATTAAATCAATCCAATTCACTAATTGCCCATAAGTATTCATTAGTAAAGCCCCTATTATTTAAATATGTTAAATTTTATCTGTGGAATGTCTAGTATTTACATTGTTTATATATATGTTTAAGTCCATGAGTCTTATTGTTTTCTCCGATTTGCTAGTGGGCCGGATGAAGAATTAAATCTCATGTGCTACCATTGTTATGTTATCCATTGGGTGTTAGATCTGGTGCTTGGAGGGTGGGTTATTTCTGTTTCATATCAGTAAACTTAGTAAAAAAAAACAAATAAAAAAAAAAGACTTTACTTATATAAACACGGAGCTAAATTATGGCTTCTTTTTACATATAAACCCATGGCCTAATCCTACGCTAAACTTATGGTAATACATCATACTAGATTACACTATCATAATACATTTAGTGCCTCTAACAATTATCAATACACATAATGAAATTATCGGTTATTAATAAATATTTTAAACTTAAACAGATATATACCCAACGAGTATACATCTTTGTCAAAATAATGGATATGTTTTTATATATAGATAATATATAATGCGTGTAATATATAAAGTGTATATAGATAAAATATAGAGTGTAAAATATATGTGTAAGGTATATAAATAAAGTATAAAACGTATAATATATAATGTATATGTAGATAGAATATAAAGTGTATAATATGTATAAGGTAACATATAAAGTGTTAATATATCTAAGGTATATAAATAAAATATAAAGTGTATAATAAAATAAAAAGTGTTAATATATCTGTATAAAAATATGAAGTGTACAATATATAAAGTGTTAATATAGATCAAATATAGAGTGTATAATATATATAAAAGGGTATATAAAAAGATCAATCACACACACAAAAAAAAACTAACAATTTAAATAGGATCTGGGGGTTGCTTAAGGAGTAACTCCATGCCGGGGTCGAAACAACATCCCGATAGATCATCATCATCATCAGATGTCCAACCGTCTTCATCATCATCGGTTATCCATTCATAGCTTTCATTTTTGTCTTTCAACCTCACAGGAGATCGCTTAGGGTGCATTGTCAAACTTCGTATCTCATGCAGCTCGAGATTCTTTTCTTCCGTAAGTGCTTTTCCCCATTCCTTGCTTTGACTTTGCGTCACTTGGGATTTGTTCTTTTCCAACCCAATTTGTTCTTCATACAGAGAAAATGTGTTATTTTCATAATTAAGCTGGCACTTATGTTCGTTTAAAAAGTCGTTTCCTTTGATTTTGGTATTTTCCTGATCGACTTTGGCTTCTCCCTCTGTAAAATTATTTTCAGTATCATCTTCAGTCTGGCCAATAACTTGCACTATCTCATGTCTATTAAGTCTTTTATCTTGGTAATCACTAGCAAAGTTGCTTTCCTTACTTTCCTTTTCTCTCTCTTCTTTCATTTCTGCTACATCTTTCAATTCTGGAATACATGCTGTGATAATGTTTTCTTCTTTGTCGGCTATTTGACTTCTTTGTAGCAGGTTTTCTTTTATTTCATATATTTCCTCTCTGATCTCCCTTTTGGCTTCTTCACACTCTTTCAATTTACTGTTAAATTCTGCCCCTACTTTAAAGACCCTTTCTTTCAAACCCTTTTCTTGACATTCTACTTGTTCAACTAAAGCCTTCACTTCTTCTTTAATCACAACAAATTCCTTTCTATTTTCTTCTTGGTTTTTATGTAACATTTCTTTAACTTCTCCCCGAATTTCTTCAGACTTCTGCTGACAGCTGGTTGACAATTCCTGTAGACCTTGGCACATTTCTTCCAGTCTTTTATCTCTGTCTGCCATCTCTTGTCTAATATCTCTGCTAAGGTTTTCAAATCTTTGTGACATTTTCTGATCTCTTTCCTCCATTTTCTGATCCATTTTCTCTGCATCCTGTCTAAGCTGTCTCAGCAACCAATTAAAATCCTGGCCTTCCTGCTTAATCTCCTCTACCGGTATCTGTTCAGATATTTCGGTAACTGAATTCTCTGGCATATCAAGAGTTTTCTGTGCACACTCATCTCTATCCTGGCTCATACCATTTTCCCTTTCTATTTCTTCTGTACTGCTGTTGTACTCATTAATCTCTCTTCCTGATCTCAACACGATACCTCCACCTTTCATCTCCATTCCTACTTCTATCTCTTCCCCACTGCTCATTACTTCTGTTTCTTTGTTCATTCTGTATACTATATAATCCTTTCAAAATTTATTTATTTATTTTTCGCACCTAATAAATATTTGATTTTTAAAACTTCTATACTTTTAATACGGCTGTTTGCTGCTCTCCCCCTTTCAAGAACTACTCGCTCACTTCCATCCCAACTCTATGCCTAACTCACTAATATATCTATAAGCCTACACCTTCATCTCGATGCCCGTCCAACATATAATCAATTAAAAAAAAAAATTCGTGTCCCTACTTTTTATTTTATAAAATATACGAAATTCTTTTTTTATTTAAAAAAAAAAATCCCTTCTTTTTTTCTAGCTTTAATAAAATATACGAAAAATTAAAAAAAAAATCCTTTTTTTTTTTCTTTTTTCGTCTATATATCTAAAGTATAACACATATTTTAATATTAAAGATGACTTAATAACAATTTAACTCACCCCCGCTCTCTTCTTCCAGCTGTTTATATTTATATATATACTTAAATGGTTCATGCTTATGACCTAATTTCGTTTACCCGTCTGCACCAATTTCAAACCTTTTAACTTTTGGTTAATTTGACGTTACTTATATATATATTTCTTACTCATTTTAAACCACTCCAATTCATAAAAATACTTTGATAAAACAACGAGACCCCCCTTTTCTTTTAATCTAAATTTCTTTTCTCTGCTCCCTAATGACAAATTTATAAGAGGATGACTTATAACTTGATCAATCATCCTCGGGCGCCAGTCACTAGTGAACAGGAAAGACACAAAATAAATTTAATAATTTTTTTTGCTATATACACACAAAAGTCCATAACTCAAGGTATGTAGGTGTTTACATCGAAGCCTCACTTGGTCGTCCAAACGCGGAAAAAAATCTTACATATATACATTATTCAAAAAAAATTTGACTCAAAATCATTAATTTTGACCAAAAGAATTATGTATATACTCCATAATCTCTTCAGGGGTGGAAATGAGTTACAAGCCCCACGATTTTGGGCGTCCAAATGTGGAAAAAAAAAAAAACCTTTGTGCCAGTCAAAACATGCTTATCCATCTAACACGAGCTGGAACTCACAAAATGTACTTCAAACCCAGTCAAGCCCGAGATTTAGGTCAGGGACCAGCCTGGATTCGAACCCACTCTTCAAGCACCAGATCTAACACCCAATGGATAACATAACAATGGTAGCACACGAGATTTAATTCTTCATCCGGCCCACTAGCAAATCGGAGAAAACAATAAGACTCATGGACTTAAACATATATATAAACAACGTAAATACTAGACATTCCACAGATAAAATCTAACATATTTAAATAATAGGGGCTTTACTAATGAATACTTATAGGCAATTAGTGAATTGGATTGATTTAATAATAAGACAGAAACTGATACATGATGAATTAAAATATATTTATTGACAATTGTTGTTGGCAAATGCACGCAGGCATTTTATTTATAAAGTAACATTACTCTAGGCCAATAATTGATACATTGGCTATTATTTAATTGCTCCAATATTATTTAATGGAAACAAATACCCTACTATATAACTAATCACTACATTAACTTTTACCAGTTATGCCCTTTCATCATCAGTTCGTGTGGCTATTGTACGTGAAATCAAACCAAGTCTGGAGTGAAGCTTAATAATCTTAATTATAATAAATTTATTTTAACTATGGGCTTTTAAAGCATCCCAGATAGCTTTAGATCGAATGAGTTTTCAAGATTGCTTCGGATCAACGCCGAAGACTGCATATTAGGGAGGGAAGAGTTGGCTATAACGATTTTACTAATACGCTAGGCACAAGTAAAGTATAATAATAAAGTGGCTCTGCGAATGGAAGAATAGTTTTAGGGTTTTTGTGACAAACAATGGTTTACCCAAGAACCGGTCATCATGCTGCTAATGGGGAACCTTTATTTGGTTCAGAGGCGGGGGACTTACGTGCTAATCTGGCCCATAGCTCAGACTTCGCTACTGCACTACCCATAAGAGAAGATGGGCTGGACTTACCGTAGCTCCATCTTATATATATATATCAAAAAGAGCAGCACAATGAGAAAATATTAATAAATCCCACATCCGCCAAGCCGAAGGATATTATAAATTAATGATCATATATTAAATGAACACTAGATCATCAGCTTGATCAAAAGAGCCAACTCTTCTGTAGCATGAGAAATACGATATGCTACTGACAGGAATATCTATACAAACTTTACTTTATCCCATTCAATCTCTTTAGTTATCTATAACTACTAAACTTTTAAAGGGGGGAAAAGTATATTTAATAGGGGACTTACGAATACTTAACTAAAAAATATACTTATGATTGCACTCCAGGCTAGTTTAATCTTTAGTAACAAAATAAAGGTTGAAAAGCCACATTTTATATTTATTAATTAATTTACAAAATGACAAAATATGAATTTGGGTTTCGAAACAGCGCTATATAAATAATAATACGGAGATTTTAAATTCATATCTTTAAAAACATTTTACTAATTAAATGCACGCCGTTTCGAAACATAGGCATAACTAATAATAAATAAAATAAGCAAAAGAAAAGCAAAATATAACTGCAGTGATTAAATTATATAGCAAAATATTAATTAACAAAGAAATTTAGCAAAAATATTTCATTTATAGATTTCAAATACGATTTAGACAGAGTGTAATATATAAAGAGTGTAATGTATAAAGGATATAGAGATCAAATATACAGTGTATAATATGTATGTAAGGTATATAAATAAAGTATAACATGGATAATATATAAAGTGTATGTAGATAGAATATAAAGTGTATAATATGTATAAGGTAACATATAAAGTGTGAATATATCTAAGGTATATAAATAAAATATAAAGTGTATAATATATAAAGTGTATAATAAAATAAAAAGTGTTAATATATCTGTATAAAAATATGAAGTGTACAATATATAAAGTGTTAATATAGATCAAATATAGAGTGTATAATATATATATAAAAGAGTATATAAAAAGATCAATCACACACGCAAAAAAAAACTCACAAAAATAACTAACAATTTAAATAGGATCTGGGGGTTGTTTAAGAAGTAACTCCACGCCGGGGTCGAAACAACATCCCAACAGATCATCATCATCTTCATCAGATGTCCAACTGTCTTCATCATCATCGATTATCCATTCATAGCTTTCATTTTTGTCTTTCAACCTCACAGGAGATCGCTTAGGGTGCATTGTCAAACTTAGTGCGAATTCGCTGCCTTCATACGGTATCTCGTTATGCAGCTCGACATTCTTTTCTTCCGTAAGTGCTTTTCCCCATTCCTTGCTTTGACTTTGCGCCGTCACTTGAGATTCGTTCCTTTCCAACCCAAGTTGTTCTTCATACCGGTAAAATGTGCTATTTTCATCATCCATCTGGAACTTATGTTCGCTTAAAAATTCATTTTCTTTGACTATGGTACTTTGCTGATCGACTTTGGCTTCGCTCTCTCTAAAATTATTTTTATTATCATCTTCACTCTGGCCAATAATTTGCACTCCCTCCTGTCTATCAAGTCTTTTATCTTGGTAATCACTAGCAAAGTTGCTTTCCTTACTTTCCTTTTCTCTCTCTTCTTTCATTTCTGCTACATCTTTCAATTCTGGAATACATGCTGTGATAATGTTTTCTTCTTTGGTAGCCATTTGATTTTTTTGTATGAAATTTTCTTTGATTTCATGTATTTCATTTCTGATTTCCTTTTGAGTCTCTTCACACTCTTGGAATTTGCTGCCTAATTCTACACCAACTTCATAAACCTCGTCTATCACATTCTTTTCTTGACATTCTACCTTCTCTACTATGGTCTTAACTTCTTTCATTATGACCCTATCTTGATTATTTTCCACTTGACTTGTCGGTAATGTTTCCTTGAATTCTCTCGTAACTTTATATTTATGCTGGCCGCTGACTGATAGCTTAATTTCTTTGATTAGGGCCTCAAATCTTTGTGTCATTTTGTGATCTCTTTCCTCCATTTTCTGATCCATTTTCTCTGCATCCTGTCTAAGCTGTCTCAGCAACCAATTCAAATCCCAGCCTTCCTGCTTAATCTCCATCGGTGTCTGTTCCGATATTTTTGTAACTAAATTCTCTGGCATAGCTACAGTTTTTGTTATCTTGTACAATCCTTTCAAAATTATTATTATTTTGTACCTAATAAATATTTGATTTTTAAAACTTCTATACTTTTAATACGGCTGTTTGCTGCTCTTCCCCTTCAAGAACGACTCGCTCACTTCCATCCCAACTCTATGCCTAACTCACTAATATATCTATAAGCCTACACCTTCATCTCGATTCCCGTCCAACATATAATCAATTAAAAAAAAAAAATTCGTGTCCCTACTTTTTATTTTATAAAACATATGAAACTTTTTATTTAAAAAAAAAATCCCTTCTTTTCTGTTTTTTGTTTTTAGCTTTATTAACGTATATGAAAATTTAAAAAAAAAAATCCTCTTTTTTGTCGTCTATATATCTAAAGTATAACACATATTTTAATATTAAAAATGAGTCAATAAAAACTCAACTCACCCCCGGTCTCTTCTTCCAGCTGTTTTTTTTATTATATATATACTTAAATGGTTCATGCTTATGACCTAATTTCGTTTACCCATCTGCACCAATTTCAAACCTTTTAACTTTTGGTTAATTTGACGTTACTTATATATATATATTTCTTACTCATTTTAAACCACTCCAATTCATAAAAATACTTTGATAAAACAATGAGACCCCCCTTTTCTTTTAATCTAAATTTCTTTTCTCTGCTCCCTAATGACAAATTTATAAGAGGATGACTTATAACTTGATCAATCATCCTCGGGCGCCAGTCACTAGTGAACAGGAAAGACACAAAATAAATTTAATAAATTTTTTTGCTATATACACACAAAAGTCCATAACTCAGAGTATGTAGGTGTTTACATCGAAGTCTCAACTTGGTCGTCCAAACGCGGAAAAAAAAAAATCTTACATATATACATTATTCAAAAAAAAATTTGACTCAAAATCATTAATTTTGACCAAAAGAATTATATATATACTCCATAATCTCTTCAGGGGTGGAAATGAGTTACAAGCCCCACGTTGGGCGCCAAACGCGGAAAAAAAAAACCTATGTGCCAGTCAAAACATGCTTATCCATCTAACACGAGCTGGAACTCACAAAATGTACTTCAAACCCAGTCAAGCCCGAGATTTAGGTCAGGGACCAGCCTGGATTCGAACCCACTCTCCAAGCACCAGATCTAACACCCAATGGATAACATAACAATGGTAGCACACGAGATTTAATTCTTCATCCGGCCCACTAGCAAATCGGAGAAAACAATAAGACTCATGGACTTAAACATATATATAAACAACGTAAATACTAGACATTCCACAGATAAAATCTAACATATTTAAATAATAGGGGCTTTACTAATGAATACTTATGGGCAATTAGTGAATTGGATTGATTTAATAATGAGACAGAAACTGATATATGATGAATTAAAATATATTTATTGACAATTGTTGTTGGCAAATGCACGCAGGCATTTTATTTATAAAGTAACATTACTCTAGGCCAATAATTGATACGTTGGCTATTATTTAATTGCTCCAATATTATTTAATGGAAACAAATACCCTACTATATAACTAATCACTACATTAACTTTTACCAGTTATGCCCTTTTATCATCAGTTCGAGTGGCTATTGTACGTAAAATCAAACCAAGTCTGGAGTGAAACTTAATACATCTTAATTATAATAAATTTATTTTAACTATGGGCTTTTAAAGCGTCCCAGATAGCTTTAGATCGAACGGGTTTTCAAGATTGCTTCGGATCAACGCCGAAGACTGCATATTAGGGAGGAAAGAGTTGGCTATAACGATTTTACTAATACGCTAGGCACAAGTAAAGTATAATAATAAAGTGGCTCTGCGGATGGAAGAATAGTTTTAGGGTTTTTGTGACAAACAACGGTTTACCCAAGAACCGGTCATCATGCTGCTAATGGGGAACCTTTATTTGGTTCAGAGGCAGGGGACTTATGTGCTAATCTGGCCCGTAGCTCAGACTTCGCTACTGCACTACCCATAAGAGAAGATGTGCTGGCAACGCCGTGGCTCCATCTTATATATGTATAAAAAAAACAGCACAATGAGGAAATCTAAATAAGTTTCACATCCGCCAAGCCGAAGGATATTATAAATTAAATATCATATATTAAATGAACACCAGTTCATCAGCTTGATCAAAAGAGCCAACTCTTCTGTAGCATGAGAAATACGATATGCTACTGACAGGAATATCTATACAAACTTTACTTTATCCCGTTCAATCTCTTTAGTTATCTATAACTACTAAACTTTTAAAAGGGGGGAAAAGTATATTTAATAGGGGACTTACGAATACTTAACTAAAAAAATATACTTATGATTGCACTCCAGGCTAGTTTAATCTTTAGTAACAAAATAAAGGTTGAAAAGCCACATTTTATATTTATATTAATTAATTTACTAAATGACAAAAATATGAATTTGGGTTTCGAAACAGCGCTATATAAATAATAGTACGGAGATTTTAAATTCATATCTTTAAAAACATTTTACTAATTAAATGCACGCCGCTTCGAAACATAGGCATAACTAACAATAAATAAAATAAGCAAAAGAAAAGCAAAATATAACTGCAGTGATTAAATTATATAGCAAAATATTAATTAACAAAGAAATTTAGCAAAAATATTTCATTTATAGATTTCAAATACGATTTAGACAGAGTTTACAATATTGAATTAATAAAGAAATTTGCAAAAGTATTTCATTTTAGAGAATTTACAATATTATTTGGAAAATAATTTAGAAAGAAATTACAATAATATGGTTAGCTAACCTGATTTTGAAGAAATAATGATGTTGTTGAAATTCACACAGAGCTCTGCGATTTTAAATAATATTAAAACAGTTCTCCTATAGCTGAACTGGAGATATTCGAGCTGGAACGAAGGTGAGTTCTTTGGCGGCTTATGGCATGTTCTTATTCAGTCGCGAGACGATTTAAAATGGTGTTGGAACGAAGGCAAGTTCTTTTAGCGGCTTATGACATCTTTTATTTGGTGTGGTTGTTGCTTCGGCATTTTGATGGATTGAACTAGGCGTTCCATCACGGGAAAGCAGCAAAATTTTGCCTGACTTTAGCCAGACATGTTAAGGTTGAACAAATATAAAACTTCTCCTGTTGACTCTCTTCAAAAGTAAGATGGATTCTCCTTCCCGCTTAAAATAAGGCCTATTTATATCCTTCTACTAAACTTTAACACCTTTCTGGAATTTCGTAAGCCTCGGGACCAATTGACTTTTAATTAAAGCAAAATAATATAATTCAATTTCTACAACAACTGATAAAATCTCCGAGGTGTTATATTTAATTTCCTTAAAAAAAATGTATCAAAATATATAAACTATATAATTTGATTCATTTTCATTAATTAAATTCCTTTTCAGGTGTTATTACTTAGCAGAAGGAACGGTATTCTGATTTAATGAAAAAGTCTTTTGTTGCAAACAAAAATCAATCAGAAAACAGATTTTACTTTTTACCCGGGGTGCAGTCACTAATTGATCTCTTGTTTATACAAAATTCTCATTTTTAATTACAAATGGATGATTTTTATTTTACTGAAATAAATAACTTTTAACATATTTGTTCTTACAATATTATTTATTAAAAAAAAAAGCAAATTTAAAGAAAATACTTTAGTTTCAATTATATATGTAAAACATTAAATCAGAAAACCGTTAAATATAATTTAAAGAAAATGTTTTACAGTATCTTTATTTAAACTTAAATATATATATATATATCATTCCAATGTTTAACTTATCCATCCACATACGAATATAATAGCGAATATAATTAAGAATTGACTGAAAATTAATAAAACATTTTATAATAAATTATGAGCATTTCTCCGCTATAATTGTATCAAACCTGTCTAATTATAGCGTGTTTTCGTATGTAAATGGATGATGCCATTCAAGCGGCCATTGTAGCAAAGTTTTCCCGCTCAACTTATATATTACATTTTTACATTAAAAATAGGTTCGAAATTAGTTTAGACGAGTAGGTCATTAGGTTGATGGTGAAACGGAAAGGGATTGGAGATTTCCGTTTCAGTACCAATGAACATATGTTCAAATAGAAAAGATAAAAATATTGAATAGAGAAGGAAAAGGCAAAAAAAAGAAATTTAAAGAAGCTTCTTACTTGGCAATGGCAAACCACTTCATAAGTCAATCTAGGTTCATAATTCATAATGGTTGGAAATCAGTCATTAATCATATCCTCAAGAAAAAAGATGGAGAAAGCAAGAGAAATCTCATAGATAAGTATATGAAATTTCTACTGAATTCTGTCTTTGAAAGAATAATCTAATGGGCTAGAGTATTGTCTTAATTTCAATATTCATAAATCTACAGGTCCCACATTCATTTATCTTACTAATACTAATATTAATCAGATTAGAAATATCTGAAAAAGAGAGGAGAATAATATCACGTAAATTTTTTAGATTATATACTAATCTGTGTGCTATTACTAAGAATTGAATGTATTTACAAAGTTTAAATAAAGTTTGAATTTGTCTAAAAATATTTAATAATTAATATTAGATGGAAATAGTTAAAAAAACAAGTAGACAGTATAACATTTACAATATCAAACAATTTTCTTATATCAATAAATCAAACACTAAATGGTAATATAAATTGTTTTTTTATATTACTAAATAGGTTTATTTTATATCCAATACATATGTAAAATAAAACTGTAAATGTCTTTTTTTATTATTGATAACTTTGAAATAGCTTAAATAATGCATAATAAAAATATTAATAAACGTAACAATGAAAGCAAGTTAGTCATACTTGATGGACTTTCTTTTTATGGTCTGATGAAAATTTCCAATGTAAATTATTGTTCAAAATAAATCAAAATCTTGGACTCTTAAGGATGAAAGAAAAAAAAGATGAAAGTATATATTAAAATATAGTAAAAATGCCAGATAGTAAATCTTAATATTTTTTAAAAATAATTATTATACAATTTTTTTTTTTAAAATTAAAATGTTGAAATTTTAATTCACAGAAAAGACAAGAAAAATGCAGAAAGAAAAACATTTAAACACACAAATATAAAATCATCAGCCAAATTTAAAAAGTAAGGAGCTATTTGAAAATAGATTGTTAGATCACTGATAAGAAAATATTACTGATTTAAACTACTTAACAACTAATTTGTGAGTTTTCCTTCTTTGCTTTAATCTTAATATAAAAACAGCTAAATATTGTTCAATTAATAAATGTCTAACTGGGCACAATGGGTCAGGCAGTTGGGGGAAAATTATTATTTTTTTTTTTTAAAAATTTTCATTTATCTGAAAATGTCTAATTTTCTGAAAAACTTGAATCCAAGGCCATAATCACGGCAAGAAAGTACTGTGTTCCCCCCAAAATAAGTCCTAACCAAAAAATAAGTCCTAGCATGATTTTTGAGAATGCTTATAATATAAGCCCTATTCCAAATATAAACCCTAGTTAAGATGGCCATCCTAATAGATGGATTTTATTTGCCCATTGAAACATATGATGGACATATTGAATTATAAAATAATGACTGTATAAGTAAACAATATTATTGACATTAATGCTTAAAATAAATGGTACTATATATTTTTCTGTCCACACTTATTGACAAACCTAATTCTGCCTGTATAGATAAAACAATTTATCTATCAATATTGGACAATTTATAATTTCATTTATATTTATATAGGTACTTATTATATTTAATACTTAGATTTAAAGTGCTTGATTTAGTTTTCTAGTTTCAGCGTGATAGTTTTTAAATATCCAGGATAAAAATAAAAAAAAATAGTTTGATATCTTAAACATTTTTTTTTTCTCCTGAAAGATTTTATTAAAATATTGGAAGGGATTTTAATAATGAAGGCTTAAGTTAATTTGGAAAGTGTTTATAATTTGCATACTTGATAATGGATGGATGTGTTTGTATCATATATAAATCATTGTAATTCAATATGCCATATGTAATGGACGATTTAATGCGCGCATGTGAAATAAAGAAATATTTTTTGAAATTTTAGACTTGCATTTTTTTATTACATCTGTGAAGACAAACTATTCTTAATTGTAATCATTTATTGTTATTACTCTTGCCTTGCATGATTTCGAATAACATTTCATTTAATGATAAGTTTAAATAGAATAAGTTTTTTTTTTTTTCATATGTCATAGCATCGACCGGGAGGCGAATCCACAACCGTCTGCAACCAACTACTTGCTTGCAAGGCCGCTGCGATTTGAGTGCAAAAAGAAGGCTATTCTGACGAGTAACAGAAAGGAATTAATTGTAGGGAACTCTCGGGATAAGAATCTTACAGCTTTTTTATGCTTGAATAATGTAGATATTTGCACATGGAAAAAGAAAACATCCTCTGAAGATAAGCCCTACAGTATCTTCTAAAGTAAAAATCAATATAAGACAGTTTCTTATTTTCGAGGAAACATGGCCTTTTGCCATAAGATAGTTCATAAAGTTATCACAATATGTATATGTTATTTTATTTGTATTTTTATAAACATTTATAAATATATAAGTAATATTGAAATACAATTATAATGTATATACTTAACCTAGATGTAATTAAAAAGGATTTGAACCCAGACTTTCAAGCCCCTGACATTTATTCACTCTCTCCAATATAACCACTTCACATGACCACATACATGTGAAAAAAATAAATGATCTCCAATATATATATATATGCACAACTAATGATTGTTGGTTCAGCACAAAATATATTTATTGGAGATCATTTATCTTTTTCACATGTTATATTGGATAGAGTGGATGACTGCAGGGATCTTTAAAGTCTGATTCAAATCCCTTCAATTAAAATATATAAGTAATAAATATATTATATACATTGAAATGCTATGTGCATATTGTAATTTCTTTTATTATCATCATTATTTTGATTTTATACTGTATTTGAAAAACCTACATATATACATAACAAATAGGTTAAATGTTAAATATTTTTTAAAAAAATTCAAACTTTCATTTAAATTTGTAAAAATGTATTCAATTGTTAGTGATAATACACAGGAAAGATAGCATATAATATAAAGTTTCAAGTTGTGTTACCATTTTTTTTCTTAAAATAGGCAAAACTCTCTATACATATTCAGATGATGCTGATTTAACTAAAGACTAATACTAGCATGAGAATGAGATTGGTGACTTTTCAGCTTAAGTGAATACTGAATTCAAGATAGCAATCTAACCTATTGAGTCATTCTGAAAAGGCAACATATAGTAGAAATTTTATATACTTATCTACGAAAATTCTTCTGATTTTTTCCATTTTTTAAAGGACAAAGTTGAGGGATAGTTTATAAACTTTAAGAATATTCACACTATATGACTTAGAGGGTTATCAAGATCTTTGTAGATAAGTAAATAAAATTTCTATTGACTAATGACTTTGACAGAATGTCCTAGTTAGTTAGAGTGTCACCCTCAATTCAGTATTCTGACATCTACAAAGTCATGGATCTTATTATCATGCTAATACTATTCCTGGTTAGGTCGGTAATAACCCAAGAACATTGTTTTATATATTAATCTATGAATTATTACTAATAGTTAGATATATCTGAAAAAGTATAAATAAATTATGAAGTTTTCTAAAAACTTTTAACAATTAAATTATATGATGGAAACAGTTCAATATATAGTTTTAAGTTAAATAAAAATATCACAAACTTTTAAGCAAACATATATAATAAATGTTTAATGGATATTTTTTTTTGGGGGGGGGGTAATAATAACAATACAACTTAATGAAAACAAAAAACTAGTTTAAACTGCAGAGTTTCAATTTAATTAGTAGAAAATACTGCTTAATGCTACTAAATAGGTTTTATAAAATATACACACAAGCGTGCCACACATGCACACACATATACTTTGCTGTCTATATTTCCATTTGCTGCAGAAAGGAATTTGTTGTTAATTGAAAAGAGACTCTTTGATTCCTCTTGGAGGCCTTAAAGAAACTGAGCAGGGTGAATTCCTAATGTCCACTCCATACGTTCTTGTCATTGCAGTTGTTATTATTATGTGATTATTCATATAGTATACAAGCATGGATGGACTGCTCACCAACATGCATTAGTCAGCATGGTGAGTTTATTGGCTTTTATCTTTTGAGTTTTAATATCAAGAAACACTATGGTCTTTCTTTTCAGCAGCCTGATAGCTGTTAATTGAAATATCAGTGGAGTTTTCTTGAAAGCAAAATGAAGTTGTGTGAATGAATTTTTTTTATATTTCTAATAGATATTTACAATCATGACAGGCAAATAATAAATTATGTCCTTTATTCCCAGAAGTCTGTAAAATTACTAGCCAAGGCAACAGTTGGTGGCAAAAGGCAGAATGCACTAAGAATCTCCTGATTTCAGACCCAGGCCTCCATTTGATGACAACCTTTTATTTAGATATTTACAACTGCAGATCATTTCTAAGTGAAAAAAAATGTTAAAAAAATGGAAGACCTATCTAATACTAAATTGAATACTATTGGACTTTGTGAAGTTAGAAGAAAAGGTGAAGAGACAATTGGTTTAAAAAAATAGACATGTACTTTATTACAAGTGGAAGTACAACATTATAAAGTTGTTGGTATAGGACAGATTGTCATGATTTGTTTTAACTTAACAGCATGTATCAAATGCAGATAACTCAGAAGATTTTTATATGGATGTACAAAAAGCTTTTGATCAGACCAAACAACATTTTAAAATTGTCATAGGAGACATTAATGCTAGAATTTGTAAACAATTGAAAGATGAAAATTGCTGTAGGTAAATTTGATTTTGGTAATAGAAATGAACATAGACTTGGGGAATTTGCATAAAAAAAAAATTATATTATAAATTCTTTTTTTTTTTTTGATAAAAATGGAAATAGACACGGAAGCTTCCAAATGAAGGTACAGCAGAATTGGACTTGATTTTGACTAACAGAAAATATATATTTTAAGATTGCAATGTTTTTGATAAATTCAACCATGGTAGTGATAATTGATTATTGAAATATAAGATACATGTTAATGCAAAATTAGAAAGACAAAAATAACAATATTTATAGTGGATATTCTTAATCTTCAGAAACATTTCAATGAATTTAAATTAGAATTTGCAAATCATTTTTAAATATTAACAGATTTTGAACATGATTTATATTTGACCAAAATCAATAGGAAGATAATTGATACACTTTTAAAAACTGCAACTGTCATATCTGACCTTGCCTTTAGAAGTGGACTATTCCAGATTCCTTGCCTGATTGGCTAGCACCTGGTAACTATCCAATGGGGATAAATCCTTCATTGGGGTTCACGCATATAATCCATGTGTTTCCAGTAAGATATGGAATTTGCCATTAAATAGTCAGCCTTTTTGGAGGCAAGACAGAGAGCAATTACTTTTGTCAACTTGAATGACTGAATGTGCTCTCCAATAAAACCTCTGCCATCAGCAAAGGTATTTTCTCTAGTCATTATCACAATGTCCATGCAGTGAGGCAGGTTCACCTAAGAACTGGAAACTGCTATGTTCGCAACAACTCAAGGCAAGCTGTTCTGCACAGCTAGAAGAGTCTGAATTAGAGTCAACTTGAGGAAAGCTATACTACACAGCCAGAAGAGTTATATTTCAACTCACGAGGCAGGCTATCTATATAGCTGGAAGTGAGTTCCATTATTTGGCATGACTACCTCAGCATTAAATTGTATAGACCATATTTATATATTTTATTAACTAACATGTGTGTATACTCTTGTAACTAATAAATTTTATATATTAATTGTTTAGTGTCATCATTTATCTGTTGGTTTGGAATTGAACCTCTAAATTTAGCCAAATACAACAGATCTGGCACAGTCAATAGATGGTACAAAAAAGTACCAATTGACCAGTAAAATTTTTGTTGAAACAATTTATGAAGAAAAGAGTGAATATGAAAATATATAAAAATGATGCATTAATTAGGATTGAATATCTTGAATTTTGTAAAATAGTGTGAAAAAGAGTTGATAATGATATAAAAAAAGTATAATTGTGAACTAGCAAAGAAAGATATAGATAAGAATAAAAGTTTCAAGAGTGTAAAACAACATCCTGGTATTGGTAGGAAATTTATTTCTGCAATAAAAAAAAAGATGGAACTATTACTAAGAAGAACGATGACATCATGAAATGTGAAAAAGAATTTTATCCAGAATTATATAGCAATTAAGAACAAGAAAAAGTGCCTCCTACAACTATTTTATCTTCTGAATTTCCCAGAATTTTAAATGAAGAAGTGAAATATGCAATTAAATTTATGAAGAAAGGAAAAGTTCCAGGTAATGATGGAACTATAATTGATATTTTAAAAGAAGCAGATGAAGAAATAGAAAAATATTTGGCTAAGTTATATAACAAAAATCTAAATGATTAAAATGTATCAGATGATTGGAAGAATGCAGTAATAATATTAATATTTAAAAAAATTGACAAACAAGAAATAACAAATTACTATCAGACTTTTATCAATTCCATACACAATTTTTACAAAAGTAATTACAACTCGTGTACTCTATAGTAAACCTTGGATTTTAATTAACTAAAAGAAAAAGCTGAATTTAAATGTGGTTTTAATATAGTGGATTATATTCAAGTATTGAGAGAAGTTATAGAAAGAATGAATGAATATGAATTGCCATTATGCTTTGAATTTGTAGATTATGAAAAGGCATATAATTGTATAAGCATTTCTTGAGTGATTAAAGAATTGGATCATCAAAGTATAGATCCAGGATATTATTATATTCTGAAGAATATAAAAATACAGCAGCAACAATTAAATTACATAGATATAAAAAGATTAACACAGAGAAGAATGTATACAGGGTGACTGCCTTTCTCTAAAACTTTTTACACCAGTTTTTCAAGAAATATTTTGTGGATTAAAATAGAAAATTAAGGGAATAAAAATAAGTGGAGATTATTTAAGTCAACTAGATTTTGCATATGATGTAGTTGTTTTTGCAAATAATATCTTAGAGTTTTAGAAAATATTGCAAGAGTTATCAGATGAAAGTAAGAAAGTATGATTAAAGAAAAATGTTAAAAAGACTAAAATAATGTTCAATGGATTTTCTCTAAAGGAGGAAATAAAGATTGATTATGATGAGTTAAAAGAAGTTAACAACTACAAATACCCTTATCAGATTATTACTATAAATGGAAACAAAATGTATTAAATTAATCATAGAATTAAACTTAGTTGGAATGCTTTTGGTAGAAATAACTTAATATTAAAAGGAAATATATCTATGTGTTTGAAAAGAAAAGTTTTTAATAAATGTATTTTACCAGTTCTTACTTATGGATCTGAGTCTTGAACACCTAACAGAAGTGAAATACAAAGATTTAAGACCACTTATTTAAGTATGGAGACATGGGTGTTAGGAGTAACAAGAAGAGATTGAAAATGAAATATGTGGGTAAGGAACAAACAGGTATTACCAACATCATTGAAAAAATAAGAGACTGAGGTGGAATTGAAATAGATATATTGCCAGAAGAGATGATAGATAATAGAAGGACAGTTGAAATCTTAAACTGGATTCCAAGAGATTGTAAAAGAATCAGAAAGAAAACACATGTGAGATGGACAAAGTGTGTTTCAATAATGTGGAGAAGAGAGACTAGTTGAGAAAATGCATTGAATTTGGAGAGACCTTCATCCTGCAGTGAAATGATAATGGTTGAAAACAATGATGATGATATTCTCATTGATTCCAAATTAAAATGTTTTTAAATAGGGTAAAACAACCATGTTACAAGGAAGAATTAATTTTATTAAAAAAATGTATACTTCGATTTATAAAATAAGTTTTATTTAGAATAAGTACTTATATCCTAGTTATGAAGATAAATATATAAGTATTAATCTGTGAAATAAGTATCCGATATAGTTTAAAACGTGAAACTCTAACAAAATCAGTAGGAAATAAATTCACTTGTAGAAATCATCATTTTACCCAATATCCACTTGATTTCATTATTCCTCAATGCAAATAAAAAGTTTTTAGAGAAAATAAAACTGCTAATTACAGAATTTCTCTATATTATATTTGATCCCCATTTAAAAAACTACGTGAACAGTTTTAAAAAAAACATGATAATTTATTTTATAAATTAAAGTAAAAAAAATATGATTAATGTAAACATGTTTTTCAGATTTTTTTTACATAAACATTTGCTGATTATTGGTATTAGCGTTTGCATTTATCATACCTGATAGCATCTAAACAATAGAGAGTCATTAGAGAATGGTACAGAGATGCCTGAAAATCAAAAAATTTCAAATATTTTACAACATCCTGGAATGACTTCCACTACTTGATGATAATAGGTAAAATCCAGCCAAAATATCAGTTTAATGCTATTCATCATTATCATCAACCATTCATTATCAATCCACTGTAAGATGAAGGTCTCTCCAAATTCAATCCATCTTCTCTGATCTTTAGCTTCTCTCCTCCACATCACCCCTGCACACTTTCTTATTTCGTCCATCCATCTCAGATGTGATTTCTTTCTGTGTCTTTTACAATCTCTTGAAATCCAGTTTAAGATTTCAATTGTCTATCTATTATCATTTGTCTGAAGGTTAGTAATGATGGTATATTATAAGATGTAATATGTTGGACTATTTCCATCATTTATGAGTGAATATTGAATGTATAGAAAATTTTAAACTTTATTTAAACTTTTCAAATACAAACAACTTGTTAGTAATAACACACAAATAGACAATACAGGTTAGTAATTACACAACGTTTATATGCACAGTGACAATATTCGCTTAGAAGTTGAACTCGCACCTTTAGATTCTTGTATATTGAATTTAAGGCAAACGCTCTACCAACTGAGCTATTCTGTCAAAGGCAACATATAGTAGAAATTTGATATATTTATACTTGAGGGTTGGTTCAAATCCTCCTGAGTCCTTCAATTTTTTTTTAAGTCTAATTATTTTTATTTTTATTTTTTCCTAAGAGCAAGATTAATTAGAGGCTTCCATACATTGTGTATTTCCACACTGGGTTGACTTATAGGATTATTTACCATTGTCATATGAGCAGCTTCCTTGAATTTTCTTCTATGCATTTTTTCCTCTTTATCCAATATCTTTGTATTTTCCCACTTAAGCATGTGGTCATTAGGACATACATGATCTGCTATGGTAGACACATCTGTTTTTTCTCTTTTAACCATTAGTTTGTGTTCCTTCAATCGTTGTTCAACAGGCCGACAGGTCTCACCAATGTATTTTCTTCCACATTCACATGGTATCTCATAGATGCAGTTTTTGTTCTTCAGCATTTCCAGTTTAGGCTTAGTGGAAGTAAGCATTCCTCGAAGTGTGGTATGGCTTTGGAAAGCGGTTCTAATATTATATTGACTGCAGATTCTTTTTAGTTTGTCCGCCATTCCTGGTATGTATGGATACACCACCATACCAATAACTCTTTCCTCTTTTGGTGTCTTTTTCTGTTGTCTATTGAAGGTTTTTCTGATGACTGCTGATGGATAACCATTCTTCATAAGCATTTGTTCTATGTGAATCTTTTCTTTTTCCAAATCACTGGTTTCTGAACAAACCTTCTTCGCTCTGTTCCATAGTGACAGTACAATTCCTTGTTTAGTGCTTCTTGTGTGATTGGATGTATATGCCAAGTATTTTCCAGTGTGAGTTGGTTTCCTATATACTGATGTTTTTACTTTGCCCTGAGGGAGTCTTGTCACAAGAACATCCAAGAATGCCAATTTTTGTTCTTGTTCTGCTTCCATCATGAAATTAATTGTAGGAGATATGTTGTTAATGTGCATCCAGAAAGACTGTAATTTTACCTTGCCATGTGGCCATACTACAAATGTATCATCAACATATCGAAGCCACACTTTAGGCGGACATGGAGTAGTATTTATGGCTGTTGTTTCAAGTTCTTCCATGTAAATGTTGCTAAGCAATGGTGACAGTGACGATCCCATGGCCATCCCTCGATTTTGTTGGAAGAATTCTGAGTTACACAGAATGTTAATAACTCCATTATACTATCAATAGGTAGAACTGTTCTACTTTGTAGACTGTTATCACCATATAACCTTTTCCTTACAATAGACAATGCTTCATCACATGGTACATTTGTAAACAGACTTTCCACATCAAAACTTACTAATATGTCAGTTCTTTCCATTTTCATGTTCCTGACTAATTCTACAAAGTGCTTAGAATCCCTGACGAAAGATGGTGTTCTATATGCCAATGGACTAAGAACTTCGAGAAGAAATCTTGACAAACTTTCACAGGGTGAATTTCTAGAACTAACAATAGGTCTTAATGGAACATTCTCTTTATAGATTTTAGAATCTTGCTGAAATACGAAGTTAATTTTCTTTTTTCTGAATCACTGAAATACCTGCGATGCTTCCGGAGTAATGCTTGTAGTTTTACCTCTGTACTTGGATTTTTTGCTACTTTTTTGTATTGGCCTGCTGTGAGAAGTCCTTGAATTTTGTTATCATAATCAGTTTTACCCAGTGTTACCTTTGTCAGCAGGAAGAATGATTATAGATGCATCCTGTTTGAGAGATTTAATAGCTCTCCTCTCATCACATGAAATGTTTGACTTCTGCTTGTGCACTTGATGTCTTTCCAGTGTTCGTTTTACTCTCCAGCGTAACTCCGCTGCTTCCTCTAGATTCAAATTTTGCATCACCTTATATCCAATAGTGGAATAGTAGATGGTGTAATGGCGAAATTCAAACCTTTTTCCAGAACTGATAATTCACAATCGGTAAGTTGTTTAGAACTAAGATTTTTCACTGATGATGAGGATAGACTAGTTGCAGTATTACTTTTGACTTGCCCATGTAGATTTACAAGCTTCTGCTTCTGTAGTTCGTTTATCCTTCCATGTAACTTACAATATGATCTGTTCACTGCTTGACAAATTCTTGAGAAATCTTCATCTGTAACTTTGTTTTGTAGAAACGATTCCACATTTCTAATAGATTGCAAGGTTTGATGCTTGATAAACTGCTGAGCCTTTATACTCTCTCTCAATAAAGTCTCATTTGCTCTCTGAATAATTTTTTCAGCTCTCTTGGAGGAAATAGGAGGTTTTAACTGCAAACCCTTAGGGATAATCCCTTCTGATTTACATTTACATAAGAAAGTTAAATGATTTTCTACTTTAGCCAGTTTTAGACATAATTTTTCATAATGTCAAAATTTCAACATAGCATCGGGTACTTAGTATTTGTCTGAAGGTTAGTAATGATGGTATATTATAAGATGTAATATGTTGGACTATTTCCATCATTTATGAGTGAATATTGAATGTATAGAAAATTTTAAACTTTATTTAAACTTTTCAAATACAAACAACTTGTTAGTAATAACACACAAATAGACAATACAGGTTAGTAATTACACGTTTCGAGTAGTATTATTCTCCACTCTTCTTCAGGTGTTGCTGGCCTATATGCACAGTGACAATATTCGCTTAGAAGTTGAACTCGCACCTTTAGATTCTTGTATATTGAATTTAAGGCAAACGCTCTACCAACTGAGCTATTCTGTCAAAGGCAACATATAGTAGAAATTTGATATATTTATACTTGAGGGTTGGTTCAAATCCTCCTGAGTCCTTCAATTTTTTTTTTTTTAACAAGTCTAATTATTTTTATTTTTTCCTAAGAGCAAGATTAATTAGAGGCTTCCATACATTGTGTATTGCCACACTGGGTTGACTTATAGGATTATTTACCATTGTCATATGAGCAGCTTCCTTGAATTTTTTTCTATGCATTTTTTCCTCTTTATCCAATATCTTTGTATTTTCCCACTTAAGCATGTGGTCATTAGTACATACATGATCTGCTATGGTAGACACATCTGTTTTTTCTCTTTTAACCATTAGTTTGTGTTCCTTCAATCGTTGTTCAACAGGCCGACAGGTCTCACCAATGTATTTTCTTCCACATTCACATGGTATCTCATAGATGCAGTTTTTGTTCTTCAGCATTTCCAGTTTAGGCTTAGTGGAAGTAAGCATTCCTTGAAGTGTGGTATGGCTTTGGAAAGCGGTTCTAATATTATATTGACTGCAGATTCTTTTTAGTTTGTCCGCCATTCCTGGTATGTATGGATACACCACCGTACCAATAACTCTTTCCTCTTTTGGTGTCTTTTTCTGTTGTCTATTGAAGGTTTTTCTGATGACTGCTGATGGATAACCATTCTTCATAAGCATTTGTTCTATGTGAATCTTTTCTTTTTCCAAATCACTGGTTTCTGAACAAACCTCCTTCACTCTGTTCCATAGTGACAGTACAATTCCTTGCTTAGTGCTTTTGAGGTGAGTTGCCTCATATTCATAGCAATCATAATAAGTAGTGGAGAATAGAATGTTAATGACACTATGCAAAATACATGCAAATTCTTTACATAGCCCAGCGTTTGGAGATATCGAAGCAGGTGTCACATCTACTGATAGAGTTTTTATTATCTGTAATGAAATATGACTCTTTAATTTTTCGCTTGCTGTCGTTTTTCTCTCTGCACACTAGTTTTGGGTTAGATGGTTCAAATGTATAGCCAGTCTTCTTTGAATGTTCTAAAAATGTTGATGAGTTGTCATTATTTTTCTGTGCTCTATTATATGTGTATTTATGTTGAGCAGTCCTGGTAATTATACTGGTTTTGGTCTTACCATAGTAAATGGGAATGAAGAATAAAAGATATCTCCCTAATATATATGTATTAACTAAATTTTTATAATCTTTAACAGATAATAAGTAAGAATAAATCATGAGATAAGCTAAATCTAAATAAGAGTTAGCAGAGAGAAGAGTATTTGAGAATTAAGTTCATAATTTTTTTCTAAAATAATAATTCTGCTAAAAGTCCGTGAGGTTTATTTTAGGACCATAATGCTCTGTTTTAATTTTTATATATTAAATTTTATTAATAAACTCAATTAAAATTTAAATTAGACCTGTTTATTCAATTTACTTATCTTAAATCTTGTGATGAAATCTTAATCATCACCATCAGTTTCAATTATTATCAATTCACTGCAAAATAAAGTTCTCTACAAGTTTAATTTGATTTTCCTGATCTCTAGCTTCTTGATCTCTTCTTCACAACATGCCAGAATTTTTAAAATTTTACTTTTCATTCTCACACATGGTCTCTTTCTTTTACAATCTTTTAAAATTTAGTTTAAAACTTCATTTATACATCTATAATTATCTCTTCTAGCAATATGCCCAACCCAGTTCTATTTGAGTTTCTTAACTTTTTTTAATAAAGTCAGTGATACCTGTTTGTTGTCAAGCATTGGTGGCCGAGAAGATCAGCGACAGCTGCTTTACAAGCAGTTGTCCCGGGTTAGCAGGTTCGCTTCCCAGCTGATGCTATGACACATGAGAAAAAAAAGTCAGTGACACCTGTTTGTTCTCTCATCCATGTATTGTGTTTTAGATTTCTTCTAAACACTAGACTGCTCATTAGTTAGGTGGTCAAATTTTAGGTTCATAAAGAAAAACTCATTAAAAAAATCTATTAAAAGCTTTATTTTTCAATCTTATAGGGATATTTGTTTTTAATACCAAATTATTTCTAACAAAAACATTCTATCCAACTAAATTAAATTATCAAGCATCACATGATCACATCTCCAATACTAGCACAATTGTTTATAAATAAAGCAAAGCAAAACTCCATATAGTAGTGCCACCTGTACTAAACAGAGTAATCAATAGATCTGGGGATATTGGATGAGTAGGTATTAGATAGGGATTTTATGCACAAGCCTTCTGGCATCCATTGATTACTCTGTTTAGCACAGGTGGCACTACTATATGGAGTTTTGCTTTGCTTTGTTTATAAATTAAATTATATTATTATTTTTTACCATTATGTTAAAGTTGCGAACTCTTTTTACTATTCATAATTATAATCTTTATTTTGTCACTATCTTATATTTAAATATAGCATTATTTGATGACTAAATATGCATAGATATAGATATTTCAAATAAATAAAGCCAATGTGATTTCATAATCTATCATTCTCATTGATTTTCTCTTGCTTCGCCTAGTCCCATTCCAATATATATATATTGTATATCATTAAAAGTAGTCAACACTTAGACAATCCCAATAAATAACAATCAACAATTTCAAACTGTTGTCAAAGCAACCTCCTTTTAATATATATATATAATAAACAAATAGGTGTTCTATAAATTTATGTATTAAATTGAACTGATATCAATCTCCAAAGTACCATCTATATTATTTTATCATCTGCTGCTATATGATGAAAAAAATTGAAACAGTATCTGTAGGAAATGGGTTTTGGGCCATTGCTCTTTTCTACTGCTTTGAGAAATGATTGAGCTTTACATTAATATAGCAACTGTATTCTTATGAAAAATGAAGTTTGAATATTTAATTTACTGATATTATTCTAATATTGTGTATTTTGTGGTTCATTAACTTCAAATAGAAGCTGTTAGTAGTAGTTAAATAAAAGTAAAGTTGTTATATCGATGTGGAGATGATCAACCATCAAAGGAGTTTAAAAATATGGATGCAATAATAAATGAATACTAGTATATTGTAAATAACCAACTTTAAGATGTAATTAAATAGGGTTTGAATATAGACTTTTAAGCTTTCTTCAGCTAGGCACTCCATCTTATATAACTGACATGACTACACACATGTGAAAAAAATAAATGCTTTCCAATATAGTATTTCGAGCTGACATCAGTTGGTCCAGATCATCATCTACCACAAATATATGTAATCAATGCTCAGTTTACATTAAGATAGCAAATATTCACATTTTATTGGATAAGCTTCAATCTAGTCCATCTTCCAACTCTTCAGCCATCAATGTTATTGAAAATCTGATGATGGAATGCTCAACACTTGTTGATGCCAATATTCTTGTCATATCTATATTGACCTTATGCCATTCTGACACCTTATATATGACCGTGATATGTCCCAACTAAAGGGTTCAACTATTTGTGGTAAAAAAAGCAATGCAGTAAATTAAAAAATATCATGTATTAACTTATAAAATACAAACAGTCTTTCAAAACTGCCTTTAAAAGCATCTACTTACTACTTAATATGACGCACTGTAAATATTAATTCAGAAGTTTTAAAATTATATTCTTTCACTGAATCATTTGATTTAGTAATTGTTATTTTCTTCTAACATTTTGCTAATCTCACTACAACTTATTTCCCACAAGTTTTATTTTATCGATGTGGCAGATGATAAAGTCTTTACAGATAATCAGGATTTTTCACTTCCTCAATAATTGTTTCCCATTGGAAAAAACTTTTTCAACAGAAGCATTAGTGGTAGGTTAACAATAAAAATTCAATAAGAAAAATAAGATTTCCATAAGAAATATGTTGTTTCTTAAAGTGGGTAAACGTTTCTAACCATCTTTTACCAACATCAATTTTATCTAGACTCATTTTAAAAGTTTTTTTGGCAATTAATGTCATCAGTAATAATATCTTTTAGTTGTCATATTATAAATTCAACTGTTGTAATAACATTCATTTTATTTTAATTTTCAAAAGAATTTACTGGGAACTGTTTACTTCAGTTAAACGACCAGTCCAACCTTCACAATATTGAAACATATCTTATAAAATATCACAATTTCTTTAAGAAATTTTTTCTTTATACCTAAATTGGATTCATCTATAGTTAATATTTTTTTTTTTACAATTTGGAATAGGAAACAGTCTTGAAATCTTTCTTTATAGTATAGTAAAATTATTTAAAATAATGTTAAATTTGTGGCTAAAATATGGTCAGATTCTATTTCTTGTATAGCATTTTAAAAAATGCATGCCTGCCTATGTACAAAAAGAAGTATTAGTTCGGAATAATCATTATTGAAAATTGTTTCCATTATTTTAATAGTTATCCAAACTTAAAAAATATAATTTTTGAAAATACGCTCTATTAACTGTCAAAGCAAATCATCTTACTTTTGAATAATTGAAAAGCTTTTCATATTCAATATTAACCTCTTCACAAAGTTGTTTTAAATGTGCCACATGAACCATAAAATGGTAAAATGTAAATATATGTGTTATTATAAACTTGTCATCAAATGGCATGGAAGTGGAAGACATATTTATAGCATTCAATACTAATTCTTAATATATTTTCCTTTCAACAATTCCTTTAGTTTTATGTGTAAATTATTACTATTTTTTTGCTTATGTATTCCAAAATTTATGTTTGTGTTAAATGTAATAATGTAATGATTTTAGAATTAAAATTATTTTCATTGATACCTCAATACAAATGTTTTGACAATTTACATGGCTTCTCTTTCAATACATTCTAAATTTAAAATTTTTAATTGACTTCTATGTCTAATATTGAAATATCTTATAAATATTGGATATAATTTTTATTTCTTTGTGGTTCAATACATCTGATAAAACAGAAATAGATGACATATTTTGAAAATCTTGGGACAATTTTTTATAGCAATAATTTTTAAGTATCAATGTTAGTAGTGACTCATATTTAGTTCTTGCATAAGAAATTGAGGATTATAATTTTTTTCAAAAATTTATTGATATAATCCATACTTCTAAAGTTGTTGCTATAAACAATTGAATAAAAGCAAAAGTATCTTACTTATTTGCTAATCATTTTTTAGCCAATCCAAAACTTGAAAGTCTAAAAAACTCTGTTACTTTACATGTTGATGTTGAAACATTAAAATGGCATTTATATTTATCTGTATTGATGAGCTTTGTTAAAGCAGATCTTCCACCAACTGTTATGTAATATTTTGCTTCACAAATTGTATATTTTACAAATAAATCACTATTTTTTCCTAATATTGATATGAAAGAAACCTTTTTTTTCAAAAAAATTTAAATTAGAGTGATTTTTTTTGGCTCTTCGAACTTTACAGTTTTGATTCTAAAAATGTAATAAATTTTTCTTTAAATTATATATTTTAAACAAATCTGAAATATATCTATATTTAAACTGACTATTTGTTACAAGTACCAAATATTAAAAAAATTATTGAACTAAATGAGACCTTGCAAAACAGGTGTTAAGTATTTAGTAGAGTCATCAGATTCAACAGTTTTGTTAAATTATTTTTATACATAAATAATTAAACAATTTGAGATTATTTTTTATATTTTACCACCAACTTATTAATTTATAGATTATTGGAATATTATTATATGATTCAGTGTTTGTTTACAAAGATTTTACATAATTTATTTACTTTTTGACTAATGAGAATGATAATAATTAAGTATAATTATGTAAAACAAATTCCAATACAAAAATTAATTAGTTCAAAATTATTTATACCTCTTTTTAAAAAACCAATTTAACTGACTATTATGTATAACAAATTTAAAAATAAAATAAAAACTATAATAGACATATAAAGAACACAGATTCTGCAATAATATACAAAATATGAAAGAACAAGGAACATCTAAATTTGTACTGACATCTAGTGAACAATCTTGAACTATGATCATGGTAATCCAGGGAAATGGTATTAATTTTAAATTATCGAAAGATAAACAAATTAAAATTATTGGTATGAAGAACTAATAGGATTACCAAAGAAGTGTTTGTGAGTATACATTTCAAAGGAGTACAATAACTAAAGCAGGAGTGCAAAATTCACAAAAGGAGCACAGTGAGTCACCTTACCAAAACACTAACTGTAGAGCTAAATTTGATCTTTTTGGCATGTAGAATGGGCTTTCAGGATAAATCAGTTCAGTTTACTATATATATGTAAATAAAGAAAATTGAGAGAATATTTCTTGTAGTAACTTGAAAAATATATGTTCATAGCAGTGTTGCTAAGTAACTATAAATTAATGTTGACAACTCTAAGCTAAATTACTTGCTCTAGTAGCCAATAATAGTTTTTTTTACTTCAATATACTTAGAAATCAAAGGAAGTCCTTTTATTTCTATCCCAATATTTTATATGGATTTAAACTTAAATTTTTTTAAAAGTATGAGGACTTAAAAGAATATCATCTTTTCTTACATCTAGTATATATTAATATTTAGAGAATTAAAATATTATAATTTATTTCCATTTCTTATTACAGTGCAATCTATAAAATAAAAATTATTCCTTCTTGCTTACAGTTTCAACTGCCCATTAGTCATCATCAAAATTTCCATATTCAAATATATAATATTACCATATAATTAATGCTTATCTATACATACTTAATTATATATAAAAATATTATACACAATATTCCTATATTATGGATTTTAAAAATATATATCATTTTTCAATGATCCCAATAACTATATATCTTTATATATTATTAATAAATTTATAAATATTAGTTTTTTATCTTATTCTTATTTTTAACTGATTTATTTTCATAAACTGTTTTATATTTTTAATATATATATATTTCTACGTTTTTATGAGTTTTAAACTTCTTAATTAATTAAATTTATTTTTATAATTTTAATAATTTCACTATAATCTTAAACATGCCTTAATTAATAATAACACAATATAATTATATCATTTCTATTTTTTCAAAATTTGTAATTCTCTTTACATCTTTTAAAGTCTTAACAACTTTAAACAATTTGCTGAAACATATTTCTGTAATATAATTTTCACTATATCACTTTTACACAAAGTACGGACTGTTTTCTATCTGCTTTTAACATTTTATAGAGAAATGTAATCATAAACAAATGCCAAAGACATGTAAATTATATGATGAGTGCTGTTTCAGCATGAAATGGGAATCTTAGGGACATATATCTTTTTCATGTCTTTGGCCATATGTTTATGATTATATTTCTCCACAAGATGTTAAAAGTGGATAGAAACCAGTCACTGTATTGTGTGAGAGTCATTGTAATGAAAATTACACTATAGAAATATTATTTATTAGTGGATACATTTTAGTCTCATGAATGACTAATAAATATTAATATATTCCCATCAAGTGGTTTGTTTTAAAATTGTGAGGGCATAACTTTGATACTTATCAAATAAACTCTATCTATCTATCTATCTATCTACCTACCTACCTACCTACTTATCTACCTATCTATCTACTTGTCTGTCTACTTACCTACCTATCTGTCTGTCTGTCTACCTACTTGTCTGTCTGTCTATCTATCTATCTACCTACCTATCTATCTATTGAATAATGATAAAAGATATGTGTAAGAAAATGTGATCTGGGCCAACTGTTGAGTGCTGGTTCAGCATGAAATGTGCATCTTGGGGATTAAATACCTTTTTTTCATCTTTGGCCATATGTTTATGATTATACCCATCCACAAGCTGTTAAATGAAAACTAGTGCATACCTTGTGTGAAAATGGTGTAATAAAAATTACACTACAGAAATATTATTTATTAAGTGAATAATTTCTAGACTAATGAATGACTAATAAAAATTTATTAATATATTTTCATTACATGGCTTGTAACAAAGTTGTGAAATCAGTGACTTTGAAGCTTATCAATTAAATTGTAGTAATTGACTATCTCTGTATATTGAACAATAATAAAGATATGTGCAAGAAAATATGATCTGGACAACTGATGAGTTCTAGTTCAGCACAAAATGTGCATCTTGGGATCATACAGCATTTTCATATTTTTGGTCACATGTTTATGATTATACCTCTTCACAAGATATTAAAAGTGATAGAAACTAGTCTCTACATGGCTTGATGTAAGTGTAATGAAAATTAAGCTACTCAAATATTATTCATTAAGTGGACAAGTTCTAGTTCAATGAATGAGTAATAACTGAAACAATTTTTAAATTGTCATATTTTTACACTACCTTCCTCTGTGAGAATCTTTTAAAACATCTTATTTTCTATCTACATACTTATTTAATTAAAATGTAAACATTAAAAGTATAGACCTAAACTAGTCAATAAATAATCAAAATTATCCAAATTCACATTTCATCCAGACTACTCAAGAAAATAAACTCTAAAACACTACCAATGGTTTCCCTGCTGCAAGCAGACTTCTCAAGTGTAAAGAACTACAAAATAGTATATTTAAACTAAACATTACCCATAATTCCATTTACTTCCCATATACCCTTAATATTAAAAGAACTTTTACATAAGTTAATTGTTTCAGAATCATAAATTTTTAATAATAAAGATTTTAAATTCTTTTTATTTCATTTTATTTTTATTTGAGAGAAATGAAATAAAAAGAATTAAAGAATCTTTATTATTAAAAATTTATGATTCTGAAACAATTAACTTATTTAAATATTCTTTTAATATTAAGGGTATATGGGATGTAAGTGGGATTGTGGGTAATGTTTAGTTTAAATATATTATTTTGTAGTTCTTTATATTTGAGAAGTCTGCTTGTAGCAGAGAAACCATTGGTACTGTTCTAGATTTTACTTTCTTGGTTAGTCTAGTTGAGTTGTGAATTTAAAGTAATTTTTTTTTTCAAATGTAAAGTAATTTTGATTATTTAATTAATAAAGAATATTTTTATAAAATTAATGTCTTCAAACCCAAATCCTTATTTAAAGATGACCTAATACTTTTAATTAAAATCTTTTTAAGTCTTTCTATCCAATCTATTGTTAGTATAATTAATCATTTTTACCTATCTTTTTCAAATTTATGTCCTGTCTTTAATGAATGTAAATAAATAGGTGATTTTTTATCATATTTGTATTGCATTATTATTGCATAAATCGAATTGTTTTTTTTTACATACAAAATTACTTCTGATACTGTTAGCTTGATATGTTTTACACACAATTTTATATATTCCATTTATACAATTTTCTAAATTTTTTCAACATATTTAATGTCTAATATATTAAGTATATTTTATTTTTTTATTTATCTCCATAAATTTTATCATATTGTTAAACTTTTTATTAATCCTATAGATGATTTTATTTCTATTTTTAACAATATTGTTGTTATAAATTTTTGCACCTATTATATTTATTTTTGTTGCATTTATCTTTCTTATGATTATTTTCTCTGTTATTATTAAATCTCTCACTCCTGATAGTTTTATATTACTTTCTATAACTTTCATTGGATAATCATTATTTTTAAATTCCTTAACTATTATATCTATCTTGCTTACTATAATATTTTTATTCAAGCAATAATTTATAGCTCTATACACTTTACTTTATACTTTTTGTTCACATTTGAATTCCAGTTAGTTATATTATTATCAATATTTGTTTTTTATTATGTATGTAGAAAAAATGTGATTAAAATGTAAAATAATTTATGCAAAAGAAATCAATTAAAATAAGAATAAGATAAAAAATTAATATTTATAAATTTATTAAAAATAGTTAAGGATATAGAGTTACTGGGATTATTAAAATATTATATATATTTTTAATATCCATAATATAAAATATGGTGTATAATGTTTTAATATATATATAATTGCAAAAAAATCACTGATGAAAGCCAGAGCTAGAAACTGGTCTGAAAATTGGGATGTTCTGAAAAGCTTAAGAACTATTGGCACACTCATTATATATATATATATAACCATTAACTGCATGGTTATATATATATTTGAATATTATAGCCCTCATGATGATTTCTCGAAAATTGAAACTGTAAGCAAAGAAGGAATAAATTTTATTTTATAGATTGTATTTGTGAAGTGTTTATTTAAGGTGATATGGCATTTTATATTTATACAAGTAAGAAATATAATTCTACTACATCCTTATATTTATAAAAACTATCTGTCTGAGATTGCTTTGATATAAGAAACTATTTAGATGATTATTTGGAAATCTGGTTTGTGAATTATTATAGTAACATTTTCTGATTTAGTTTGTTACATGAATAGGTTTATAAAATTTAATATACCAAATGCCAACAATTACTTTTATTTAATTATCTGATCATCGTCAAAGAAAGATTATTCTTGTTCCTAGATAATTAATTATATAATTAATTAACCATAACGTTGTGTCTACTTATAATATACAGTATATCTATTTATAAATTTTATTATATTAACCTTCTGACTTGCCACCCTTCCCTATTTCCCATCATAATATATATTAATATAACAACTTTAATAGCATATCATTTAAACTGTTTAAGAATCTATTTATAACTTTTTCTTATCTAAAGATATCTTAATATTATAGATTTTTAAAGTATGATTAAATTTATTATCTTTTAAAAATTTTTTATTACTTCAAACTGAATATCAAAATACTTTTTTTCTCTCTAAGGCCGAATTATATTTTAATCATACTAAAATTAAAAAAATAGAATTTATTTTAAATAAATTTTTATTTAATTTAACAATAACTTATACATTTACACACATTTATTTTATATAAAGAACACAATGATGCTATTGCTAGGAAAGATGATAGATCTGCGTTATATGTTCATTATTTGCAGTATGGACATAAAATAAATTGTATTGAAAAGATGTGTTCTAGATTATATTAAAAATATTAATAAACGTAAAATATATGAAACAAACTATATCATGTATAATAAAACAACTGTATGAATATATACAAAACATCCATTAAATTGAATAATAGGTGGTTAATGGATAAAGAATGGATAGTTAGTTAATTAATATATGTGGATATATATTCATATAATATATATAACTGTAATTTTGTAGTAGGATTGAAAAAAAAATCACATAATAGATCGTGTCAGATATCCATTTGTTTATCTGTCTTCTCTCATGTATTGATATAGATGTCGCTGTACGTACTTTAAATCATGGTATTCTGGAGACATGATGAAAAGGACAAAAAACATAATTTGCCGAAAAAGGCTTTTCTATTATAATTTTATAATTTATAATCTTTGTTGCTTGTATATATGTATTTTTAAACATATTATTGACTATTTTATATAAATAGTATTTTATGTATATATGTACCTAATTATTTAGTATTTAAAGTTTTAACATTATTATTTCAAAACCTATTTAATTAATTACAATTTTTATAGTACCAAAACTGTTCTGTCTAATAATGTTTGTGTACATATTTTGAAGCCCATGAAATAATTATTTCAATGTGGTGAATATCTTAGTAGATCAAAGAACAATGTGCACGATTTTTGATTGGAAAACTGAAAAAAGTTGCTACAATCACTTTGAAACATAATTTTTTATTGTACTAATTTCAAAGGATTGTTCACATGCAATTATATATGAAAGTTTATTTCTCTCTTCATAAGGAACAATGGAGAAAAATATCAAATCAACATCTTTTTCAAAAAAAAATTAAGTACATATAGTACTAGTAATTCGAAGAGTTTTTCAGTCATTCTAAAAATTAAGACTTTTCCTGTGCTAACTATAATATTTATGTTCATGTTATAAATATAAAACAAAAAATGTTTAATTTATGTTAATTCTAATATTTTCACGGATAAAAGATGATTTCTTCTTATTATTATTATTTTCGTGATATTCCGTGTAGTAAAATAGCTAAATAGCTGACATTTCTCAGAGCATCCTCTTTTTCAAATCATAGGAATGTGTGTGAGATTTAAAATCGTTTTTATCTTTTTGTTTCTCCTCATATTTAAATTCTATTGGTTGAGAAGTTTTAAAATTTATTTTGTCTTCCAATAGCTTCTTCCAAATGTTGTTGATCTTTAATTCACACCTTTCATTTATATTGTTGGGCCTTTTAAAAATCTCTACAGCTTCTTTTAGCAATCTCTGGTCATATTGTTCATCTATATGTCAATCTCTCTGTGTGTGTGTAATCACAAAGATGTATTTATAATAAAAACCATAAAAAATATAAAATGTGATTAAGAGAACAATGTTTAAAAACATGCATAATTATATTAAAGTTACGAAAGCTATTTTATGCCCACTAATTTACTATAGTAATTCACTTGTGTGAATAAATTTGCCTTAACATTAAAAATTGAAAATAAAGAATTGCATTTGTCATTCAAAACTAATTTATCAATTATTGAGAATGATTTTTAGTTGCACAAATTTAGTCTGATAATGATGTTATGCATATTATCTTCTTCAAAGAGATTGACTATTGCATTATCATGAGAAACTAATGTGTCACAAAAAGAAAAACATTATGCATGCATAAAGATATTTTGTCTACACTCTTTTATTTTTTTATACTGATATTGAATCTTGCCATTGTCTTTCTTTGGTAGCTTCTCTTTTATATATATATATATTAATGTATTGTTATAAAATGCATTAAAGGTCTACCCATCCCTTGCATATGTATGTAAAATGGATTATTCTCCTGTACATGAGGGTTCAAAATGACTAACATCAACATGGGTAAAATGACAACCCTGGCACTAACGATGGCTTTGAACATTCCACCATCAGATTTTCAATGAAATGGAAGGCTGAAGAATTGTGAGTTGGAGTAGTTTGAAGCCTGCCCATTAAAGTATAAGGATTTGCTATCTTAATATATAGCTGAGTACTGATTGTAAATATGTGTGGAGATGGTAATCTGGACCAACTGACAAGTACTGGTTTAGCATGACATATGTATATTGGTGATTATTTATCTTTTCATCATGTGTGTGATCAGGTGGGTCAGCAATATGAGATGGCTTCGAGAGTTGAGGGTTGTGTGAAAATCTGAATTCAAATCCCTTATATATTACATAAGTTTTAATGCTAATCTGATATGTATTATATCTTTTTGAGTTCCTTATAATAGGCTGAGACTTATTTAGCAAAATTAATATCAATTAGTTTTTATCCTATTGTTGTTAGAGTTTTTGAGATTATTTGTAAAACAGAAATTATTTCATTCATGATGCAAATTTAAAACTTTTGCTCTTTTATAATTGAACTAACTGTTACTTGGTGAGTGATAAAAATAATTATTTTTTATTCAGCTTTGCTTTTAAATATTAATTTTAATAAAATCAAAAATAGAAACTAAAATGTTTTTTTAATGGAATAGTTAGCATTATAAAGTTGATAAGTAATCCAATAAACAAAAATTAATCTTTCAAAAAATATTAAAGACGATTAAAAATACATAATTAAAAATTTATGTTAAAAACTAACATTTTAAATAAAACAAAGCTTTTAAAAAGAAGTATAATGAAAGAAACTGATAAAATAAATTAAAAAAATATTTTAAAAACCCCAAGAGATATTAAGAAATTGTTTACAAATATTATCATAAGTGGATTTCAGAAAAAATATAATGAAAAAGTTACTTTATTATTTTATTGATAAAGAATATAAAAATATATTGCAAATAAAAAATTATGAGATTCTAAAAACATATATTCTTTTAAGATTCTTATCGTCTCTCTTTTTATAGCTCCAGATTTCTAGCTTAATAATTATTTTTTATTTTCCTCTCATTTAGCTTTTTCTTCTTTTTCGTTTTATAACTCCAGGTTTTCAATTTAATAATTATTTCAATTCAGGTTAACTCTTTTTTTGTTTTCTTCTTGCAGGACTAGATTTCCAATTTACTAATTATTTTCATTTCAGGTTAAAATAAGTTGAGACGATTATGATTTTGCATGGTTCAATACATAAGGCTAGTTGAAAGTTTCGGTCTTACATTCCTTTTAGTGTGATTGGTCACATAGTCTGTCAGTAAAGATTAGCTTTTAGCAAGAGTTTAGCGCATAAATTTTGTAAACTCCTTAATATACTGTTTTGCCAACACTATTACTTTTAATTAAAAGTGAGATCAATTTAATATCAGACTACTGATCTCTCATCACTACTGAACTGCTACCAAGTTCTACAGCCCAGACACTCTTGTTTTTTTTTAAAAAAAAAATCCTGATATTAATTTTCCATAAAATTACATGACTGCCTCAGAAAATATTTCCTGAAGCCTTGACAAATTGGTTTTCTTTTTAATAAGAAAAATTTTCCTTCAATTTAAAAAAATTCATCTTACATAATAATTATAAACATAATTTCTTCAGTGCTAAAGATTTTAATCCTTTTAATTATTTGATAAATAACTTTTAAAAATCTTAATCCATTTTGTTATTTAATTGGCAAACTGTTTTTAAGATTTTAATCTCTTCATGTTTTTTTTTTTTAAAAAATAAAACTACATACACACAAATTATCACATTTCCCCCTCATAATTAAACCCAATAAAATTATACATTTACCTTAAAATTAAATGATCTTAAATTTGTCACATGATCATTTCTTGTATATAAATCTTTTATTAAGTGTTTTTTTTTCCTTTTCATATATCAAAGCGTTGACTAGGAAGCAAACCATGACCAGCTGCCTGGAAGGCAGCTATGTTAACCACAAGGCTACCAATGCTTTACAAATCTTTTATGACCAGCTGCTTGGAAGGCATTTAAAGAGAAGAAATAATTGTGCTCAATATATATATAAAATCAAATAAAATAAATATAATAAGCAATAACCTTGGAATAAATACTATAATATTCAAACTATCAATATATCATAATATGTAATAGTTATAGCTAGCTTACAGCATATCTGCCATTCTCAATAGCTTTTTACAGTTATAATTTAAAAATTTGAAGAAAAAAAAACATTAACGTCGCATAATATTAACTTATGTTAACATTGCATTTAAAATCTTGGGTTAAATATTGATAGATTAATTATGAATGGAAAAGGAACAGTTGATAAAATCAACAAATATAATATTTTATATGAATGGTGTGCTGATCTCGGTCCAATTACATTGGTGACTCAAAATGTGCATTGAAAAAGAATTAATGAACATAATCTTTTGTATAATAAATTATGATATTTTGTGGATAGATTTAAATCTGTATTTGGAGATTATTCAGCTATTTGTAATAGATGTTTTGCTTTGACAGTGTTTTTATTTTACTTGTGGAAATGATTTGAGGAAAAAAAAAAAATCAAAGAGGGAGATTTTATAAATATACCAGACAATCTATTAAATAATATAATTGCATTAATATGTACAAATTGTAGAAAGCTGGCTACTTATGTGGGATCATAATGTTATGTAACTTTAATTAGATTTTTTTAAATGTTTCAATTTGAACTATAATACCCTATTCAGGGTGACAGACATGCTGCAAGCTGGCTATAGTTATTATTTATTGTTATATATTAATATTGTAACATTTATTCTAGAGTTTCTGTTTATATATATATGATACGTTTTAAGAAATTAATCTAAATTATCAACTTCATCTTAAGCCTAGATAATCATAAGAATATTAATCCAACCACTAAAAAGAAAAGTTAGAATAAAACAAGGCAAAACTCTCCATACAGTAGTGCCACCTTGTGCTAACAAGAGTAATCAATGGATGCCAGAAGGCTTGTGCATAAAATACCTATCTAATGCCTACTCATCCAATATCCCCAGACTAGTTTCTGGCATCCATTGATTACTCTGGTAGGCACAGGGTGGCACTACTGTATGGAGAGTTTTGCCTTGTTTAATAGCAATAATGTGTTAGTATAAGAGATGGTGATCATGTGATGTTTAGTGGTTTAAAAATCAGAATATTGTATAATTGTAATAAATACAATGAAAAGATTATGAAGAAAATTCTAATTCAGATTATTGACATCAATAGACTAAAGGAGTGGGTATAGATTTAATATATGTATATCACAAATAATTTAAAATTTTTTTATTATGATATATATATACTTCAGCAAATATCATGTTGCTGAAAAGGTAGAATTTTCATATAAAGATGTTTACATAATAATTAGTAAAAAAACAAATATCAACAGAAATTATAAAAGCATGTATTTTTAATTTGAAAAAACATATAATAAATTCAGATTTGAAGTAAAAATAAAATAGAAAAAGAAAAAGGGTTTATAGGAAATAATATGAGAATAATAAATGCATTAATCAAAAGAGCATTTAGATAACTTCAGATTTATTGTATAATGATCCAAATCATATTAATTTCAAAATTGATAGAAATTGTACATATAATTTATTTATAGTAAAATTAAGAATCTAATTTTGGAGAAATTAAAAAATAAAAATTTATCTAAATAAAAAATCAGGTGTAAATATAAAACAAAAGTTTTTCCAATAATGTGAATCAGAAAATAGACAATTAAATATTACCAAAATCACACTTTTCTTTTGGAAAAAACGATTTTTTATTTTCATTTGGAAGATCAAAATAGACTTGTTCTGAAGAAGACTACAGGCCAGTCAAAACGTAGGTGTCTGTGTGTGTACAAATAAAGAGTTTTTCTAAAAAGTGTTTGAAGTTTGGACAAATTATATTTATAAAATAGACAATTGTAAAATTAAATTAAAAAGTAAAAAAAAAAAAAAATCACAAAGATAGCTGTAAGGAAGATAATTGTAAGAAAAGTAAAAAACAGCATTGAATTATTTGTTATAAAAAAGTAAAATGAGACAACCATAAAAAACTCTTTGGCTTAATATATATATATAAGAATATTTCTCAGTTGGAAGTGAAACTAAAATAGTGAATGTTATATATATTTATATAAGGAATTTGAACCCAGACTTTCAAAGCTCTTCAGCTATCTCATACAACCGATATCAAAACCACACACATGTGTAAAAGACGAATGATTTCCAATATACATATTTTGTGCTGAACCAGCTACTCATTAGTTGGTCCAGATCATTATCTCCCACATATATACATATAATCAGTGTACTGTGTATATTAAGATAACAAGTCTTCAAACTTTTATGGACAGGCTTCAATATACTCGATCCTCCAACTTTCAGCCATCCATACCATTGAAAATCTGATGATGGAATGGCACATCCCCTGTAGATGGCAATATTATTGTCATGCCCACTTTCCATCATCATATTTTCATTGGTATGGATGGCTGAAAAGTTTCAGGATGGAGCATATTGAAGCCTGTATATTAAAGTTTGAAGATTTGCATCTTAATACAGGCCAAACACTGATTATATGTATATATGTGGGAGATCATGATCTGGACCAACTGATGAGAGCTGGTTCAGCATGAAATACATATACTGGAGAACATTTGTCTTTTATATATATATGTGGTAATGTGTATTGGTTGTATGAGATAGAGTGGATAGCTAAAGAGAGCTGTAAAGTATATGTTCAAATCCCTTATATAATTACATATCCAAGTATATTTATAAAAAAATGTACTTGCATTCAATCAAATATTACAGAATTAGCCTGTATCCTGCTAATCCTTCTTTTATATATTTAAATGGATAATGTCCTATACATGAGGGGTTAGATCGATTTAAAGTCAACATGGCCATCATAATAACTTTGTCATCAACAGGGGATTTGGGCATTCCATCTTCGGATTTTCAATGGTATTGATGGCTGAAAGTTGGAGGGGGGAGTAGATTGATGCTTGTCCATTAAAGTTTGAAGGTTGGCTATCTTAATATAAACCAAACACTGATTATATATATGGGGAAATGACTTGGACCAACTAATAAGTGCTGTTTCAGCACAAAATATGTATATTGGAAGTCATTTGTTTTTTGCGCATGTGTGGTACATGTGTATCAGTTGTATGAGATAGAATGAATAGCTGAAGAGAGCTTTGAAAGTCTCTATTCAAATCCTTTATATAATTACATAAGTTGTATATTTATAAAAATATATATTTGCATTCAATCAAATATTATATATATAAGACATATTAAAAAAATAAAAATTTGTGTACATAGCTTGATTCAATAGTAAAAGTGATAAATTCAGGAAGTGAAAGTTTTCCAAGTTAATTTCCAATTAAGAAAAATAAAATAAGTTAATTGATTTGTTAAAAAAACAAAACAAATTAAATTATTTTTCATGTATACTGGTGCTCAAAAATCACATTCCAGAAGACTCTATTATCAATGATAGAAATGTTCATGGAATCAGTCAAATTCCAATTGAATTGCCAAAGAAAGTCAATTTCATTTAAAAAAGTTAATCTTTTTAAATGTTGACATTTCTGTTGATAAAGTCGCAAATAGATTTTAAATAAACTTGATAACTGAATACATTAGTGTGTGAAAAATTTAGAACTATTATTTATAATCTATGAAGCACATACATATGCAGGTTGCAGAATCTATACGCATGAAAAATATTAATCACTCAGTTAAGGCTGAACACTTTCGAAGTTCTGTGCCTCATAATTATACCCATATTAAAAACTGTAGTATTGTTTGTATTAGAATTAATATATGCAAATGAGTTAGGTTGTTTATTTTTTAGAAATATTGTGTTATTGTTGCCCTTGATAAAATATGCTTCTTTATTTTTTTTTTACAGTTGTTTGTTTTTATACATGCAATTTTGGGGTTGGAGGGAATAGAGTCATGGCCAGCCTTTTTTAGATGTTCAAGAATGGTGAAGTGTTGCCGTTGCTTCTGTGCCCTTTTATATGCATACATGTGTTGAGTGGCTCTTGTTAATTCTTGTCTTCATCTCTCCATAATATATGATGTGGCATCCGGGCTAAGGGAAGGTCATTCTATAAATGACCTGAGGTGTTTGGGTGAGATCAATTTTATTTTTTGCATTGTTAATAAGTCTGTTAGTATTGGCAGGTGTACCAAAGCCTATTGTAAATATGACACTTTAGCAATATAAGGAAAAATAATATGGGAAAATTCATTCCTTTGGGCATTATTTCTGTTTTTCTATAAAATTGTTTGATCTTGCTAGTAATGGTTTTATGTTTGAAAACTGCTTTTAATAAATCTTTAATATAATTATTGTTTATGTAAATCAGGAAATTCTGAGAGTTTGAATGAGAATAATATTTTTAAATAAATATAATTTAGCTTAATCTAAAAAGCAATTTGGGGTCAGTAAGGACAGAAAAAAAGAATTATGTAAAGGCTGATAAAAATTATATTTAAAAAAAAGTAAAAAAAAAAAGAAAGATATTAATATTTAGTTTTAAAAACCAAGATTATGATAGTAATCGCTGTAAGAGTAAATACTACTGGTTGGAGAGTTTGGTACTCTTGTTAACAGCATGTGTAAGCATATAAAATGGTGATCATGTGATGTTTTGATGGTTTTAGTAAGTAATTTGCATATAATAAGATTAGATAAAAGATATATATACTATTCATGTTATTTATTTTTATTATTTTTAATATTTATTTGTAACAAATGATATTTAATGATATTTATTTGTAACAAATCATAAACAAATGTTGTTGTTTTTTTCTCAGTGATGAAAGTTTATTCATAAAAAAAAAGCAGATACAAATACAGTTAGAAAAAGGTTTACAAGGGAGTGATTATATGATAAATTGAAATTTCAGAAGCAACATGGTAAGAGGGGAAGGATACATGTGAAAAGGGAATGGGAAGTGGTCCAGGACAGTCTGAGATGCATGTCTTCATTGAGCAAGTGCCGCATGGGTCACAAACATTTGAATGATTGAGTCCTATGACAGAGGCTGAGAGAATGGGAGTTGGAGGATTGCCCAAGTGTCTGTGAGGAGTGGAGGTGGGGCTAGTTTGGTATCTCTGGTTTTGAGAGAGCGAATTAGGTCCAATACCTTTTGATTCACTGAGTATACTCTCTGGTCAAAAATAATGGTACATCGGAGCAAACAGAATGCATAGATGAGGAAAACTGATAATCTAACAGTTGCAAAGACCCTGTTTCTATGGATTCTTGGAAGTTGAAAATGGTATGTCTGTGCAAGGAAAGGCAGGAGTTGATGACATGTTTCACTCCAAGCAGAAAGGGACATTTAAGTAGGAAGTGCTGGAGGGTTTCGTTGTCAGTTTTACAGAGCTGGCATGCGGGAGAGATCTTGGTGAAACCCTTATGGTTGACCAAAAATTGATTTGTGGGAAGGGAGTGAAGATTGATTTTGAGGAGAAAATCAAGGAATTTTGCCCAAGGGACCACCTTTTGAATTTGTGGAATAAAAATTGAAATTAATACTAGAAGAAGAAAAAAACATTACTTTATTAGATATTCAGATATGACAGCATTTGCATTCAGTAAGAGATAATGAATGGTATTGATTAAATTTATAATACATTCATGGAAAACTGTAATTGTAAAAAATAGGTTGTGGATAAAAAAACTAAATAATAGTATTCAAAAAGAAATTTATAGGATACTTTAGTGATTTTATATATTTGGAAAATTCTGAGTGATAATTAAGAAAGTAAATAAGAAATTGCAAGAAAAATTGTGATGGCTAAAAAATTTTTGGTACTTTTGTATAAGACCAGCTGTTAAGTATCATAGCTATACCGGATTAGGGTTAGGGTTGAGTTGAAATTCATCACAGCAACTCTAATATTAAAGTACAGATTTTTAAAATAGAGGGATAACATTATTCGATATGTAATTTGATTCATCATAAAATAATTTAATTTTATAAACTTGGATTATTAAAAGAGAAAATTAATTTTGGAAGCTTTTAAGATATAGATATAAATAAAACAATAAATTTGACAAATAAAGAAAAGTAAAATAACGAATGGAAAAATGAATGTTATTCATAAAACTGAAAAACTAAAAAGAAATTTAAATGCACTCATCAAAGAGGAGGAAAATAATTTGAAATGTAGAAAAAAAAAAATGTTAAAAATGAAAGAAATAGAAAAAAGAAATGAATTGATATCTTAAAAAAATAATTATAAATATCTGAAATATAAAATTAAAAAATAACAAGTCTAGACTAAGTTTATTATGAATATATTTATAAAAATTTAAATAAAAAAAAACGACCAAGGATACAAATATATAAATCAATATTAGGCTATTTGGTAGTTTTGCAATATGAAAATGAAATCTTTATAGAGAGAACAAAATGCAGATGCAACATTAATTGCACTACATTCAGCGGAAGAATAAAGCAACAGAAATAAATAGTGATTACTAATGTGCATAAAAACAGTCTCTCTCTATATATATACTCTCACACACATATATAAATACACTCATATGCTTATTTTTATTTTAGAAAGTCCACTTTTCAGAATTGCATTTTATTATCTGGGGTCAAGGCTGCTAATTATTTCCCCACATTTGGTCTCTCATTACTTGAATTACACCAGTTTCAATCTCTACCAGATTTTTTTCTCTTTGAACAAAACTGTTGTTATTTTGACATGGCAGTCTTTAACTATATATATATCTTTGAATCTTCATCTTTAATTATTTTATTTTACATAAGTGTTCTAAATATCTTTTTACTCATTCTGTTTCTAATGGATAGATTTTGTTTTTGCTGTGTTAATATCTCATTTTTTTCAAGTGTAAAAATGGTTTTTATAATGACCTTCAAAATATCACAGGATCACCAATCTTTATACTTACCCAAGCTGATAACACAGAGGCACTATACAGTAGGGCCACAAGTTAGAAACTAGTCTGTGGATACTGGATGAGTAGACACTAAATAAGGATTATATGCACAAACCTTCTAGCATCCATTGATTATTATGGCTTGCACTGAGTGGCGCTACTGTATGGTTTTGACCTTAGCCAATTTGGGAATGGATGAAGCTTTAGTAAATATTATTAAGAAATTATATGAAAATAATTATTATATTTACCAGTTAGGGGATATAGAATCAGTTAAAGTTAAAAATGGGGTGGGATTAAGGCAAGGATGCCCTATGTCACCTATTTTGTTTTTGTTGTTTTTGAGTGAAATGGAGAAAGCAATAGAAAGACTAGGAAGAGGGGTAGAGATGCCATTAATAGGTGGCAAGGGAGTATATATTTTGTCTGGTCTTTTTTTGCAGATGATATCTTTTTGTGTGCAGAAAGAAGAGATGTGGAAATTATGTTGAGGACATGTGCAAGGGTGGGTAAAGAGATGGGGATTAAATTTAGTGAAGAAAAATCAAATATAATGATGGTTAATACTGGGGAAAGAGAAGATGTAGAATTTTTATTGGGGGATATAGAGTTAAGTGTGGTGGATAGATATAGGTATTTGGGAATCATCTTATGTAATCAGGAAAATTGCTTGGATGAATGGGAAAAAAAATTGATAAATGAAGCAAAGAAAAGAAAAGGTTTGGTAAAGAAACTAACAGTATTTTCATATAATAAATATGATGTAGCTAGAATAGTATGGAAGGGAGTTGCAGTAGCAGGGTTAACATATGGTAATGATGCACTCTGTGTTAGTTTTAGATTATTTAGAGAAAGTACAAAGGGAAGTAGGAAGACATGCATTAGATGCAGAGATGTGGACAGCAAAGGAGGCAATTCAAGGAGAAATGGGATGGTCAAGTTTTTATATGAGAGATACAAAAAGTAAAATGAAAATGTTTGGTAGGTTGCAGTTTATGGATAGTAAAAGAATAGCAAAAATAGTGTTCAATTGGGTTATGAGTAAAGAACAGGTAACAAGATGGGTGAGTAATGTGGTATGCGAAAGATTTGGATAAAGAATTTATATCAGTATACTTGTATAAAAGGTGGGATGATTGTTTTAGGAGGATTGTTGAGTGTTATAGTGGTAAGGAATGGGATAAAAGAATAGAAGCATTAATAAAAATACGGAGTTGGAGAGATGGAGAACTAGTATGGAGGGTAAGAAGAGTTTAAATATATATAGAAGTAAACGGAATATTGGATGCGAGTTAATTTATGATAATAGTAAGGAAAGTAGTTTATTATTTAAGGCTCGAACGGGATCTTTAGCAACAAGAGAATATACATGTAAATGGAAAACCATGGATAATTTAGTGTGCAGATTGTGTAAGGAAGGTGTAGAAAATATTAGGCATCTGTTGATTGAATGTAAATGCTTGAAAGCAGAAAGGGTACAGATAATGAAGTATTGGAGGATAGACATGAACAAAGTGACTATACAGAAAGTGAGTTATTAGTTTTTATGTTGGATTTGCGAAGAGATAAGGGGGATTTAGATATAAAGGCCATAGAGTTGACAAAGTTTATGTTGTGGAAATGGGATGGGGCAGAATATGGGAAGACTTAAGAGTGGGGATTGGAGAATAAAATGGCTAACAGGTTTATCTGGGCATAATTGCAGAGATATTCTTGATTTCGTTTAAGGAGAAGCCAAATACATCACATCACATCACATTCAAAATATTTCTTATTTGTTATGGTGGAGTTTTATTTAAATTTAGTATAAATTACTGCTCTTTCATGGTGGGCAATCTTACTGATCTCATTTAGATGATTTCCAGTATCTGAATCTATACACAGAATGTTCTATGGATTTGGCTTTTCGAACTTTTGGAATTTCTGTATTCCCATTTATTTCTAAACTTTCATTTTTATTTACATTTAAGCTATCTCTTTTAATTGCTCAAACAGCTTTGTGATCATATATATATTCAGATGTATTTAATAAATAAAATATTAATCGATTTTTTTTCTTCTCAAAAATGTGACTAGAAGCAGTTTATACATTAAAAAATAAAAAATTAAACCGACAAGTGATTCTTTTTATTCCAGCAACATTTTACATAATAAAAAAGGTCTTTGTATAATAACGTAAAAAGTACTAATTTTTTTAAAAAAAAGTTTTTAAGATTTCATCAGGGCATAGGATCACTTCATTTTTAAAATACTTTTTGAAATAAATTAAAACTGTCATTTAGAAAATCTGAGTATCCGGTTTAAAAATTACACGCTTTTTCAATTTGCTTTTCTTTTTTTTTCAAGTGTGAATGACTGTCGTTCGAACAGATGTCTATAAATTAAATAATTAAAGGTATATACATCATACTTATTTTGTTTTAAATAATTAGTTATATTTATTCCTGAATATAGATTTTCAAAATACATTTTTTTTATTCATTCCATTTTAATAAAATATATAGTTGCTTTAATTAAATAAAATTTTTATCAATAAAATTTCAGTTTTATATAAAATAGCCTTCATTATAATATATACTTTATACATCTTAAATTTTTAAATACAGTATAATTCAAAATCATTGTTAAATGATATCTATTATTATAAAGCGCTGAAAATATTGTAATTATTATTATTATCGTGGGTGGTTAAAAATGAGACACTGTCTTTCTCCTGCGATGGGTTAAATAGATTTGTACAATTGAATATAACATTAGGCAAACAATAGACTCAAGCCCTGATTTAGCATGACCAGTGAAAATTGATGTATTTATAGAAATGCACTCTAAATTTAAGTGATTCACTTAAGTTTTTTAAACTCTTACTGGTGTGTGAGAGCGTGGAGATTTATAATATTTAATGTAATAACCCATTATCAGAGTTCGACTTCTGATCATAATAATATTAAAGGATATCTAAACAATCACACTAATATTAAAAAAAATAATAGCAATAATAATTAATTTTATTTTTAAAAAAGGGGTGTTTTTAACTGTTAATAGTAAAAGAAATAATATTTTTTAAAAAACCTTTTTTTAAAATAATTCTTAAATATCTGACTGAAACGTATAAAATAAAATAATCAACAAAGTAATTCACATTGCCATTCTTGGAAAATATCAGACATCTTAAGAATCACGACATTCTTGGAAAATATCAGAGATCTTAAGAATCTAGACTTGCTATAAAATAAATTGGAAATTGCAGGAATATTATCATTTCATAAAAGTCTTTGAAATCTTTTTGATTTTTATAATTTATTTGAACCTCAAATACTCTTATGAAATGATAGCTCTGCAATTTACAATTGTTTTATAGCAAGTCTAGATTCTTAAGATCTCTAAAATTTTTCAAGAAGGGCAAATTAATCAAGAAGTGGATTACTTGGTTGATTATTTTGTATTTTTAGTCAACTATTTAAATAAAATCATTATTTTAAAAAAGTATTTTTACATTTTGTCTGTGTCTTTTTAGTTATACTTACATATTATTTTAAAAAATAGTTAAAAGTACAAAAAAAATTGTCAAAAATTATAATTTAATAAATAAGATGTGTAAATAAAAAATACACCTTCTAACAAACAAATTCTAAATTCAAATATCATGTGATCATTTGCTATATAAAAATATTTATGTATTATCTTTTTAATTGATTCTGTAACCTTTTTGTTTACCTTTGTTATTTTTTTCATAAAATATTTATGAAATATTAATTATTTCAGAAGACTAATTCAGATTTTAGTAGAAAAAAATTGCTTTTAATTAATTAAGTATGAGTTAAATGAATCTTAAACATTTTTTTACTCTACAAATGTAATATTTTCATTAGCTCAATTAATAAGAAATTTTCCTGGGAAGCATAAGGATATGAGTTTGAGTTCTAAATAGAAACAATTTTTTTTCATTGTTAAAAATTCAAAAATGTGGATCACAGCAGAAACATAGAAAGGGAAAGTTAATATAAAAGTATATAAAATAGCCTTTGAATAATCCAATGTATGGTAAATAAAGAATTCTTCAATAGTATTTTCAAAGTGGACAGTAAGAGAAACATTCTTTATTAGGCTTACCATTAGATGCTAAGGATTTTAGTGTTATTGTTTTATAATCTGTCTAAAAATAATTATATTATCATTACCAACTACTAATTGGGTGATAAGTCAAATACCAGGAAATAAAGGTTTTGAGCTTGTTTGATTTCTGAAAGCTTTCCAAATTTTAGACAGTCTGGATTCAAACACTATATTATGGTCATAATACTAATAATAATATTTAAAAATAATTAAATCATTACACAAGTTTAAAATTTAAAAAAATCAAAAATAAACTATTTACAACTATTGGAATTAGGTTACAAGATTTATAAGAGAAAGCAAATCAATAATCTAATGGATGTACAATTTTCATGTCAAATAAAGATAAAGTTTTAAAAGCAAGATTAAAACTAATATTTAATAAGTTCATTCAGCCTTTCATACTAAAAAATATTTTTTTAATAGATTACAGTTTTAATATTATAATAGATCTTCTAGAAAAAAATTGGCCAATTGACAAATTGAGTACAGTTTATATGATGAAAATATTAAGCATCACATGATCACCATCTCTTATACTAACACATAATCGTTTATCTTAAGATCTAAGTGCAGTGCTCTCAGATCCAAAGCTCCTCACTGACAAAGGCTACAAGCCAGAAACTAGTCTGGGGATATTGGATGAGTAGGCATTAGATAGGGATTTTATGCACAAGCCTCCTGGCATCAATTGATTACTCTGGTTGGCACAGGGTGGCACTACTGTATAGTTTTGCCTTGTTTATGATGAAAATAATAAACAATCATCTACTAATAGAAAATAAAAGTGAGGTAAACATAAATAAAATAAATTGTGCAATAAAAGAGCAGAAATAATAAATTTTTTAAAATTGAAATGAAGATTAAAACTTTCAGTTGAATTATTATAAACAATAAAAAAAACATTTAAAAAATGGTATGTGCAAATTAATTTTTAATTCAAAAAAGTAATCAATAATTTTTTTCAACATTTACAATTTGGTTAGAAAAAATGAGGTATGAAAGCAAAGTGTGATCATTTTAGAACAATAAGTTTGATTTCATAAATATCTAAAATGTTGCATATAATAATTATATACATTTATAATCAGGTTAGATATGTTCAAATCTGAATATACCATAAATATAGAGATAAAATAGAGAATTGGTTATGCATTTATAATTATGAAGACTACTGTTGTGAAGAAATATATTACAAGAAATAGATATTAATATTTATTTATCTGATCTTGGAAAGGCATTTGACAAAGTAAATAGTTTATTTTGCTGAATATATTGAAGAAAAAAGATATAGATTATAAAAAGAGTTTATTATTAAAAAAATTGTAAGAAAACAAATAATTAGAGGAGAACAAACAATTTATAAAATAAAAGTTTTTTTGAGGATTAAAAATTACTTACTAAAAAAAAAAGATTAAAATATGTATGACAAGGATGTTATCTATGTATTGTTTGATTTAATATAAATTTAGATGAAGTAGTGTTGCTTTGAAGAGAATGGAGGTTGCATCTGAATTTAAAAAAAATTGTTTTGATAATAATAAAGATGTAATTAGAAAATTCTAATGAATTTCTTATACTAATAATAAAGTTATTCTTTCAGATACTTAGAATTTATTAAATAGGATTAAAGAAAATAAACATATCCAAGTTTAATATAGTGATCATAAAATGATATAGCTTTAAGCTTTAAATAGTTGATTATAAGTGAGAATTACAATGCTATGGAAGACTATATAAATTATTGTTTTAGATGCTGTCAGATGATAATCATATGGATAGAATTTCTCAAAATAATCATCTGCTTTGTTTTCATTCTGTTCAAAAATATTTTCACTATAATGCAATTCTTATTCTTCATTACTGGCCATATTATCATTTATTTTAATCAGCAACTTTTCTAAGCAATGTCCACTTTTTAATGATTAATATTACCTGTACAACAATTTTATTCTGGAAATTCATGGTGTAAGTGAAAGTTCAAATCTGATTTGATCAAATACTCACACATTCATGGTTTTCATTCAAAAGTCTTCAGCAAATTCCTAGTTGAGAAGCATTAGTACTTTCTACATTTCCGAATTGCCCAGGTTTCAAGATCAAAGGAAATACATATTTTCTAAGATATATCATTAATTTCAATTTTTTTTCCAAGTTATTTATTGCAACTGTGCTCATAATAGCATATGATATATATGATGAATCTTTTGTCTACTTGGTCCTTTGAAGCTAATTATTGCCCATATAATAATTTTTGTCATCTTCATATTTATCTATAATCCTATGTTTTTATACTAAAGATTTTTGTATGTTAATTTCAGTGAATTTTTTGATTATTAGATTTCTTGCTGTTGATGAATAATCCAGAAAGAAAAATTTGTTAACCACTTCTAGTTTTTTATCAATCAAAAATCAATTCACAAACTCGTCTTTATAATATTTGTTTTCATATTTATTTATAATACTATTTTTTATTTTAAAACAGGAAAAACTCTCCATACAGTAGTGCCACTCAGTGGAGAGTTTTGCCTGTTTTAATAACAGTTGTAAGCAAGCATAAAAAATGGCGATCATGTGATATCTTTCATTTTGTAAATGAAAAGTTTGAAAAGTGTATTTTCATTTTGAAAAGTGATTTTTTAAATTTATGATTATTCATTTTTCCACTAATTCTGAAATCACTGTTTTTGCATATTCATTATCATAAATAAAACACGAGTTTATGTTATGTCTTTTAAAATTGTATTGAAAAAATAGACTAATTAAATATTTTGTTTGAAATTTGAAATAATTAGTAAAAAAAGAAGAAAAGATCAGAAGTGTCAGACATATGAATTTAAAGAACAGAAAAAATAACTTGGAAAGATTGAGAGCAAATAAAAATTAGTTATTGAAATTATGAAATATTGGATTGATCATATAATTAGAAATAAAGAAATTATGAAGAATATTATAGAAATTTCTGATGTGAATAAAAGAAAGAGAAAACAGAATTATTGATGGTTAATATGAAAGAAAGAAATAGTTATGAATTTTGAAAAATAAAATTACTCAAAAAAAACTTTGATAAACTTGTTAAAATGATGTGATAAATCATTTTTAGAAATTTAGTGTGTATAAATTAAACAATTTTGTAATTTATTAATTCATAGAATTTTTATTTTTACAAAACATTTTATTTATTTTGAAAGTAATTTTTATATATATATTTGTCTCAAATACTTATTACTTGCGTAACCATGTATAATCATCATTAATAAATCTGCATTGAAATTATGAATATTTTGATTGACAAATGGTTTATATATCAAAGTTATTGATAAAACTTTTATTTTAGGATAACTTTTCAAAATGAATATATTGACTTTATTTAAGTTAAAAGTACTCATTGACCAAGATAATCTCCACCTTCATATTATCTAATGACAATTTTTTTGTTTAATATCAATTAAATATTATATTATTAAAATATAATAAAATAAAATATGGTTTAATTATTTTGTTTAAATATGTAAGATTTGAAATACCAGGCACTCTTATACCTGGAGCTTAATTATAAATAAAGGGGATTTGAACTGATGAGTGCTGGTTTAGTACATAATACAAATATTGGTGATTATTTATCTTTTCTGCATGTGTGTGGTCATGTGTATAAGTAGTATGAGGTAGTGTGGATAGTGAAGGAGCTTGAAAGTCTGTGTTCAAATCCCCTATATTTACAATTAGGCTTTAGGTATAAGTGTGCCTGGTATTTCAAATCTTATACATTAAACCTGCATTCTGCCCATCCCTCTTCTAGGTATTTAAATGGATATTGTCCTATATGTGAGGGGTCAGAGTGACTTGAGATCAACATGGGCAGGGCAACAATATTGATATCAGCATGCAATTGGGAATTATGTAATCAGATTTTCAATGGTATAGATGGCTGAAGAGTTGGAGATTGGAGTAAGTTGAAGTCTGTCCATTAAAATGTAAGGATTTGCTATCTCAATATAAACTGAGCACTGATTATATATATATATTGTACCAGACCATACTTCCCTGCAGAATTCTGCTCCTAATCTTGCACTGAGCATGAAGTGACAGATTTAACAGGGGAAGAAATGGATACCAATTTAGCCGATTGTCTGTATTCATATATATTGGTACTTCCAGCTAAACTGATAGAAATAGTGAATTGACAGGACTCTGCCAATTAAAAAAACCCCCCTTTAGTTGATATCTTACTCGAATGCCTGAATGTTTAGGACTTATGGTAAGTACACACCTTTGAAACGTCTATTTACAAAATAACTTTTGCGCGCCACTCCTAGAAAAGAATAAAAAATGAATTTTCTCCCCTCCTAGAAGGATGTGCAATACCATATGTTCAGCGTATCTCAAGAATAAGATTTAACACCCCAGTAGAGTGATATCCCATGTGGTTATTTCAGTATTCTACATCTAGGGTCTTCAATGGGTAAGTTAAATGGTTAGGACAGGTACATGATTGATAAGGAAAGAGTACATTTTATCAAATAAATAATAATATGAAAACACAACCAATTTAATATTATGATTATATATATTTATTTAATCCCATATACCCGCCACCATTTCATACTTATAATGATATAATAAAAAATACTAAATAATTAATTATTACAAGCCCATATATGTCTTTGATGCGTTGAAATGGATAAAATATAAATACAATTTTAAATGAATAAGAAGATTGCAAAATCCCTAAAGCTATTTATAATGTTTCATAACGAATGGAAGTGGTCTGAGCTTTTTTTACCCTGTAGAAATGTTATGTCTTGTGTGATTTGATATATATTTATCATATAAAAGATTTTCGGTTATACAGGCATACACTTCCACTCAGGACTTTAAAACCGGTTTTATTGATTGCAAATATAATAACAAAAAAAAACAACAACTATGCATACATATATTTGCACTATAAAATATTTCATTAATTTCATATTTTTAGATGTCAATAAGTTTGCGTTAGCTCAGATACCATAGAGCACTCAACATGAGGTGCTGTATCTATTTGCCTTTTACGATAAATTCTTATACATGTATACACGTGCAGCACAATTATACACTTATTATTATTCTAAATATAAAGTTACTAGTGGACTTGCTTACAGGGAATTTACTATGAATAAACCCCTTTTGCAACTCATCATAAGATGCAGCAGTGACAAAAAATAACTTATGAGGATATACGGATAAATACATTTTCAACACTCAACATAAGGTGTCATATTTACCGAATATTACAAGTGTATGTGTGCGTATATACACATGTATATTTATGTATGACAATTTTCAGGAGTAACAAACAAGCAGCAATAATAAAAAAAAAAAAAAACTAATTTCAACCTTTGCTGAAAATACTAGAATTTGGGATAGAAACATGAATTAACTGATTTAAGTAAAAGCTATATCATTATGCCTGTAATAACCGTAAATTCAATAATATATATATATATATGCGAGAGACTATTTTCTCTCTCTCTTTTTTTTAAATGATTAATAATAATAATAATAAAAAATAATATATTTAATCGGAAATATCAGAGTTAATTATTTCAATATTAATAAAATATTTGTAAAATAAACTTATGTAGGCATCTTCATCTTCTCCTGACTGGGCTTTGAGTGGGCTTCAAGTCAACTGGCTGTGCAGTGATGATTTCATCTCATTCAGGCATAGGCAAAGCGGCTTTTGTCATCAGCATGGCTGGCTGGAACTGGCATGATCACATCTTGGCAATTTGGACAGAGAAAGGGTGGTGCACCAGCTGGTTGTCTACCCCATGGTCATTTTACTGGAAGCTCTAGTAGATTGCTTCATATCTTCTTTTTTGTATATTATAATAATTCTGATTATTATTAAATTTTCATCTGCTGTCTCAAATGGTTACTCGAATCCATAAAAAGACAAGAGTTCTTAAAAGAACTGTATAATGGATTTCTTCTTAAGAATATCAGTAATAGTCTGGTCTGTATATGAATCTTTAAGTGGCTGGATGATTAGAGAATTCTGGAGCCAAAGTAGTGAATAACTTGCCCAGAATGACTGCCAAAGAAAGAATGAATCCCACAGCACTGACTAAAACCTATCACCCCACTCATACAGAACCAATTCAGGCACCCCCCCCCCCTGAGAAGTATGAATCAGCCAACCCTTTTAATTTAGCTTATCACTTAGATTATAAACATTCCTTTCTATTTTTCCGATTAAATTCTACATAGCAGGGTTTGATATATTTGGTTTCCATCTTGAATACTCAGGCCACTTCATTACAGATACAAAAAAATTTCTATCTTATCTATAAAAAAAGATAACATTTTAATTATAGCATTGATTATCAAACACTTTGCTTTTGGTCAGATTTTTGCCAAAGCAATTAACATTCTTTGCTTGCGGAATAAATTTACAATTTTAGAAAAGTATTAAAAAAATAAAAAATATATACACGTATGTTGGAACAATTACTTTAATTATTTATTTTACTAATATGTTCCAACATGTGATCCATTTGTTCAATAAAGTTTGCTCTTTTTTATTTGAATTTTTTCAGAGAAAAGCAAAATACATAAAATGACATATACTGAAAGTATACAAAATAATAAAAATAAAACAATTAAAAAATGCATCAGTTTATTATACGTGTCTTTGTGTACAATATTTTTAAATTGGTGTGTGTGGGTATTCTAATGCTCAGACCCAACTTCCATTATTAATATAGCACATTTATATATTCGTTGTGCTTAATATATACAAATTTACATGTTTATCTGCTGTAATTTTCTTTACAACAGACTTTGTGCATGGACATTTGATAAATATATATATATATATATGGGAGATGGTAATATGGGCCAACTGATGAGTGTTGGTTTAGCACAAAATACATATATTGGTGATTACTTATCTTTTCTGCATGTGTGTGGTCATGTGTATCAGTAGTATGAGATAGTGTGGATAGTGAAGGGGCTTGTAAGTCTGTGTTCAAATTCTCTATATTTGTTTAAATATATAACATTTATAACAGATAATACATTGGAATGCCAAGTTTCTACTCATCAATATTGGGTATAATTTACACCAAGATTAAAATAATAGATGCATTAAAATTAGATCTTGTCACAATTATATTCACAAGAAAATTGATCTTCATTCTTAAAAAGAATCTACTATACACATTCTATTTCAACAACTGCTAAATAAATAAAATTGCTAATCTGGACTTTCCAGATTGTCATATTACTGAAATATGGAAATCTCTCAAGAAGTGTGTTATGGGTACAAGAAAATTCATTATTGGATACACTAAAAAAATATTAGCTAATAAGATCATTATCTGAAAATCAGTCATAGTTTGATTAAAAAGAAAATGTGGGATATTCTGTTTGGCGAATAATAAATTAAATGTGGATTTTAATTGTAAATCAAGATATCTGAAGGCAGAAGTCCAATGACTGACAGGAAGAGTTAAAAATAATTGGGGCTTTAAAACTGTAAAGAAGATGCAGACATTTAATGATCATGCAGGAGAAAGGAATATTTTGATCATAGTTTGAATAATGATATAATTTAAGTGAGATGATAACGTTTACTGATATATCCATTTTAACTATTCATTTAGATTTGGACAAAACTATCCAGTTTAGTAAATTTAAAAGAGCTCTGTATAATCTTAAAAATGTTAAAGGTTTCATGTTCTAATAAAATATCTGGAGAAGTTTTAAATGGCATTGTAAGATGTAAGTTTCAATAATATTAGAATTTCTTAGAATTATATGGACCCATGAAGTTGTACCACCTGATCTTAAGGGAACATCTATTGTTTCAAATTTTAAAAATAAAGAGAATAGGTAAATGCAGTAATTATCATAAAATATTATTATCTATTACAGAAAATTGCTTTTAAGGTTTTTATTGAATAGGTTTTGTTTCTAGTAACTGATGATTGGTTCTCAGATATTCAATGAAGTTTTAGAGAATAAAGAAACATTATAGACATGATTTGGTTGCTAGAAAATTGCAAGAAACATATCAGGAACAAAGGTCTGATGTATATATTATTTTTATATTGATTTTGTCAAGCCATTTGATTCAATTAATCAACCAAATTTATGACATTATTTGAAATTAGATGGCTGACATTCTATTATATAGTTTTTACATGATGGAGTAAGAGGAAGTATTATTACTATAGATGGAAAATGTGAGGCATTTGAAATGAAAATTGGTGTTAAACAAGGATGTGATTTTTGGAATAGTTTACAGGCAGCTTAACGAAATGAAGATCAAGATGTGATACATGTTGATGAAAAATTTTTTTAATTTTAATTGATTAAAAATAGATCCAGGATTTATAGGGTGTTGATAATTGTGCTATTTTTGCCAGTTCTAAAGACAATTTACAAATGGAACTTGGAGTTTTGAATACAATATTTAAAAGTTTAGGGTTAAAAATTGTTTAAGTTCTTTATCAACCAGTGATGGAAGAAAAATTCTCAGCAACTTTTAGCTCGAGTGGTTCTTATCTTGAGAATATAAACCAATTTAAATACCTTGCTAGTTTTATAAATTGAAACATGGACAGAATAGCTCAGTTGGTTAGAGCATTTATCTTAATTTCAAAATTCAAGAATCTAAAGGTGCGAGTTCAACATCTTAAGTGAATATATCTGTGCATATAGGCCAGCAACACCTGAAGAAGTGTGAAGAATAATATTACTTGAAACCTGTAATTACTAACATGGACTTAGGTGTTATGATATAACACTGATTCTAATACGCTGCTGCTGTTTTTAACAAATTAAAAGATACTTTTTTCCATTGCAAGGAAATAATTACTGCAACTAATTTAATTATGTATAGAAATGTTATATTTGTTAATTTATTGTATAGAAGTGATTTGTATACTCTATCATTGCCATACAAAAGCATTATAAAGTTTCATTTAAAGATGCTTTGCAAAATTTCAAAAATGCAAGACTATAAAATGAATAAGTATTTTTTTTGGACTTGCTGGACATAATAGTATTGAGTTCGCTATTGTAAAATCACATCTTTTTTGGAATGGACAGTTAACGTGAATGAATAATGCAAGACTTTGTAAAAGGGTGCTTTATAATGAACTTAAACATAATTTTCATGTGAGAAATAAAACCCCACCTATGTTATAAAGATTACCTAAAGATTTTTTTATGGAAATGTAATAATCATTTGTTTCCATTGGAAAGATGTGGCAGAGACTAGAATCTATTAGAGAGCTGCAATTAAACATGATATTGTTGTTAAAATAAAGAGCATGCTAATAGTTCTAACAAACTTTATTGATAAATGCTGCAAGAGAAAGCATTTAAAATCTCTATCTAGAAATTCTCAGATCAATTTCAAGCTATTGACTTTTTTCAGTTTTGCTTTTAAGTTTTAAGTGATGTTATATTACTAAGGCTATTAATATATGGTATGGCAGAAGATTTCTCAGTCCATATAGCTATTTAAGTCAGATAGCTGGATTTGAAGACATATATGAGTCTGAAAACTTCAGGTTTTCTACTTAAAAGTTAACTATCAGATAAGTGCTGGATTTGAGTTGCTAATTTGGATCTAATGTCTGAAATATCCTAGTGCCTCACTAAGAACAGTCAATAGCTAGAAACTGGTCTGGGATTGAGGATAATTTCTAGATAGAGATTTTAAATGCTTTCTCTTGTGACATTTATCGATAAAGCTTGCTAGAGCTATTAGCATGCTCTTTATTTTAATTTATATTTTATAAGCTTACCAAATTAAGTTACAGGGATGCATGACTATTTTATTTACTCTTATAATATTGATGTATTTCTGAAATAAAAATTTTCTGTTGAGGAAATTAAAAGGCAGTGAAAAAATGAACTGGCATATTTTATATGTGGATGTATTTATGGATCAATCATTGGTTTATATAGTCACTTATTTATAGATTTTTCTTTTCTTTTGGAGTTGGAACGACATATTCATTTATGAGTGACTGTTATATATATATATGCTAAATAAGAGTGAAACCATTTTTTCAGTTCTAAATACACAATACTTTGTCAATAAATTCAGTTTATAGTTGAAAAGAAAAGTAGATAATAAAAAGATAAGATGCGCAATAGGATTTCCCCAAGCAGCCATTATTGAACGGAAATTACAGAACTATTTATGATAAGCTTTTGGTTAAACATTTTCTGATAATATGCTTAAAGTTTGTTGAAGTATTTTTAAACACTTTCTCAAAAAAGATTAAATAAATTATTAATAGTTTCTTACTAAGTTTGTAATGATGTTAGCACATAAAAATAAATTATTATCGTAAACAAAATTGATAAAATACAGTATATAATAAAAGAGATACATTAACTACCATTGTTAACATCAATCATCTATCAAAAAACAGAAAGTTTTATTTTTTTGTTTTACTTTTAAATATTCATATAATCGTTCATTTCTTAAAAAACATTTTCAAATTATTTCTTTTTTACTTTCTTTCATCGTGGATAATATACATTTCATAATTTCTCTTTCTCTAATCATGTCCAATCCAATAACTTTTTAAAAAAATTTCATTAATGAATACTTTTTGCAATAGGATTATACTGTGTGTGTTTGAGCCCAATATTAGAGTAACAGACTCACTATAATCCATGATCCATAATTTTAGCTTTATTCTTTTCAGTACTTGGACTTCATAGGAACTCCTTAGCAGTAAAACATTTCCTTATTTTCTATTTTAATACCATAATATTAATCTCACAAGCCTATAAAATTAGCCTTTTCATTCCTATCCAAATAAATAACTATAGAGGTTCTAATCTTCTGTCTTTTCAGTTTTTTTTATTCATTAAAATTTCTTTTTCATATAAAATACCACTTTGGTTTGAAATATGAATTTTTTTCTACAGTACAAGCTTTTTCACACCTGCACTTATATATATATATGATAATCTGGACCAACTGACGAGTGCTGGTTTAGCATAAAAATACATTTATTGGTGATTATTTATCTTTTCAACATGTGTGTGATCAAGTGTATCAGCATTATGAGATAGCATGGATGGTTGAGGGTCATGTGAAAGTTTGAGTTCAAACCCCCTATATATTATAAGCTTTGTTTTAAAATTGATTTTCCATTAAGTGACATCACTCATCTTTTCTAAAAACAAGTACATTTTTAATAAAATGATACCAACATGCATACTGTGAAATTCTATTTTCATTGTCTTTATTTTATATATACACGTAATTTTTAATATAATTCCAAGAGAATTAAACTTTTCTCGAAACAACTGCAATTCAATGTAAATAATACATACAGTATGTATGCTGAGAAATATTTTTCTCATTATATATATATTGTATACATTATTTAGAATGAATAATTTTTATTGATAAATTATATACAAATATAAACATATTTACAGTAGAATAAATTTATGTTTCATAGACAAAAGTATGATGAAACCACAACTATAGTGGTACAAATAATACTGAAAGTTGTTTAACTTTAATGAAGTGTCATCCATATTTGAAGAGTGTTATATTGCATAATTAGGATGATTATCTGATAGCAAATTCAGATATTTATTTTTAAGCATAAAGTCTGTTGGGTAGTGTTAATTATCTTTTTTTGTCAATGCTATTTTATAGTTTAAAATATTATTAATAACAATAAGAAAATAACTCATTTAATTTTCTTTGACTTTTAACATTTTTGTCTAATATATAAGGGATTCGAACTCAGACTTTCACACAACCCTCAACTCTCCAAGTCATCTCATATTGCTGACTCACCTGATCACACACATGTTGAAAAGATAAATAATCACCAATATACGTATTTTGTGCTAAACCAGCACTCACCAGTTGGTCCAGATTACCATCTCCACACATATATACAATCAGTGCTCAGTTTTATATTAAGATAGCCAATCTTCATACTTTAATGGACAGGCTTCAAACTATTCCAACTCACAACTTTTCAGCCTTCCATTTCATTGAAAATCTGATGATGGAATGTCCAAAGCCCTCATTAGTGCCAAGGTTGTCATCCTACCCATGTTGACGTTAGACATTCTGATCTCTCATGTACAGGAGAAGAATCCATTTTACATACATATGCGAGGGATGGGAAGACCTTTAATGCACTTTGGATCAATATGTAAATTAATACCTTGTACAGGCTTACACCTGCACATACAGCTGAGCACTGATTGTATATATGTGTGGAGATGGTAATCTGGACCAATTGATGAGTGCTGGTTTAGCACAAAATATGTATATTGGTGATTATTTATCTTTTCAACACGTGTGTGATCAGGTGTGTCAGCAATATGAGATGGTTTGGAGAGTTGAGGGTTGTGTGAAAGTCTGAGTTTGAATCCCTTATATATTACATATATATCTGTATGTGCAGGTATAATCCTGTACAATATATTAATTTACATTTTTATCTAATTAAAATATATATATTCAAAACTGTGAGGAAGTGTAAAGAAAAGAAAAGAAACCAAAAAGATTATTAAATGTAAGCTTCATACTGGTGATATGAGTTTTATATTGAAATGAAAAACTAAAAGAAGTTAAGACACGTTATCATTATCTATGAAAACTATGAAAAAGAAAGTGAAAACAGTTATACATTGTACTTTAATAATGAAATTTCAATAAGTTGAGTAAGCCCACAAATAGCTTACAACTCATCAAATATGTAATTCTGACAATATAAATCTACTCATGGTACAACCAAGTCCAAAAATATTACTGTGATAATTTATAAGCCATATCCCCAAAAATAATTTAATTGAACTTATAAATAACACCTACTTTTCTTATAACAATACAAATTTATTTATCAGATAAAAATAGTCTATCTTTGTAAAATATTTCTGGAATATTTTACATAACAAATGGATTAACACTTCAATTAGAAAAAGTAAACATTATTTGCAAGTTCAGTTAAATGATTTATTTGAGATTTGGTTCGTGGGTTATCATAGTAATAATTTTAGATTTGGTTGATCTACGAATAGGATTGTATTTCTAATTACATTATTTGAATATGTCCAGAAATATAGTTTTTTCTGTATTTTAGTATATCAAAGTTTTAGCATTGATACTGTAAATGTTTTTTTTTTTAAATCTATGATGTGATAAAAAAGGGATTCAACATAATTTTTTAAGTTTAAATATAAAAAAATAAATAATGGTCAATTAAAATTTTAACCTAAAGATTATTTATGTCTTCATAAAGAAAAAATAAGGCTGAAAATAATTGTGTCAAGCGTTGGTGGCCTAGCGGTTAGCATAGCTGTCTTCCAAGCAGCTGGCCCGGGTTTGCTTCCCAGTCAATGCTTTGACATATATTATAAGAATTTAGTATAATTCTCTACACCAAAAAATGAAACTGTAAAAAAAAAACAACTTCAAAATATTTAGATCATAAACTTAAATAAAATGGAAAATTGTAACTCAATCTATCTTTTATTTATTTCTAATCATTTGTAATTCAACAGATATGGAAGGTCCATTATGCAGAAAAATTAAAAAATTATATTTCGTTTATAGATTTACAGCTTAACATTGCTTTCACCCAGGTCAATCACATTCATAACCCCCATGTGATAAATAAAAAAGACTGACATCTTGATGTTATGAATATGATGAACCTGGTCAAAAGCAGTGCTAAGCCATAAATCTGTAAAGGAGTTATAATTTTATAATCTTCACTGCGTAGTGGAATTTTAATTAAGACAGGCAAAACTCTCTATATGTTTTGCCTCTCAGTGCAAGCCAGTGTAATCAATGGATGCCAGAAGGCTTGTGCATAAAATCCCCATCTAGTGCTTACTCATCCAATATCCCCAGACTAGTTTCTGGCTTGTGACCTTCACCAGTGAGGAGCCTTGAATCTGAGAGCACTGCACCTAGATCTTAGGATCTAATGCAACCTTCCAGCAGCCATCTTTTTCCTCTATTTAACTACAAAACTATGAGTCTTAAATTGAAAACACTATAATATTTTCAATACAAGCTCATCAGTTTATATAGTCTTATAGGTCTAAACTCAGTTCAGTATCTATATATTTTGATGACTTTTGTTCTTTAATAATTATAGCCACCACCATCCTATTAGGCAGGATTGCTTTTAAGCCAATAAATATCACATAATCACCATTTCTTATGCTTGCTTTTAACTGTTATAAAAACAGGCAAAACTGTCTATATGTACAAGCCAGAAACTACTCTGGGGATATTGGATGAGTAGGCACAAAATGGGTATTTTATGCACAAGCCTTCTGGCATCCATTGATTACTCTGGCTTGCACTGAGTGGCAATACGTATGGAGAGTTTTGCCTGTTTTAATAACAGTTAAAAGCAAGCATAAAAATGGTGATCATGTGATGTTTATTGGCATAGTGGGACTTCCCTATCTATTGAATTAAAAATGGAAAATTAATAATTTACACCAAGAATAAAGCCCTTAGTTGTGATCTTTGCAGTACAATCAATAATAAATGTATTGAAATTAGATCTGAGACATGAATTTTAGCTGTGTAGAGATTATATGTTTATATGATGTTATTTAGGTATCCTCTATCTTGAATCAAAATATAAAAAATCTAGAAAATGTAGTCAAAAATAGGCCTGTTTGCTATGTTTTATGGATCACTTCATTAAGATGATATAAATAATAACATTTTCAGCAGTATTGGTAAAACAGGAGACAGTGATAGTACTAAAGGTAATTATTATAACTATTTTTTTAAGTATAATTAATAAATATATGAATTTTACTTAATACAGATTCTTCTAGACATAAACAGTACTGGTGGCTATGAAGGTATTACTATTTAAAATTGACACAACTGCTCTTAGTGAATCTTATTTTCCAGAGGAAGAAAATTTAATGGAACAGATAGATAATTAATCATTTTTTTAGAAGGACTGATCAGTCAGTAAAAGGAGAATATATAGTATATGGTCCTTCTAAATTCTTTTCTTCTTCCTTTGTTTTTGCTGTTTTCATATATAATATTGAATTTCAAAAATCTTACACTTTTCACTTTTCAGCAAAAAAGATCTGATGAAGACTGCATGGTACAGTCGAAACTGTAATTAATAATAAAAGTTTTTTGCTAAAAAGTGAAACTTGTAAGATTTTTGAAATTCAATAGAATACCTAGTGTTGGATTTATTATAAAATCTAATTTAGTATTTTTCTATTCTTGGAATTTGTTGGTGTTATTCTTGAAAAGCTAATAACGTTAAACCTTGGCTTGCACTGCGTTACCTTTATTCATTTTATTAGTATATATGCCCCAACATTTATATTCAAACAATTTAGAAAAATAAAGCTTTTATCTCTTGATTGATAGCATTATTGTAGCAGTAATTTACAATTTATTTTTCTTGCAAATTTTAGTGCATGTTGTATTGGTATAAATATTAGACTTGTCAAAGTTATTGGAAATAAAATAGGTGCTGAACCCTCCTCTATGAAATTTTTGACCCTGACTTCCAAATACTGTTTAGGCAATTATAAAGGAACACCTCACCAAATAAGGCTTATAAATACATAGTTAGGGTTGATAAAAGTTATGGAGTTACAACATATCAAAAGTCTCAATAAAATATGACGTTCCAATTATATTCTCTTTCTAAAAACAGAAAGCCTTAATATAACAATTAGATTACAGAAATTATGTTATTGAGTATTAAGGTGTACTGTATATATAATCATTCATATTTATTAGAAAACAAGACGTTTTTGGCAGTGATCATATTATTTGCTTGTTTAATAGAAAGCATAAATTTTCTGTCTGAATAATGGCATAAAAATAATGCAATTAAAAATTCATAAGATTACTATTTGATCTTTTAGTTTTCTTTGATAGCTAAAATAGAGAAGTTTCTTATAACCAGTGCTATATAATGGTAATGATTTTTAAAAGATAAAAGAATATTTTGTTTTTTTGAGTGTGTACAAATTGAGAGATATTCTAAATCCTCCATTTACTATTGTTTAAGTTTAGTGTGTAAAAACTTGGAAAAATAGTCTATAAATTTAAAATTAAACCACTCCATCCTATACACAATTATAATAAAAACAAACCCAAGTACCCTTCAGTAGTCCTTTATTCTCTGGTTGCCAAGGTCCATTGTATGGGGTTTTGCTTTTTACTTTAGAGTTTTAAAACATGGTGGTGATATGTTAGTCAGAATATTGGATTTTTAAGAAACAATAGCTCATGCATTATGTTGTGTTTATAATGTTATTCTATGTCCACTTTTAAAAATAAAAATAAAGTAAGTGTAGTAATTATCATAGTTATTTTTTGTTAGTTATCCTTTTCATTGAATTTTCCTTTAATAATCATTACACTATCTTTAAATAAAAATAGCTTTTTTAAAAGAAAATTCATTAATGATACTTTTATCTTCTTCTATACATTGTGAAAAATTCATTGTTTTCATTGTTTGTAAAATAATTATCTCTGACTTTAAATAGTTGGTTATCAAATATTCATTATAAGTAGTGTTACTTTAATCCTAAGTAGCTAAATGATTCTGGTTCATCAACATTTTTGTTTTGAATAATGTCTGTCTGTTTAAAGGTGTTTAATAAATCAGTGATTAAATGCAATACTTATAAATTTAAGTTTAAATAATAGTTATCTTTTCTAATTTATAGATAATCTTATGTTTGATAAATTTAGTACTTTGTTTAGTAATTATAATTCAAAAAACTCAATGTTTATCTATAATAAATCTTAAATACTTTTCTTTTGGATAGTTATAAGTTAAAATTACCAATTTAAATATCTTCTTGAGTTTTCAAGTACATTTTCTTGGTGGAAACAAACTTTAGTATGTGTGGTTTTTTTGACAGTTAACAAATAAATTAGGTATATGTAGGGTGCTATTTTCTATTTACTATAAAAGTTTGGCTCTACTAATATAAAAGATAAAATCTTTTGAGATTCTTCTTAAAATGTCTGCTAAACTATCAAGATTTTAAATATAGTTGCTACAGAAATATGTCAAGAAGATTATTTCCAGATCTTTATTCCTGAGGTTAATGTAATCTTAAGTCACTATCTAGTAAATATAATTTTCACTCTTTATAGAAGTAGAAAAGATTTAGAAGAAATTAGCTAAAAATATCCTGTTGAATATTTCATATTACGTTAAATAATTATTTTTATTCTTTTTGTTTTTTTATTTCCAATCATTGAACTATAGTATAATTATAATAATTTCAGAAAATAATAATAAATTCTTTGTACCATATAAATATCAATAATAATTTTATTCATAAAAATCCTTTTTAGCTCTGATTTTGCCCTTTTCAATGCTAATATCTATTTACTTTAATGAACTATTCCATATAAAACATCTATGTTCCTAATGGAATTAAAAGAAGCAATAATAATAAAACAAAAATAAATAAAACCTCAATATAACCAGTAATTAAAAATAACTATTTAAAAAATAAATAAATATTTTTTTAATATATATATAAATCATTTATATATTCCACTATTTAATAAATTGTAATTAATATAAATATTATACATTTTCAAATATTTTAATAATAGTTTCATATAGTTGTCTCTTTTTAGATTTTATAAAAATTAAAGGTTAATACTTTTTGTCTATTCTAGCCATATTTCAAGTAATATTATATAATTTTTTTTTTTTTGTGCATATATGGAAGTGAGTAAAAAAACTTTGAAAGTTCTCTCCAATTCATAATTCATCATCTCTTCTATTAATTGATTATTATGTCTTGGCTCTTCCTCTAATTGTTTCCCAGTATGCCCAAAGTAAATCATTTTACAATGCCACATGTAATTTTATATAGATTTCATTTTTTGTACTGTATATTATTCCTTAACTTATAATTACCTATTAATTGATCAAGGTTTTTACTATTTGACTAGCCAATATTTATATTCTTCTCAATATAATTTTTGTTATATTTTAATGTATTATAAATCCTAGGATAATTTGAAAGTCTAACCCCTTTCCTTTTTTGATTCATTATTACTATTATCAATACCATTATTTTCCTCAGAAATTTTATCACCCACTATTGATTATGGATATACTCCTAAAACTATTAAAAATATATTTTTTAATTCTAAAACAGCTGTAGTGGGTGATAAAATTTCTGAGGAAAATAATGGTATTGATAATGGTAATAATAAATCAAATAAAAAATGGATTAGACTTTCATATTATTCTAGGATTTATAATATATTAAGATATAATAAAAATTATATTGAGAAAAATATAAATATTGGCTGGACAAATAGTAAAAATCTCAACAATTAATAGGTAATTATAAGTTAAGGGATGATATGCAATACAAAAAATGAATTGTAGATAAAATTATATGTGACATTTGTAAAATGATTTGATTGGCATGGAAAACAGTTACAGATAAGAGCCAAAGAACACAACAATGCAATTAATAGAAGATATGATAAATCTGCATTATACATTCATTATTTGAAATATGGGAATAGAATAGATGCTTACAAAAAGTATTAAACCTTTAAATTTCATCAAAGATTAAAAAAAAAGACAAATGTATGTAACATATTATATTAAAAATAATTTGAATAATTTTATGAATATTTACAAGATTTCTATAAATTTGGTTAACAATTGGTTAGTTAAAAATGAATGGAAAATTATATAAAATGATATATATATAATTATAAAAATGCATGTAATATTTTATTTAATGTATTGTTATGATATATTCAATTATTTTGTAATTACTGCATTTATATATGAGGGTTTTGATTTATTTTAATGATTTATATTATTATTGCATCTTTTATTTCCATTATTGCACACTAGATGGTTTTATGTCTGAAATAGTTTGTTAAGATTAGATTATTAACATTTGAAAAGGTGCCAAACCATCTACTGAAAAAGGCTTTTTATGTGTAAAATTATTATTGATATTTATGTAGCTGTTATAAAGAATTTATTATTATTTTCTGATTATTATTTATAATTATAAATTTATTTAACACACATTGATTACATAAGTAATATTTACTACGGCAATAAACCTAAAGCATGTGTGGTTGAAAATACGAAGGTAGGGACCTCTACAGGTCTTAATATTGCGTAAGCTTGTGGTTAAGACCTGTAGAGGTCCCTATCTTCGCATTTTCAACTATACATGCTATAGGTTTATTGCCTTAGTGATTATTATTTGATGGAAGAACAGCATAAAGATTTTTATTCTTTTCCAATTTTGAGTATAATTTATGTACACAGATTCACAAAATACAAGTTTTATGATTTTTAAGTATTTTTTTTTAAATATAAAAAGTGAATGTGTTTCTCTGAAAGTTTGTGATAATGGTATTGTAGTTATAATTATATGTTGGACTATTTCCATCACCCAATATTGATTGTTAAATATTTTTAGAAAAATTTCAACTTTATTTAAACATTGCATTCAAGTGTGAGTAATATCACACAGATTAATATATAACTCAATATTTCAAGTGATATTGGTCTTCTCACTTCTTCATGTGTTGTTAAACTGAGTGTTACTATCATTGGTCAAACCAGAAACAACTGAAAGTTGAATATATGTATAAAGCTTAAGTAAAGTTTGAATTTTTCTAAAAACATTTAATAGTCAATATTGGATAGTAGAAGTAGTCCAATATATACAATGAGCAGTGAACATCTTGGCCATAACTTCTCCAATCATTTTATCATTATTAGAACAAAACTATGTAAACAATAACTGGAAAATGATCATTATAGCACTGCAACAAGAATTTTATGATTAGTTCCTGGTTAATCATTCTTCATTAATGTGATATATTGAATTACTACTATTCTATGATATAAAGAGCTTTATGGAAATATATTAATAAAGAAAAAGTATAAATAAATACATTTTAATTGTAATAGAACACAATATCAGCAAAAATAAAACTTAATAAAATCCATTATGCTGAAAAAAGCTTTTTATGTGTAATTATTATTAATATATCATTATTTTCAACCATTATTGGTCACTTCAAAATGAATGACTTTGCAAGTTCGATCCAGCTTCTCTGATCTCTAGCCCCTCTTCTCCACATCATCTCAGCACACTTCCTTATTTCATCCACCTCACACGTGGTCTTTTTCTAGGTCTTTAAAATCTATTACTAATCTCTATATATTTATATAATTGTTGTATATGCTTTTTATTATATATTATAATATAACCCAAATACACAAACTAAACAAAACACAAAAAATAATAATAATAATATAGTAATTATGTACTAGTATTGACTATATACATTTTTTTATCTAATCAAGAAACAAAAATTCTTACAATCTACTAATTAATGTTTGCCCTGCTTAATTTAGTATAATGGTAGAATCACAGATTCCAAAGCTCAAGGCCCAAGAATCATGCCTCTGTCTGTCATTTCTAATGCCCAAACATTTTAATGAACTCTCAAACAATAAAACTATTTAATTATTTCTTTATTATTTTTTTAACTAGTAAATAAAATATTTCTTCAAAGTACATTAAATTTAAACATAAAACTTATCAATGTAATAATTAGTTCAAAATTATTCATTTTTTGTAATTATTTCAAGGTTTTAACATCTTATAAAATTAGGTATAAATCAGCTGTGTAATGGTATATCATAATATAAGTAATTCATCAAGTCGTTTTAATTCCACATTTTATTTCACAAATTTTTGGAACTCTGATATAATTTATACGGTACTTGAAAACTTGAGAAATGCAAATTAATATGAAAAAGTATAAGAAAACAAAATTTCTATTTAATAATACTAAGCCAGCTGTCAGCAAATTCTCACCAAAATCATAGTGCAGAATAAACCTTCACACTTGAGAATCTGAATATATAGTCATTGAGAAATATGTAAATTTGTCCCAGTATGCAGTTACAAGGGACCCACACTCAATTAACAGAATGAACCTATGTGACACCATAAAAAAATGGAACCTATAATTTGCATACTGGGACAAATTTACATATTTTTCAGCTACTATATATTTGGACTCTCAATTGTGAAGCTTTACTCTGTACTAGGATTCTGGAAAGAATTTGCTGAAAGCTGGATTAAATAAAAATTTTGTTTTCTTAGCTTGCATTTTTCAAGTTTTTGAGCATCACATAACTATATGAAAAGAATTTAATGCTAGATATTTACATAATTTATACAAATAAAATATATATAGTAATTTTTCTCTAAACCTAAAGACTATCTTAATAAACATTACATGTTATCTATGCAATATTATGAAACTTCTTTAAAACAATGCCATGTAATCAATTATTGACAAATTACAATTTATCCAAATCACTTCAAACACTTTTTAACAAAACTATTTATTTGTACATATACATACACCTACGTTTCGACTGATCTGCAATCTTCTTCAGAGCCAGTGTATTTTAGACAAAACTATATTGGCTCTGAAGAAGACTGCAAATCAGTCGAAACATAGTTGTATGTATATGTACAAATAAAGAGTTTTGTTAAAAAGTGCTTGAAGTGGTTTGAATAAATTGTATTTATAGGATATTACAGCAAAATAAAGAAAAGTGTGATTTTGGTAATATTGACAAATTGTTATTAGAAAACATTATAATGAGACTGGGTTGTAATTAATCAGCTTTCATGGACAATATGGATTTAAACTTTTTTGTATAATATATAATTAATTGCCTCAAATTTTATATGCTTTAAATTTTGAAATAAAAAAAGATCAATGTCTACGTAGAGGATGTTAAAATATTTGACCATTAAGAGGTATAGACTGAATATCTGAAGAAAAATACTAATTGTAATTAAAATCCATAAAAAAGATTTATGCAGCCTGAAAATTAAACATATTAACCCTTATATTATCTTTCAAAATAATTATATCTATATGCAAATTAGAAAGCAAAAATGTGTAAAACTTATTTTGCATAAATAGAAAAAAAAAAACGTATTTCAATTTTATCAGCTATTAATTTTGTGAACTTCAAATTTATAAAAATATGTTTATAATTTAATTTATTTCTAATTATCACTATTAAATTGAATCTATTTAAAAACATTCTCAATTTTAGAATAATAAATTAAATTATTTTTACCTTTAACATTTTTATCATCTATTATTATATATAAATGTAAATTTAGCTAAAATTAATTTACTCACTGGAAAAAAAAAACACTTAAAAACTCTTACACAACTTTTATCTCTAACAAAAATACTGTCTTTTAAATTATGGTTCTTAATTGTATTTAATTCTTGTTTTTTATGATACTATATTTCATTATTTTGGAGTTATTAAAGTGAGTTCTAAGAAATCTGTACCAGTCAGATAGGTGGATATTTTATGCTGAACATAAAAAAAAAAAAAGATTACTTAATAAACAAGAAAAAAATTTAAAGGTCATAAATGGAAACATTTTTTAAATAGCGAAGTTAATTTTTATATTTCCAGTACGAAAAAACAAAACAACTAAAGCTATAATATTTTCAAAGTACATTGATTATAAGGTAATTTTCTGCAATAGAAAATAGTGACAATTATAGCAACATAGTAATGTGTATTTGCCCGAAGATTTGCGATGACGGTATATTAAATGTGATATGTGGACTATTTTCATCATCTACCAGTAAATGTTGGATGTATATACAATTTTAAACTTTATTTAAATTTTTCAAATACAAACAACTTGTTAGTAATAACATACAAATTGTCACCACAGGTTAGTAATAACACAACAATTTAAGTAATATTATTCTCTACTCTTCTTCAGGTGTTGGTGGCCTGACCAGTGACAGTATTAGCATAGGAGTCAAACTCACACCTTTAGATTCTTGAATATGAAATGTAAGGCAAATTCTCTAACCAAATGAGCTATTCTGTCAAAGGCTCAGTTGGTTAGAGTATTTGTCTTAAATTTAATATTCGAGAATCTAAAGGTACGAGTTCAACTCCTATGCTAATACTGTCACTGGTCAGGTCAGCAACATCTGAAGGAGAGTGAAGAATACTACTACTTGAAACATGTTATTACTAACCTGTGTTGTCTAACAAGTTGTTTGAATTTGAAAAGTTTAAATAAAGTTTAAAATTGTCTATACATTCAACATTTACTGATAGATTGACAGAAATATTCCAACATATTATCACATATATATTGCTTATAGCACTTCTTTCTTATACACTTTAATACAACAAATTTTCTTAAAACTTCTTTATTCTCCTTACAGTTTTGACAGTCCAGCAGTCTTCATCAGAGCTCTATCTTTTTCTCTGCTTAAAAAAAAAATAATGGAAAAAATAATTGGAGGAAAATGGATAAACACAAAGAAATAGATTAATTAACATATGAGAAAGATTTAAAATGTATTGGATAATGAGAGAATGACAATACAGGAATTGAAAAAAATGTTGAAACAGTATAGCTGGGAGATAATTTGTTTAATGAATCATTAGGTATTATTGTTTAATGAAACTTAACTTAGTGGTATCATTTTACTTTGTCAAGAGATAATCTTAATTCATATATATATCCATATATTGTTTGAATATTTATAAATATACATTGGCATATAAGTCTGTTATTATTTACAGAAAAGATCTCTTATAGTATAAGTATACTTATGTGATTTGTCTAATCAGGGATCAAATCTGTATTGAGCAGAAAAATGTCCTGAGCCAAGGTATGGGAATATCTACCTATAATCAGAATGGGTATAAAACTAATAAAATATCACATGACTTCATCTTACACATTGTTGTTTTAGCAGTATACTTATTGTTTTTCAGCAAAGCTATGTAATAGAGTCATATAACTAATCCTAATTATAAAATAGAGTTGCCTAAGAACATCATAATATTTAGATACTGAACTTGTTTCAGATCTACATAACTATACAGACAAGTTGGCTTAAACTGAAACAATTTATATGTTTTTTAATTTGAGCTGATGGTTTGATGGTCACAGAGAAGTAAATGATGTCTAGGAGGAAGGGGAATTAGATCATAAAAATCCAGGTGCACTGTTCCAAAACTCAAAGTACTTCATTGATGATTGCCATAAGTGATAAAGTAAACTAAAGCTATTGGATAGAACAGAACTGAAGAGGAATTTAATAAGCACTGTCATCTGATCAAGCATCTATTAGTATTATATATTAATAATATAGCATAGCTATGGTGGAAAAAAAGAGTGTTCCTAAAACAGAAATGTATAATCTGGAGTGAAGTAATATTTTATTGGATTATACCAATGTTGTCCAAATGATAGAGGTATCTATAGTTGTTAAATAGGAAAGACACCCTAATACTGAACTGTTTTCTGATCTATGTAACTATACAAGTCAGTTGGCTTAGATTGGATATATATATACACATTTTTTAATTTGGGTTGATAGCTTGAAAGTAAAACTGAAAAGTAAATGATGGCCTCTGGAAGAAAGTTGTATTAGATTATAAAGGCCATGTTTTGTTCCATGACCCAAAGCTCCTCAATGATGAAAGCCATAAGTAAAATCTAATCTGATGATACTGGATAGGACAGCATTAAATATCAAATTATTGATCATTATCATCATGGTATTTATTAGTTATTAAAGTTTACATTAGGTGGCATAGCTGTGGTGATAAAAAAAGAATATTTTACATTTATGAAGAATTATCAAATATCTTAATGGTTTTAGTAATTCTTATTTAAATATAATAAATTATAAAACAAATACGCAATAATATAACTTTAATGTTGGTGCAATATGTATATTTACAGCATATTTAAACATTAAAAAAACAGATTGCACACAATTATAATAATTGTAATATATATTACTCTAATAATTTTAACAAAGTGTAAATAAATTATGGATTATCAAATATATAATGCAGATAATATAAACTTATTCATGAAATAACTTAAGTCTAAAAACAGGCAAAACTCACTATACGTATTGCCACACACAGCAAGCTAGAGTAATCAATGGATGCCAGAAGGCTTGTGCATAGACCCATATGACTACATAAGCTAATGGGCTTGGATTGAAAACATTAAGGTGTTTTCAATTTAAGACTCATAGTTTTGTAGTTAAGTGGAGATAAAAGGTGGCTGCCGGAGGGTTGCATTAGATCCTAAGATCTAGGTGCAGTGCTCTCAGATCCAAGGCTCCTCATTAACTAAGGCCACAAGCCAGAAACTAGTCTGGGAATATTGGATGAGTATGTACTAGATGGGGATTTTATGCACAAGCCTTCTGGCATCCATTAATTACTCTAGCTTGCTATGTGTGGCAATACATATAGTGAGGTTTGCCTGTTTTAAAACAGTTATACACAAGCATAAGAAGTGATGGTCATGTGATGTTTAAGTCTAAAAACATTACTACACCAATTCACAAATTGGATTCCCTCAGAATACTTTAGATAAACTTCCAAATAATACCCAATTTTTTGCATCAACGATAATCTGGTTTATCAGATAAAATGATGAATAGATTACTTATTGATTCAAAAAAGTGCAAATGATTTGCTACTTTATTTAAATGATTCTGAGGGATTTTTTAATTATCTTCGTAATGTTTTACACTTAGTTGTTTCATGAATCAGTTTATTATAAATTATACAACTATTTAATAAATGCAAGCTTCTTCTAGAAAGGTATACCATTATTTTTATTACATCAATATTCTTATTTTGCATACTAATGCAAAAGTTTAGACAAAAGAGATGTGATTTTAACAATAAATAAACTGATATCTAGGTGAGTACGGGTTTATTTATTTGGCTTATCATGATATAATTATAAAATCGCTTGTAAACTTTTTGAATGTAATGTTATCACTAATAATAATATATTTCATTGATTTCAATATGATCTTCTTAGTAATTCAAATAATATATAAACCATATTTTAAATAATGCTCGAAAAGTGTGCAAAATAATGTATAAAATTAAGTAAAATTCATAAAAAAAATTTTTTGAGAAATTTTATCTATAATTTATGAACAAAATGCAAATAATAAAAAGAATTAAATAAAAGTATTATATATTTTGTGGTCTAAAATTTGTACATTCTGTTAATAGATGGTTTTGTAGTTTAGTTATTAAGAGAAAATTTAGGAAGAAAGCATAAATATAATTACAGATTGAGGTATTTCATTTTGAAAAAAAAAAGAATAATGGACTCAGTTAAGATTTTTTTGAATTGCACAATTTATTTTTAAAAGTTATGCTTTTAGAGTAATCAATTGAGAATATAATAAAGAGGTGAAATAACTGGTCTTACAATGATAAAATTAGAAGACCAACTTAAATGCACTTGAGACTGAGAGGGAACAAAGAAAAGACAGAAAGTTAGAATGCGCCAGTAATGTAATTTAATGATAATTGTTATGGTTGTTTCTGTTAAGTTTTTAATGATTCTGTCAGAATGTTTGACATTTTAACAAATAAAAAAATTCTATTCCTGATTTGAACTTGAACTCACAACTTTACTTTTCCAAGGGAAGATCTTTAACAACTGAACCAATAACAACACTCAATTTATGAAGTAAAATTTGGTTAATATCAATTTACTTACTTAATTAAAAATAAATATTTCCTACTAAAATCTGAATTATTCTTCTGAAATAATTAATATTTCATAAGTATTTTCTAAATAAAATAATAAATGTGTAAAAAAAGATGAGAGAAATATATGTTATTTTCATTTCCAAAATCAAAATGAATACAAATCCCAAAATCATTGACAACAGGCGCTCTCTTGTGGGGAAAAAAAAACCCATAATAAAAAAGAGAATCATGAAGAAAATTTTATTTAAATTGAAATTGTTTTATTTATGACTAAAAAATAAAAAATAAAATATTTAAAAAAAAAACATTTTTTAAAATAATGCTTTTATGTAAATTTCCCACTAATAAATAAAAAATAAAGTTATAATACATTTCATAAAAGCATTTGAGGCTCAAATAAATCATAAAAATTTCAAATGCTTATGAAATAAATTATTACTTTATTTTTTACTTTTTAGTGGACTATTTACATAAAAGCATTAATGTTAACAAATCTTTTTTAAAATATTGTTATTTAAAAATTAAGTATAACTAAAATTGTATGTTTAGATATGTGCAATATGATATAAATATTAAATGAATATAAAAAATTCAGATTTGAATTAAATTATTTAAATTATTTTTTTGTAGTTTTTAATATGTATAAATAATTTTATATGTTTTATTTTGTTATGATAAGGTTACATTTATGATTTTAAAAAAGTCTATTGTACTATTCAAATTAGGAACTATTTTTGAAATTTTTGGTTATAATAAAATATTGTGCATAGAAAATTTGTTAATATTGTTTGTTTATACAATTACAAAATTTTTATTTCAATGATGTGAGAATTATATTATACTTTTTGGTTATCTATGATAATATATTTGCTTAATATTATCATAAAATATTTATTTCATTATTAATAAAACTTATAAGAATAGAATAGAAAATATTAATAATATATTTACTAAGATTAGAACAAATTTTGAAGATCTGTCACCTCCAGTCACATGAGCGAAACATTTTTTACTATGGCTGCCATACACTAATTGAGGCTGAAATCTCTTCACAAAATAATGTATATCAAAATTGAGGATATTATTCTATGTAAAATTAAAATAATACATTTGCAACTAAACTTAGTGATATTTACATTTTAAATTGATAAATTAAAATAATATTTTATTCATATATTAAGCAAGTTATTAATTTTTATTTTGTACATTTCAAATATTACAAACCATGTAATAATTTTCTATTAATTACTTTTTTATAAATCTCATATTCACTATTATAATGCAATTTTTATATGATTCCTCCTTTATTTTTCTAACAATTTTGACTGTCTTGTAGTCTTCATCAGAGCTTTTGATAACCTTCTTCCTTTTTTTAAATTTTCTATTAATCTTTAAATTCCTGATTCTACTCGAGTTTTATTTTATGTAAAAGATCCTCAATGATTGTGTTTTTGTGAGGCAAATTGTAAAATAAAGTTTATAATAATGATATTTTTAAATTGGTAAAATTAAAAAAAAAAATTCTTATAATCATATATATATATAAAGTCATTAATTTTTGTTTTGTACATTTCAGATATACTGAACTATATAATACTTTTCTATTTATCTGTACATTCTAAATTCCACTAAGTTTCATCCTTTATGCAAAAGCTGTTCTGATATTGCATTTGTCATAAGATAGGCTACATTTATATTACATATTAAGTAATAACCTGTAGATTTATACTTTACGTTTGTCTTCAATATGATAATATTAAATCATGCTATTACACTTCCAATGTAAAGCTGTAACAACAAGTAGAAAACTAAATTAAATGGCTGAGCGCTTTCAAGAAGATGTACACCTTTATGTTGGAAGTGTGATAGCACAATTTAATATTATTATATTACATATATAATTTGTTGCTGCAATGCTAATAAATAAAATAATTAGCACTTAAGAAGATGTGAGATATCACTAAAAGTGATGTGATGAACTAAAATCTAAAAGCCATGAGCATTGATGGCAGTACTGTGCTAAATACACAGAGTATACTATTGAAATATATGTTTACTGAATATATTTGAATACTTTTATAATTATTTATTTGAGAAATCTCAAGTGAAGTAAAATAAAATGGTTGAGTTTTCATAGAAGTTAAAACAGTGATAGAAATGTCACAGTAACTAAAAGTCTGTGTTGATATTTATATTTCCAAAACAAATTTTTAAGGGGGAAAAAACAAGTTCTTTTTCAGAGTTATCTATGGTGATTAATGAATTCTATAATAGGTCCAAACAGATTGTCTGTTTAATGTATCACTGTTGACTTTTACAGTAGTCAGTATTGTTATGTGCCTACTAAGCTAACATTTTTTACTTGTATAATTTAAATACCTTGTAGTTTTGAACTCAGGTGTACTTGTCTGTATAAGATAACATTAGATTATTAATTACTTATTTTAATGATCTCAGTTATAAATTACATCTTTTTTTTTTTTTATATGTCAAATGCATTGACTGGGAAGCGAACCCAGGCCAGCTGCTTAGAAGGCAGCTATGCTAACCGCTAGACCACCAATGGTTGACTTTTTTTTTTTTAAAAAAAAAAAAACAAATTTTGATTTAAACCAAAAATAGAACATAACTAAGGGCTTCATACAGTAGCTTTAATTATTGTAGATTTACAAATAAAAAAATATTAAATCACCCCACATGGTTAAGAAATACAGTACCACCCTCTGTGAACTAATATATAAATACATTAGAGTTCATATTTCAAAATAGCTAGCTGACTATTTTGAAATACGAACTCTAATGTATTTATATATTAGTTCACAGAGGGCAGTACTGTATTTCTTAACCATGTGGGGTGATTTAATATTTGTATATTTATTTCAGTATAGCCTTATGCATTGGGATTATTTACAAATAGATATGTTTTACTTAAAAAAATTTAACTATTTAATATTTAAGAGAAAAAAAATGTTTTAATTTATAAAAATTTAATAATATTGAATTGATATTAAAAAAGTTCATAGTAACACAACATTGTCTAATAGTTTTTACATTATTAAGTTTGTCTTGCTGTAGTGGTATTTTTCGCTTTAATTGTTCAAAAAAAATTGAATCAACACATTACGCCATTTATATAAAGTATTTTCATAAAATTGAATACTAACATTGGCAATAAGTAAATAACATTAACATCTATTTTCATTCTGATAAATATCCCTTTTTTTAATCAACTAAATACAATTTTGAATGAATGTGTAATACGAAAATATTTTTCCAAATTGAAATTATCTACATCTTGCAAATTAGAAAGTGGTAACAACCAAAAAATTCAAAGCTTATTACTATTTGAATTTCTTTAGTTTTAAGAATCTTAAATTAGCTAGAGTTGATATTTTAGGGTACAGGTCAAAAGATTGAGGTTGATGAAGCATTTGTAGTATAAATAGATTCCCCTCAGCTTATATTTAATCTGCTGTAAATGGTATAAATTTACTCAATTTGCTCTACTCCATCACCATCTATGTAATAATGAGAAATCATTGCTTCCCAGAAGATAATACTTATCCTCAGTAAGTTTCTGGCTATTCATGTTTAACAGCAAAGAATGTTTTTGATCAATGCCACCTATTGCTAGCCATTCAAGTATGTTATCAAAATATAGTTTTGTTTATAGAATTATATACAAAGTTTTAATAAGATGTATGACAATTTCATGTTTTAATTTAAGAGTATATTAGAAGTAAAAGATAATTTCAGGATAGAAATTTGCAAGAAATTGTCTTTTACTGATAAAATCTATTCAAACAGAAATTAGCCCGAATATCTGTTAGTGCTCCTATGAGATAAAATATTAATTATTCAAGATTATGTTCATGGTCTTGTAATAAAACAATATGAGTAGACCGCTACTACCAATTGAAGTTTAAAGAGAAGCTAAGAAAAGATAATGTATTACAATAAATAGAAAGCATTAATTAATTTTATCGATTAATCCAATGGTTTCATTTTTATACCTAATATTTATAATGGAATACTGATAGAACATTTATAAAGCATAATTATCTTGATTAAAAAAATGTATCGCATACAATTATTAGTGCATCATTTATCTTTGTATTTTATTTTTAACAAAGTTTGAACATTTTTTTTTTAATTCAATGCTTCAAATATGTTCTTTGCTTTAACACACCATCAAATTATCTTTTTTAGTGAGAGATACTACTTTATCAATAACAAAATATATTTATTTTTAGGACATCTGATATTTTTGAATAGATATTATGAAAATCAATACCATGAATAAAAGTAAAATTTTAACTCTACTGCTAGTTTTAATAATGTTACCTTTTGTGTTATTGTAAAAAAAAATACTAAAATCACACAAATATGTTATATATATATCGTGATTGTTTGAGAGATGATGTGAATTGTTGGCTTACTATAGATGAAAACAATTCAATAGCTATATTGTTATTTTCATAGGACTAATGTAGATTAACTCATTCAAATTGGTTGAGCAATTGAGAATCACCCTTGCATCTTACATTAAAGTGATTGATACTCAGTAATCATAAAAGTCACAATGTGATTTGTTTCATATTGACCAGATTGTATTAGCCATACAACCTTATCAATTATTTTGACAATACAACTAATGTAAATATGATTATCCCTTGAGTAGCTATTGATTTATAGGTAATGCAAAGATGGCTTTACTATTGTAACTACTTGATTTATAAACCTCCATTTATATGTGTGTGCATAACTCATAATATATGTAATATACAAATAATATAGACAGTAATTTATAAAATTATAAAAAAAGATATTTATGCTGTCTTCAGAGTAGATTACTTTCTCTTCTCACCTGGCACTTTGCTCAATTGAAACTCCAGCTAATCTCCAACACATTTCTTTTCATCACACAACCAGAAAGCAAATAGACTTTTGCCTAATATTATCCCTTCAATACTGTCCATAATGTAAACTGATACAACATTACCAAAAATAAAACAGAAAATTAATTTATTGACAAACTATAATTTTAAACAAAGATTTGACCTGAACAAAATTTCAATAAATTCTCCTCTCTCATGAAAAAGGTTTGAATACTGCAATAAATTATTACTAGCAAAATTTCATCATGAACCTTTTATTAGCCTATTATTACTAAAACGTGTTTTTCAGATTTCACCTTTATTCTTTTACTAATTTACTATATGGATGAAAATCAAAACTTTTAAGTTACTTTCATGAATTTTGGGCTTTTAATGGTTTAATATTTTATCTACAATAAATATCACTATGTAGTAGATACTTCACATGAAAACGTAATTTACATAAACTCTTTATAAACTACTGTAAAGTTGTAATTATTTATTAAGTGCACAGGAAGGTATGCAAATACTTTAAAGATAGGCTTTAACCTATATAATCTGTGGGATAAATTGGAAATATTTCATTGTCATATTAGTTTGTCATCAATTTCTAATATATGTACAAAATTTGAAAGAAATTTAAAACTCGATTACAAAATTTAACTTAAACAAACAAACAAACAAACAGAGTATCAAAATCAAATAAAAGTGTTTATAAAGTAATAGAATGGTTTTTTGCTTGGGAATTCATAACAAGTTTAAGCACCTAAATGGACAGAACTGGGCCAGAATCCAGAACCTTGAGCTCAATATTCTGCTATTCTTTCACTGAAGCAAAGTAAACATAGAATAAAAATCATATTAAGTTAGAATGTAATTCTTTCAGTAGATTTACATTTTACAAAAAACTTTTTCCCCACTGTATTTTATTTATTTAGTTTGCTTAAGCAAAACTCATGTGATAGCTAGAGTTTTAATCTTTTTTATTTGTTGATTATGTCTATATCAATCTTGATTTAGTCTATACGTTTTTATAGCAATTACAATCCTTGAACATTAAATAATTCAAACATAATTTCAGCAGTATATTCTGATTTTCAGATGTGTTTAACAGTTGTCCTGTCAATAAAAAATAATGATCTTTTGATTCAACCCTTAAATATTTATAAATGCATTGTTCCCAAAATGTTTCCATAAGATCCATATTTTTGACCATACCATGAAAAATAGAATACTTTACTGAAGAAATTGTTGCTTCCAATGCTTCATCCTATAATATTAATTCACCCATGCACTTTACTACTGTTACACAATGCTTTATTTATCACCCTCTTTTACAGTTTACAGTTTCAATTGCCCCAGCAATCTTCTTCAGAACTTTTATATTTCTTAACTTCAACTGCTCCATCCCTGATATAAAAATCTAAATCATTGACTCGTTTGCTTAACCTTTTACTAGCTTGATCTTCAGTTTTTGCTGATTCTTCAAAGATAAACCGTGATTCAGGATTTCTGGAAAATGCCAATTTGTAAACCATGTTCCAATCATTATGAAAATATAATTATTTTGTCTTTAATTTTGGATTTTGGATTTTTATTTTTATGATGCCTTTAGGCCAATTTGTGGATCCATGGCAAAAAATGCAAGTAAAGCAAGAAATAAAAGTACCTAGTAGAAATGATAGTAGATGAAGTTGATAATTAATGCCTTGTATGTTAGAGCATCGATTCACTGATAGTCTCAAAAAACTAAAAATTCATAGAGAGATTATAGGCTGAGAAAAATATCGTCAATTTAATCACATAAGTGAAACTGTGCTACTCATCTCATTACTTTGGTGTTTAAGATCATATGAGCTATATGGATATTATTAGTAATAACTATACTAGCAGTAACAGTATGCAATGACTATTTCAAACTATGTAAGTGAAAGAAATATTATAAGGTAATTGAAATGAAAGCAACTACCTTCTATTGAATTATCATCATCGTCCATTATCATTCCACTGCAGAATGAAGGTCTCTCCAAGTTCAATCCATCTCCTCTGATTTTTAGCTTCTCTTCTCCACATCACCCCTGCACACTTTCTTATTTCATCCATCCATCTCATATGTGATCTCTTTCTGGGTCTTTTACAATCTCTTCGAATCCAGTTTAAGATTTAAGTTGTCCATTTATTATCATCTCTTCTAGCAATATGTCCAGCCCAACTCCACTTCAGCCTTTTAATTTTTTTCAATGAGGTCAATAACATCTGTTTGTTCTCTTACCCATATATTGTGTTTTCAATCTCTTCTCATTACTCCCAACATGCATCTCTCCATACTTCTTTGAGTGGTTCAGACCATTGAATTATATAACATCAAAAATATGAAAAACAGAAGGATACCATTCTCTCTTTAAAGTATAATTTTTGATATAGTTTTGAAGCTTAACAAAAGAGTGATACCATTCTCTCTTTCATGTTTTTGACATTATATAAATCAGTGGGAAGTAATTACCTCCATTTCAGTTACAGACATTTAAAAGCGTTTATGATTATTTATTAATATTTTAAGGTAGTAATGTTGAATCTTTTGCAAAAACACAAAGTACCAATTTTTATGATTACTAAATGTATTTTTGATATGACAACCTTTTCTTCCTCTCTCTTTTCTTACTTAACTTATTTAAGTGTTTTTGTTCCAGTCATCATTAATCTCCCAAACCATCAGTTATCTCCCTATACTCAGCAGGACAATAGAATTCTGTATTCGTGCAACCATTTACTACAGACACACAACATTTCTGACAGTAATTACTTTTTTCTTTTTTTTTTAAATTTAAGCCAGTAAAAATTATAAAAGTAATGATGGAGATAGGTTTAGTAGGGTCCTTAATTATGAATTTTATTTGAAACGCTTCTGGAACTAAATTTGTTAGATTTAGCAACATGATTAATAATAATGTCGGGGATGAGAATAGGACATGACTGTCTTCTGAAAGTGAATACCTATGCATTTCTTATAATAGTCATGCAATGGAATTGGTGGCTTTCTACTCAATGGTCTGTGTTTTTGGATTCAGACATTCTCCACAGGAGAAGGGGCTAAAAAGCAGTGACCACAAGAATGAGTTCCACTCTGCGTGCTTATAAATTCAAACTGGATGTAAGTGTGGTGGTACAGAAGGGTATGACTATCCATGAAATGGCTTTCCAAATGTGGTTTCGTATATTTTCCATCACATGGATTTCCAGAATGGGATTCAAGTGCAGAGCTCTCGCAGTGCTTATGGAAGAATTTTTTGGGTATCCTGCCCTTTTTTCAAGTTATGACCAACCACATATTTTATTTGTAAAGAAGTGCCTGTTTAATGGAGAGAAATTTAAACTTGCGGAGATTTATGTTTAGGCAGCCTTATGTAGGAATTCCCTGCCTATCATGGAAGTGAATTGGCCTAGAATATGTGGTCTAAAAATGGTCTGTTTTATGCTTTTAGTTGATGAATTTCTCATAATAGTAATATTAATAGTGTAGTGGAAAACAGAAGTCAGTGACAGGACAAATGGTAAGTATTATAATTCTAATTATTTTTTCTAAATATAAATATATGGAATGTGCAAACTTTATTTAATGCAAACTTTTTAAGACAAGAGTGAAGACCTGCAACAGTGGTTGGGGAGCTGTCAAGAATTTAAAATACATATAGCTGTTCTTAGCAAAATTCATGTTACAAAGGAAGGAAGTTTAATAAAATGGGTGTATACAAGTTTTTTTTTGGAAAGGTAGATCACCGATAAAAAGAGAATGCATGGCATTAGATTTGCCGTAAAGTCTAATTTAGTATTTTCCAATGTTGGAATTCATCATTGTATTTATGAAAAGCTAATAGTATTAAAACTCATCTTGTAATATGGTACTAATATTTATTTTGTTAGTGCCTATGTTTCAATCTTATATTCGGTGGAAAAGATTTTTTCTTGTTGGATAATGTTTTTACAGCAACCCATTAAAAGATCAAATTCTATCCTTGGAGATTTTAATGTATCTATTGGTATTACTTGAAATGATAGTACTTATGCTCGAAATTCAAATGATTTGTTGTTATTGAATTTTGGATTGATTATTACAAATACTTTGTTGAAGCATAAAAGTGAAGGAACATGAGTGCATCCATATTGAAGACAATGAGATTTAATAAACTATATTATAATTAGGAATCAGAATACATACATTATATGATCAGGTTTAAGCACAAATTGTTGAATAGATCATTGGTTAATGTGTTCTAAGTTTAAAATTATAGTTGCATTAAAAATGGATATTAATCCAAATATAATCTTGAAAAATTGTTTTTCATGCTGTAGAAGATATTATATTTGCCAATTTAGACTTTCAAGACTATTGTATTAATGAAGCATGGAATTCTCTTAAGGAGTATGTTATGGATACAAACAAATCTATTCTTGGGTTTACTAAATAAAAGATTTACGACTGGTTTTCTGACAATGATCTTATTATTAATAATTTGATTAAGAAAAAACATGGAATTTTCTGCTTGTGAAAATAATAAATTAGATGTGGAACTTCAAGGAAAGTCAAAAGCTCAACAAAATGATAAGACTTTAAAAAAGATAGATTAAAACTGCAATAAAGATAGAAACATTCATTGATTGTGGTCATTGTATATCTGTTTTGGATGCATTGAAAGCAACATGTAAACCTGTGCAACAATATGGCATTCCCATTAAATCCAAAAATGGTCTCTCTTATATGGTGACAATATTTTGAACAGGTGAAGGTAGTATTTTGCTCATCTTTTGAATAATGAATGATACCAAAATTGAGATGGAGACTTTTAATGGTATATACTTTTTTTTATCTATTCATTTAGATTTAGACAAAACTATCCAGTTTAGTGATGCCATAACAGCTCTCTGTAATCTTAAAAATAAAAAAATTGCAAATTTTGATGAAATACTTATAGAAGTCTTAGATTATGATAGTGTTGTTAGTTTAAAAAAATATTGACATTTTTTTGGACTATCTGAACCCATAAAATTGTATCTTATTTTAAGATTATTTTTATTGTTACAATTTTAAAAACAATGAGATGAGATTGCAGTAATTACTACAGTAGATAATTATTGTTCAATAGTTTGCTTTCAATTATAGATGAACATCACATGATCACCATTTCTTATGCTTGCTTATAACTGTTATTAAAACAGGCAAAACTCTCCATACAGTATTGTCACTCAGCGCAAGCATAAGAAATGGTGATCATGTGATGTTTATTGGCTTAAAACCAATCCTGCCTAATGGGATAGTGGGGGCTATGGTTATTAAAGAACCAAAGACACCAACATTTATAGGTACTGAACTGAGTTCAGACCTATATGACTATATAAGCTAATGAGCTTGAATTGAAAATATTGTGTTTTCAATTTAAGACTCGTAGTTTTGTAGTTAAGTAGAGATAAAAGGTGACTGCTGGAGGATTGCATTAGATCTCAAGATCTAGATGCAATGCTCTCAGATCCAAGGCTCCTCACTGATGAAGGCCACAGGCCAGAAACTAGTCTGGAAATACTGGATGAGTAGGCATTAGATTGCTTTTGTCAAAGCATTTCATTTAATTAATAGAATCAGTCCATCACATTGTTTGAAAATGGTTGTCCACCAAAATATATCTGTATTATATAGCTTCTGCACAGTGGAATGAGAATGTCATTTCTACAGATGGAAAATACGAGGCATTAAACATAAACTAGTATTACACAAGGACGTTGCTCCAATATTGTTTTCAGTTTTTATGACAGTGGTCTTTGCAATTGTTTATAGATATTTTAATGAAACATGGATCAATATACAATACAGGTTTGAAGGTGGGATTTCTAATTTGAATCGATTAACAGCAAAAACAAGAACGTAATTTTCTTGGTTTGTGAATTTAAAATAGGCTGATAATTTCCCTATTTTTATTAGCAGGATGTATTTCATGTTATTAATGCAACATATAAATATTTTTGATTTAATATTTAAAAAATCTCAACTTCTTTATCAGGCAGTGACAGAACTTTGACATTGTTTCAAATTAATTGATTGTTCACTCAAAAATTTATTCATATTATGTAGATTTTAAATGATGGAATGGGAGGTAGGGTTATTACTACAGATGAAAAATCTGAGGCATTTGAAATAAACACTAGTGTGAAACAAGGATATATACTTGATCCAACATTGTTTTCAATTTTTATGATTGTGGTCTTCGAAATTATTTATATGTAGCTTAATCAAACAGGTATCAAAATATGATACAGATTTGATAGTGGAATTTGTCATTTGAATTCATTAAAAGTGAAAACAAGAACTTCTTGGATTAAATCACTAAACATCACATGATTACTATTTCTTATGTTAGCAGATAACTGTTATTAAAACAGGCAAAACTCTCCATACAGTAGTGCCACTCAGTGCCAACAAGAGTAGTCAATTAACTTCTTGGATTCTGAACTTAAAGTATTTTAGGTATATGTTATTTTTGCCAGTTCAAAAGACAATTTACAGAATATTCTCAATGTTTTGAAAAGACTTTAGTTCAACTTCTTTATCAGTCTGTGACAGAATAAAAATCCACAGCAACCATTAGTTCACCTGGTTATCAACTTAAAAATATAAACTGGTTGAAAATGCTTAGTAGTTTTATAAACAGTAAAATGGACTTAAATACTGATGGACAATCCAATGTGCTATTTCATTTAACAAGTTAATAGAATAAGGATTTCAATTACAAAAATAACTATTACACTGTTAGAGATTAATCTTTTTAAAACAGGCAAAATCTACATAGAGTAGCGCCACTCAGTGCAAGACAGAGTAATCAATGGATGCCAGAAGGCTTATGCAGAAAATCTCTATCTAGTGCCTACTCATCCAATATCCTCAGACTAGTTTTTAGCTTGTGGCTTTTATCAGTGATATGGAAGTAAGAGTTGGGCACCAAGGCATTAAAGAAATTTCATTTAAAGATGCGCTGTAAAGTTTTAAAAAATACAATGGCAAAATTGATAGCACAAGCTATGAATATAGGATCTAGTAAGTTCCGAAAGTGCTATGCTTGAAATTTTTTCAAAATATATAGCTTCACTGATGTGCATTTAGAGAGCAGCATAAAAATTACAACATTGTAAAATGAATCCGAATGTTCGTAAATTTTCTAAATGCAATACTACAGAATCTACTATTGACATATATATATAATTGTAAAAAATGCATGTAATTTATTTTATTTATTGTATTGTTATGATATTGTCAATTATTTTGTAATTACCGGATTCATATACGCAGGTTTTGATTTTCTTTTTAATGATTTGTATTGTTATTCTTTGTTTTAATTTCATTATTGAACACTAGATGGTTTTATGTCTGAAATAGATTGTTAACATAATAGATTATTAACATTTGAAAAGGGCACCAAATCGGGTGCTGAAAAAGGCTTTTAATGTATAAAAAAATTTGATATTTATATAGCTGTTGTAACAAATTTATTATTTTCTGATTATTATCTTGTGGAAGAAAAGCATAAAGATATTTATTCTTTTCCAATTTTGATGATGTTGTAAAATCATATCTAATTTACCGGACCAGTTATGTAAAATAAATGAATGAAAGGAGGCTTCCTAAAAGGGGGTTTTAGGCTGAATGTGATCATTGTTTGCATGGGAGAGGTATACACATCTATGTTATAAGAATTATCTTAAAGATATTATAAAGAAGTGTAGTGCCAATTGTTTCCATTGAGAAAATATGGCAGAGAATAAAATACATTAGAAAACTGAAATTGGACATGGTATTGAAGTATTTCAGAAAAATAAGTTTTCTGAAGAAATTAAAAGCCAATATCATAAAATTTCAAGTAAATAGAAAAATGAAATAGTTATGTTCTATATTTGACACATTCGTGGTTCATATGCTGACTTGTGTAATCATCATAAGACTCATTTCTAGAACAGTTTTTTCTCTCTCATGAATGACTGTTTATTACTATTATTATCTTCATGAATGATTGTTTATTACTATTATCATCATCATCATCATCATCCACATTAGAAACATTTGCAAAAAATATGATATTCCACCTTTAGAAAATAAAATGAAGATACAAAAAAATAATAGAGATGTGTTTTGCATTGACTTTATATTCTCATTCTTTAGTTTATTTAATATTTTATATAAAAAAAGTTTTTTCTAATTTTGTAGTGCTTTAATTCTTTGCTGAGTTTTTATTCTACTTTATTCTGTCTTCTTATCTCAATGTAAGCCGTCAAAAAGAGTGAAATAATATTTATAATGTAAACCAGGGGTGGGCAATTGTTTTGGCTCAGGGGCCACAGAGGTTGGTGAAGGGCCACATTGGGGGCCACTTTGTGGAAGTGAAGGCCGCACCTTTTTTATGACACAATGAACCCACTACTTTATTCCCTCTATTACCAAAGAAATATTTGTTTGTCCATTCTTCATTAAACACATGACATTCAACACCAATTTTACATTTTTTCGGTGGGTTCATGGTTTCACTAAAGTTGGAAATGTATATATTTGCTAATGCAAAGACAAAATTGAAATTAACCAGATCAATTGGAAAAGCACTGCAAATCGTATCTACACTGTGCACGTGTATTGACATAACCATCCTAGTGGAAAATATGAAATGAATCTTCGGTTGTGCATGGGGAAAAAATATCAGTTCAAGGCGGATTTTTCTGATTGTCTTGGTGGGCCACATAAAAACTTTTAATGGGCCGCATGTGGCCCTCAGGCCACTATTTGCCCACCCCTGATGTAAACTATAACTGTTTCTTTTTTTAAATTCATGCTCAAGATTATCATAAAGTATTCGTATGAAGTCTGTTACTATTTACTTTGCATGCTCAATCCAATGAAAATGTGGCTATACATATTGCTTCCAGAAAACCAATAAATATATCAATTATCCTATGGTGTTGCCATAGTATTTTTGAAATCTTATGGAGGATTCATAAATGAAATTGTCTAAGGCTTAGCCGCACTGTTTAAAGGGGCTCCAGTCTCACTTCCTGGCGATAAGTTGAGCAAAATAACAACTGTATAAAGAGTTCATTTAGTTTAAGTTGGTATATTTCTATAAGATAATATTCTATCTTTTTAAAATGTTAAATACAGGAACTCACCGAAGTATATTTTGCACTTCTCCATCTATAGTTTTCTCTGTAACTAAAAAAAAAAAAAACCTCGCAAGATATTTAAATTAGTTCACATTTTCAAGTTGATATCCAGCATGAAAAAAACTTGCAGTAGATTTTTCTTCATAACTAGTCTGGTAAAAGTTTGAATTTTTTGAATAATTATAATTAAACCAATATAGATTGCTTTCAAAATATTAGGCATATTTTGTAGATTCTTTTAAACTGGCAAGAATAGTACAACCACCAGAATTCCATAAATCCAAAATCCAGAAAAACATGAAATTCTTTTTTTTTGTTTTTGATCAATTTACATTAAAGCTCAGCTGTCAGATCTTATTACACATTGAAGAAATTGCTCTAAACTGTTCTTAAAATCAATCATAAAAATGGAAAGCAAGTTGAAACTAACACTTAATCTTGTCAAATATTAGTAATTTCAGTTACTTTATATTTTTCATCAATAATAATAAATACTATGCACTTTACTAAATTAGGAGATATGGGTTCTGAAGAAGATTGCTGGGGCAATCGAAACTGTAAACTGTAAAAGAGGGTGGTAAATAAAGGATTATGTAACAGTAGTAAAGTGCATGGATGATTTAGTATTACATGGTATACATTTGGCAATGCAATAAGAAAGAGTAATTATTATATTTCTTGAATAATAAGAATAACATTTTCTGTCATGTAAAAACCTTCAATGTTCCAACAATTAATATCAAATATGGATCACATGTAATTAATTGAATTAAAAGCCTTGACTAAGTCACTGAAAGCAATATTTTAATCACTCTTTTGCTTATTATTTTGTTGTATTAGCTAGGTAATACTAAACATATCTATAGTTCTTGATTCTCTAAAATCACAATATGTCTTTGGTAAATATTCACTTATGACTGGAAGCAATCTATTCAACAAAATCCTTGAAAGTATCTCTGCTTTAATGGCTATAATGATATTCAGTAATGATTTCTGGAATGTTTTTCTATCCCTTTTCTTTTTATAAACCAATAAAAGCAATTTTAAAAATAGGCAGTATGACTTCATGAATTCTTACATCTCTAAAAAAAAAAATTACTATAGTTTTGTAGTCAGCATATTATCACTATATTTTAAAACTTCTCCAGAACATAACCTTTCCATTTTTTTTATTACAAAGAGCTGTTTGAATGTTTAGTTGAATATCTTAATTCAAATACAAATGAATGGATAGGATTCCATATAATAATATTAATAGTAAACATCACATGATCACCATCTCATACTAGCACATAATTGTTGTAAACAAAGGCAAAACTCTTTTCTCCATACAGTAGTGCCACCCTGTGCTAACCAGAGTAATCAATAGATGCCAGAAGGCTTGTGCATAAAATCCCTATCTAGTGCCTACTCATCCAATATCCCCAGACTAGTTTCTGGCTTGTGGCCATCATCAGTGAGGAGCCTTGGATCTGAGAGCACTGCACCACCTAGCATCTATTGATTACTCTGGTTAGCACAGGGTGGCACTACTGTATGGAGAAAAGAGTTTTGCCTTTGTTTATAATATTAATAATAATTAATGAGTACCAAACTCTTCATACAGTGGTGCCACCAAGTTCATACTCAATGAATGCAGGAAGGTTTGTTCATAAAATTTCTATCTAGTCATACTCATCTAACATCCCCAGACTAGTTTCTAGCTTGTGGCACTAGATAGGGATTTTATGCACAATATTTGCTTGGTGGCACTACTATGTGAAGAATTTGTATTGTCATTAACAGAATGTGTATGCATATGAAATGCTGATCATGTGATGCTTTGAAGGTTTTAATATTAATGTAATATTATTTTATTATTATATATATAGTAAAACAAAATAAAATAATTTCAAAAAAGATGGTGTGAGGAGTTATTCATAATTGTCATCAAATTCCAAAATAAATACAATATACATATCATAATCAACTTTTAAGCTATCATCACTCTCAACCTATAGTCATGGTAACCGTCTTTAAAAATAAAGATGACTTTATTGTCTTAAGAATTTATATGTGCATTAATCATGTGCAAACAAAGATTAATATCATTTTTTTAATATAAATATAGGAAATAGCTATCAAAATTAATTTTAAAAAAATGTAATATATATTCATTAATCATATGCAACACATATAAATATTGATACAATAATAAATAAAAATTGTTACATGCCTACATAAATAAAGTTTCAAACATTTTGAATAGCAGTAAAAGAATGAAACACTAATATAATGATGATAATAATAAAGGAAAATAGAATAGAGAGCAAAGTTTAAAGCGTTAGACTATTATTTGTGTATTTTTAATTAATATTTTGTATTTGCAATCTATAGAGAATAATATATACTTAAGTTTATAGATTTTTTTTTTTAAACCTTGGAGCCATTTTTAAGTAAATGTATGTTAAAGTTAATTTTTAAGTGGTTTTATTTGATAAGAAGAGATATGTTGAAACTACTCCGTGGAGAATAAATTCTGATAGCTTTTTGATTAAATAAATTTTTACTTTTAAAACATAAACCTCATAACGTATGTCAATGGTATAAGAGAACTTAAATAAAATATAAATTTGTTTGTTTACATTTAAAATTGAATATAATTACTTAAATATTTAATACAAAATTGTACCACTTAAATTTATTAATCTATATCTTAATGTTGTGTCTTTCAACAGTCAGGCTATAATATTTCAATTTAAATAAGAGATGCTAAATTAAATTATTTTAAGAGATTGGTTAGTAATGACTAATTAGCAATAAGCAAACAGTTTACACTTTGTGGCTAATTGTTCTAAATCAAAAAATATAAAATGCGCTAACACGCACAAGCACACAAAGCTAAAAACAAATAAAGAAAAGTATATATTATTTTTAATATATATTTAATCAAATGGCTAAGCGCTTTCAAGGGTCAAAGCATTCATATTCATAGCCGTTTTGTAAAAATACAAGAAATTGATTAGGAGCGATGTAAATTTATGCAAATGAAATGATTACGCATTCCTTTTCTTGGATATTTTGTAGCAAGAGTCTTCTATTTATGGCATTGCCATCTCTAGAGATAAAGTAAGCCTCTTTTATCCTCCTTTTAAGATTATTTTTACTTGAGTACAATATTATACTGCCGAATTACCTCATTCGTCTTTATGAAAACAATATACTCACATATATCATTATTATCATCATCAACCTATTACAGAATGAAGACTTTTCCAAGTTTAATCTAATTTCTCCATTTTATAGCTTTTCATCCCATCACACTGGCACATTTCTTATTTCATCAATTCATCTCTTATAAGATCTCTCCCTAGGTCTTTCTCATTATTTTGGAATCCAGTTTAAAACTTAAACTGCCTATCTATTACCATCTTTTTCTAGTTATAGTTTGAGTCTTGCTTCATTTCAGTCTTTTGATTCTTTCAGTAATGTCAATGATATACTATTTGTTTTTTACCCAAATGATTCATTTCAATCTCTTTTTCGTCTTATTCCCAACTTACATCTTTCCATACTTCATTGACTGATTTGAAATCTTTGCATTGTTCTTTTGCTAAACTGTCAAGTCTCAGATTTAAAGGTAATAACTGCTAAAAACACATCTATTGAAAACCTTTCTTTTCAAAAACAATTGATCCTAAGTCAGAAAATAACAGACACATCATTAGTCAAGAACATGATATTTTTGTAATGATCATTCTAAAAAAAACTAAATGATATTTACTTAATGACATTTTTACTTGCACATCATAGGATATGGATAGAACAAAATCATATGCTGTTATCCGCATCAAAGAAATCCTTGACCAACACTATTTGTTATGTTAATTACTTCTTATTCATCTTTGCCAAATTTGGTTATAAATGTATCCTGTCCTTCCCTCTTATATGTATTTAATGGATACTGTCCTATACATGAGGGCTCAGAGTGACTTCAGGTCAACATGGGCATGGCAATAATATTAGCATCAGCATGGGATTTGAGTTTTCATCATCAGATTTTTAATGATATGGATGGCTGAAAAGTTGGAGGTTGCAGTGGATTGAAGCCTGTCCATTAATGTATGAAGATTTGCTATCTTAATATAAACTGAGCATTGATTATATATATGTGTGGGAGATGATAATCTGGACCAACTGATGAGTGCTGGTTTAGCATGAAATATGTATATTGGTGATTATTAATCTTTTCTACAAGTGTGGGGTCATGTGTGGCAGTTGTATGAGATAATGTGGATAGTTGAAGGGTGCTTGCAAACCTGAGTTCAAATCCTCTATACTTATAAATTATTAAGTATCTTCACATCTATTAGAAGATCATCAGTTTTGGTAATTTATACCGATTATCCAATTAAAGATTCCCCTATTGATACTGATATTTTAAAGAATATTCTTTGTTTACAATATATTTGTCATCTTTCAAAGAATTTCACATAGTCAATATAATAATAAATATTGTGACTGACTTATAAGACTGTATAATTTTAAAAATCCACTTTTTTTATTAACTTACCACTAAGTGTAAAATTCCATATTCTTTTAGTTTTTGTGTAAAATTTCATACTGTTTTAGATTTTGTATTTTTATATTGGACCATTTCCATCATCTAATATGAGTAATGAATGTCTTTAGAAAAATTTAACTTTATTTAAATATTTCAAATACATTCAACTGTTAGTAATAGCACATCAAACTGGTTAGTATATGCACAATGTTTCAAGAGGTATTATTCTCCCCTCTTCTTCAGGTGTTTCTGGCTTGATCAGTGGCAGTACTAGCATGGGATTCAAACCTGGACCCTTAGATTCTTGTGCATTGAATTTTAAGGTAACACTCTAACCAACTGAGCCATCCCTCCAAAGGCAACAGTCAGTAGAAATTTCATATACTTATATATGAGGTTCCTTCTGATCTCTCCTGCTTGTACTAACCTGTTTGATGTGCTATTACTAACAGTTGAATGTATTTGGAATATTTAAATAAAGCTACATTTTTCCAAAGACATTCAATACTCATATTAGATGGTGGAAATAGTCCAATATAAAAATACAATTAAAACACCATCATCACAAACCTTCAGGAAACATGTTTTAGATTTTGTTTGAAGTACTGAAAATGATAGATGGACTTGTAATCCTATATTATAATGATGATGCTTTTAACAGATAGAGACCTGACTGATCTCATGAAAGTTTTAAAATATGTTGATGTGTTTGCTTCAAACTTATTATAGAAGTATCATAAGAAAATTATGCTCTTTGACATTAAGGATGCATAATTTAGAAAGAAAAGGATATAGAAAAGAATGCAATTAGTATTATTATTATCATCTACCAAAAAGTATGTCGAACAGGTTATATCTAAGTCACAGAGAAAGGGTTATTAGAGGTCGATATTTTATAAATCAAATAATATATATATAAATTTGTTGGCAGAAAAGTGCAAAAAAAATGTTATGATGTTCAATTTTTTTTACCAATTTCATAAAATAATCGAATGGTTTGTTATTAGAAGTTGATATGAAAATTCACATGATGTTTGAGCACAGAAAGTGGCTGAATTGAATTGTGGTCCTTGACGTTAAAGGTCACCACACTTCCACTGTTCTAAATATTACAAGAAATTTTTAATTTTCCATCAAAGTATTTGACTCAGTGTTCATTCTTAGAAGTTTATTCATATTGTAGAACCACAATATGATGGTACAATAGCAAACTTTATAACTGGAAGCAAAAGAATGCAGGCATTTAAATAAAAAGTCATATTAAAGAGAGATATACATTAGTGTGAAAAACCAAGTTTTTGAAACAATTTATAGATAACTTTGTAATGTAAACATTAAACATCACATGACCACCACTTCTTATGCTTGTGTATAACTGTTTTAAAACAGGCAAAACTCACTATATGTATTGCCACAGACAGCAAGCTAGAGTAATCAATGGATGCCAGAAGGCTTGTACATCAAATCCCTATCTAGTGCCTACTCATCAAATATCCTCAGACTAGTTTCTGGCTTGTGGCCTTTGTCAGTGAGGAGCCTTGCATCTGAGAGCACTGTACCTAGATCTTAGGTCTGTGGCAATACGTATAGTAAGTTTTACCTGTTTTAAAAAACAGTTATACACAAGCATAAGATGTGGTGGTCATGTGATGTTTATTGGCTTAAATCCAATCCTGCCTAATAGGATAGTGGTGGCTATGGTTATTAAAGAACCAAAGACACCAAAATGTATGGGTGCTGAACTGAGTTCAGATCCATATGACTATATAAGTTAATGGACTTGAATTGATGAAAACAATGTGTTTTCAGTTTGACTCATAGTTTTGTAGTTAAGTGGAGATGAAAGGTGACTGCTGGAGGGTTGCATTAGATCCTAAGATCTAAGTGCAGTGCTCTCAGATCCAAGGCTCCTCACTGACAAAGGCCACAAGCCAGAAACTAGTCTGGGGATATTGGATAAGTAGGCACTAGAAAGGGATTTTATGCACAAGCCTTCTGGCATCCATTGATTACTCTAGCTTGATGTCGGTGGCAATACGTATAGTGAGTTGTGCCTGTTTTAATGCAAGCATTAAAATAGAATGGAAGTTTAATGATACAGTTTTTAATTTGAGTGAATAAAATCAAGAATAAGAATGCCATCTGCTTTGATCTAGAGTTTTGGTAGCTGGTAATTATGCTAGTCGTCTTAATTTAAAAGGTAACTACAAATTTCTTTTGTAATGGTTAAACATAATCTATAAAGAATTCAGTTTTGTAATTGACCAATCTTATCATCCTAGTGATAGAAGAAGCAGAGTTTGCTATAGATTGAACGAAGATACTTTGATTCCTCTTTGGAACCTTATAGGTAAATTTGTAATATATATGTTCTTATCATTGCAGTTGTTATTATTATGCAACTATTTATGTGGTAAACAAAGCTGGTTCATCTGCTGATTAACAAACATCAGCCAATATGATGCATTTACTGGTGTTTTACCCCTAACTTTAATCATTCATCTCAATCTTAAATATCAGTTGTGTTTTTAAAGACAGGATGAATATATTTGTGGAAAATCTATTTTTAAAGATATTTACAATAATGACAGTCAAAACTAAGTGATGATCCTTATTCCAGATGGCTGTAAAGTCATTAGCCAAGATTTGTGGCTGAAGCCAGAGACTACTAAAAATCTTCTGATTTCAATCAGTATGACCTTCAAGGATGACTATTTATTTAGGTTACCCATGATTTCATATTACTTTCAAGTGGAGGAAGAGTAAATGAATTGAAATAAGAACTGTTTAATATTAAATGGGACATTATTGGACTTCATGCAATGAGATGATAAAATAAAGAAACAGATATTTGGAAAAATAAGATATGAATTTTATTACAAAGGAACAATTGGTGTGAGGCTGATTATACATAAAAAAGTGACAGAATAACATTGTAAAGACTGGTGATATATCACAAAGAGTGTCAAGATTAGTTATTCAAATTAATAGACCACATGCAAATAATTCAAGTTTATGCTCCATCAAATCCTTATTATGTTGAAGAAATAGACAATTTTTATATAGATATCATCATCATCATCAACCATTATCAATCCACTGCATGATGAAGGTCTCTCCAAGTTCAATTCATCTTTTCCTATCTTTAGTTTCTCTTCTCCACATCACCCCTGCACACTTTCTTATTTCATCCACCCATCTCACATGTGGTCTCTTTCTGGGTCTTTTACAATCTCTTGGAATCCAGTTTAAAATTTCAATTGTCCATCTGTTATCATCTCTTCTAACAATATGTCCAGCCCAACTCCACTTCAGTCTTTTAATTTTTTCAATGAGGTCAGTAACACCTGTTTGTTCTCTTACCCATACATTGCATTTTCAGGTGTTTGTTCTCTTACCCATACATTGCATTTTCGATCCCTTCTTGTTATTCCCAACATGCATCTCTTCATACTTCTTTGAGTGGTCTGAAGTCTCTGTATTGCTTTTCTATTAAGTGTCCAAGCCTCAGATCCATAAGTAAGAACTGGCAAAATACATTTATTAAAAATCTTCCTTTTCAAACACATAGGCATATTTCCTTTTAGTATCAAGTTGCTTAACATCACACCAAACAGTATTTTAAAATTGTCACAGAGATTTTAATGCTATAATCTGAAAATGATTGAAAAATGAAAAAAATGTTGCCAAATTTGGTTGTTGATGAGAGAAAAGTTGTGGAATATGCTGAAAAATTGAATAATATGAATTCTTTAATAAAAATGCCAGAGAGAAATGTATCCAGAAATATTTTCAAATGAAGATTCAGCAGAATTGGATTATATTTTGAAAATATGTATTTCAAGATTGTAATATTTTTTATAGTACCTAATAGATTCCACACAGGAAGTGATTGTCAAATAGTGAGATGTAAAATGTATGTTAAAGTAAAATTAGAAAGCCAAAAACTATTAAGAAAGACTGTCTTAACAATTGATATTTGTAATCTTCGGAAAGACTATAGTGAATTTATATTAGAACTTGGTAATAATTTTGAAGTAGTTTTATCCGAGATATATACAACTGGTTTAAAGTTGAATTTAAAACAACCAAAAAATAAAACAAGCTGTATTTAAAAATGGTTTTAGTACAGTGGATCTCATCTAAATAATGAGAGATCTTATAAGAAATATCAATCAAAACAAGTTACTATTATGCTTTGAATATGTAAATAGATCACCCAAAAAAACAAACAAACTGGAAATAGTCTGAACAGGCACTAACCTGTATTCAATGCACTTTAAAATTCGCAATAATCAAGCATATTTTGTCAATAGAGGAATCTTCCAAACCATGACACAAGAGAGCGACTACCATTTTCCCAATTTCCAGACTCTTTCTCCACATCACACCAGAAAATTTTCTTATTTCATCTGTCCATTTCACATGGGATTTATTTCTAAGTATTTTACAATCTCTTGAATGCAGTTTAAGATTTCAGTTGTTCATCTATTATCATCTCTTCTAGGAATATGTTCAGATCAGCTCTGTTTTAGTCTCTTAATTCCTCCAGTGATATTAGTAATATCTGTTTGTTCTCTCATTCATGTATTTTGTTTTCGATTTCTTCTTGTTACTTCTAACTTACTTCTCTCCATACTTCATTAAATGGTCTGAAATCTTTGTACTGCTCTTCTACTAAGTATCCAAGTCTCAGATTTATAAGTAAGAACTGATAATGGCTCCATCTATAATTTCTAATATATATCAAAAGTATTTCTGGATTTTTTATCTGATATATCTATATCATTTAGCCATTTGATATATAACTTCACCAATATATTTTTATTTATTTCTGCACCTATTCCTTTTAAAATATTGATTATATTTCTATCAATACCAGAAGTTTTTTTCTTTCTTATTAATTTAATTGCATGTCTCACTTCTTTTATTTAAAATACTGGACAATTCAGAAGTTATAGCAATTGTAAGGAATACTTTGTTTTCTTGTCTTTATTGCTATATAATTCTTTATATAATTCATCCATCCATTTCATGATCTCATCTCTCTCTTTTTATAATAATTCCATCTTTTTTCTTTTTAATGTAGAAATAAATTTTCTCTCAATTTCAAAATAATATTTTACATGTTAAAATTTTTATTTTTTTCAATAGCTTTCTTTGCTAATTCACAATTATATTTTATTATATCGTTATTCTTTTTTGTATCATTTTATAAACTTTAGACATTCAATTTTTTTTAAATGGATCATTTTTATATATTTTCTTTTTTTTTCTTCATCCATTGTCGTTTCAGTAGAAAATTTATCGGTGAACTGTGTAGCTTTCTTGTATCAGCTGTCTATGTTACAGTTCTTAATAGTGAATGTTATTTTTCCATTGATTTCATTCACATATAAACCAACTTCAAAATCGTTATTAAACCAAGAGAAAGAAATGTAAATTTTATATTTGTTCATTTTGTAATATATATTCTTGGCAGGATGTATAAAATTAATTTCAATACTTGATACAAAAATATTTTATCTCGTCATTTCACTTTAGCGATAACAATACAATAGACATATTTTGGTATTTACAAATTCCATTGTCTGTTTGCATTTTTTTAAACAAAAAACAGTATTTAAGAAAATAAAAATCTTCACTCAAGGAATTATTAAAACTGTCTATAAATATGATTAAGGTTATTATTATTTAAAATATCCATTGCTAAATAATCAAACTATTACATTTATCTTATTGGAATTTTATTATTTCTACAATTGATGTGATGTATTGTGGCTTCTCCTTAAACGAAGTCAAATAATAAGTACACCTCTGCCATCTATTATTTGCATTGACAACTATAATCTAAAATATTATCAATAAAAATAACGCGTAAATGTATTATATATATTAAAATAATGAAAATAAATAGTTATTGATAAAAAAAATCAATATATTTCGTTTACTTTTTAAATTTTAATATGCAAAAATTTTCTAATAACTATACTTTTTAATTAGAATAAAAACTACAGTTATTTGGGATTTTTTTTTTTTAGAATATCAACTTTTTTTTTCATGTGTCATAGCATCAGCCGGGAAGCGAACCCGCTAACCCGGGACAACTGCTTGTAAAGCAGCTGTCGCTGACCTCTCGATCACCAATGCTTGACTAGAATATCAACTTTTAATGATTAAAACAACAACAACAATAAAAAATAATTTTGCTTAAAACGGAAAAACAATAGAAATAAAGATAATAGTAATATTATATTAAATAAATAAAAACTAATTAAAGGCTATTAAGACCATGCTTTTAATTCTTTTAAAAATGCACATATTATAATCTTCATCTTAATATTTCACTTTGAAAGGCAGACAAGTTACATCATCATAAAACTCAATTTTTAATTAATTCTGCCAGACGTAATTTATTCATCACATTACTGAATCCAGAAGCTTTTTGACAGTGTTAACTATACTGCATGATTCAAAATCGTAGAATACGATCATGTGATATCATTTTTACGATCATGTGATATCATTTTTGTGAATGAGATGCTATTCACACATTTCAGAATGTTAAATTCTACATTAGAAAAATTTATTGCTCCATTGTTATTTTACACATATGTCAAAAAAATAATTAATGCAATCGAACAAAGTGCATTTAAATCAATATTTATGTGTTGTTGTTTTTTTCATTTTAAGAAAGACGTTTTAATAAGTAACTTAAATATATATACACTATATAACAGTTCATATAAATGACTGTTAGCTACTTATAAAATTGGTCTGCTTGGGTATATGTGCCATCCTATGAATATAATATTTATAGCTTTTCTACCTAACTGTGACTGCTACCAAACCAGACATATATCCAGAAACCAATGTCTTTGTAGTATACCTCGATGGGAAACAACTTACAAAAACTTTGAAAATTATAAAAAAATAATCCACACATTGAACAGACTTATAAGAGATGTTTTTTTAAATCATTCATTGGAGAAAATAATATAAAAGCCTTTGATTTAATGAATAGATGATATCGTTAAAATTCCTAGAAGCTAATTGCAATGGCAGGGGTATCCTTATTAGTTATAAAAATATGTTAATGTAAGATTTTTTATATAAATAGAAAAAAAACTGTTTATACACTTGAAAACAACTTTGCTTTATCTAGTATGCATAAAATTTTCTATTATGAAAAACATTTTCTACTACAGAAATGTTATGACCATTTATATACCAAAGAGAATCTGATGCTGCATATTATCACATTTTTTTTGTATGTCAAGAATATAGGCCTTAGTCCCTAGCCTGAAATAACTTCAATCAACTAATCTGGAAAGATGCTGATCATAATATCTGACAAAATGTATTAAAAAATTAAATAGGTCTGAAGTTTTGCATGATGTATTTTGATTCCAAAGTAATGCAAATTTTTATATTATTATTATTTTTAATGTGTCAAAGCGTCGACCGAGAAGCGAACCTCAGGACAACTGCTTGTAAGGCAGCTGTGCTAGCCACTCGGCTACCAACGCTTGACCAATTTATTATTGACTAGGATTGTAAGGCTGGAAAATCTAACAACTCAGTATTCTATTACTAATCACTATTAAAAAATATCTGGTGAAAATTCCATACTATTCTAAGAAAGCACATAAAATCTCCCCCATTTTTATCTTTAAAAGAAGGGATCTGATAGAGATTACAACTTGCATTATTTAGTTTTAGAATTTATATTGACCACATTCTTTATAGACTTTACCTTTAATGGCTGTCATAAGAAGAAAATTGTCAATTGAAGATGATGTTCTAACATTGAATGATGCAGAAAAAATATTTGTTTATTAAAAGAGATACATAATCAGAGATGATGCCTAATTATAAATTGACTTTAGCATTGAATATATTAGTGATAGAAAAATAACTCTAGTAGAAAGATATATCATTGATATTAACAAATACAATGGAAATATATATATATATATTGCTTATAACAGTTCTTTCATATACGCTTCAATGCAAACAAATTTTCTTAAAAACTTCTTTATTTTCTTTACAGTTTCGACTGTCCAGCAGTCTTCATTTCTCTGCTTCAAATATATAAAAAAAGCAGAGAAGCATATAGCTCTGATGAAGACTGCTGGGGAGTCAAAACTGTAAGGAAAATAAAGAAGTTTTTAAGAAAATTTGTTTGCATTGAAGTGTATATGAAAGAACAGTTACAAGCAATATATATATGAATATATGAAGATATGCAAAGAACATGAAAGAGAAGAATAAAAGAATATACAATTGAAATAGTTGCACCTTTTTTAGTACCGTATGTAATTTTTTTCTGATTATCACATATTATATATCTGAATGGAGTAAAACATGTTTGTATTTGAATTTATTTTTAGAAAGATTACTTATAAGTCTGTAAGTACAGATATATAGTGATTAGAATGACAATTCTTTGAACAATTGGTTATTATACTTATATAGCAGTATATTCTTTTTAATTCAGTTATGATGTGTAGCATAATTTATCTGCGCTCTTATACTTCTAAAGTAAACATGATAAGAAAAAAATGCTTAAAACATTTTTACCTATTTTTTTCTTGAATTTATTTTCTAGATTTGATAGTGTGATGTGTAAAATGGACATAATTATAAGAAATTAAGTTTTTCTAAGACAATTAATTATCTCTTCACTTATAATTTCTGTTTGAAATTTTGGAATATTACATTTGTTGTTCAATGAATATGTCCAAATTATATTTTTAGCATGTTTTGCAGATGAAGAGAAGACCACAAAAAATTTCTGAATACCAGTATATAATTTTATTTGAAGATAAAAAAACAATCAATATTACTTATGTAATTAATTATTATCTTTAATATACCATTAAACATCACATGATCACCATTTCTTATGCTTGCTCATAACTATTATTAAAATGGCAGAACTCTCTATAGGTCAGACCTATATGACTATATAAGTTAATGAGTTTGGATTGAAAATATTATTATGTTTTCAATTTTATTCTCATAGTTTTGTAGTTAAATAGAGATAAAAGGTGGCTGTTGGAGGGTTGCACTACATCCTAAGATCTAGGTGCAGTGCTGTTAGATCCAAGATTCCTCACTGGCAAAAGCCACAAGCCAGAAACTAGTCTGGGGATATTGGATGAGTAGGCACTAGATAGGGATTTTATGCATAAGCCTTTTGGCATCCATTGATTACTCTGGCTTGCACTGGAAGCACTACTGTATGGAGAGTTTTGCCTGTTTTTATCTTTAATATAAAAATACTTGCCTTTGTTCCATATAATTTATCTTGTGGAAGAAAAAATATTTATGTGTGTTAATCTCATTTGTATTCTAAAAAAATGTATGCACCCATTTGTACTATTTTTTATAGAACATTGTTTACAAAAAAGATCATCAACTATCAACAGGCATAAAATTTGGTAATAAATCCACCAATAAAGATTAAAGAAATTTATTAGCATTATATAGATGACTTTGTTTATCAAATATAAAGTATTTGAATCAGTTAAATGCAATGTAGAGGGCTAAGAATGCATTTTAGTTGACAATTATGTAGAATAATTGTTAGACATTTTTTTTCAATCTCATTACATTTATGCCCTTAGTGCAAGCTTTAATAATCAATAAATGCCATATGGTAATGCTTCACAAGTCCATATCCAGTGCTGCCCTATCCAAATATTTCCAGAGTAATTTCTAGCTTGTGACTTTTATCAGTGAAGAGCTTTTTTAGTTTTGAACAGAGCAGTTGGACCTTTTGGATTAACCACTTTTTACTTTTTGTTATATAGTATTTTCAAACTACCACCCCAAACTGAAAAATATGTACATTTTTCAAACCAAACCAATTTCCTTGCATACTTATATATATTTAGTTCAATTTCTATATATTATAGTAACTTCAGTTTTTTAAGTTACCTTAATCACCTTTATTCTTTGGACAGAATTGATGTTGAAACTATTAAGAGCCACTTGACCTACAAACCATCTCAATCTTTGCTTACCCATTTTGCTATCAATTAGCAATATATTATTTAATAGACTACTAATAGATAGCAAAAGATGTAAGCAAAAATATGTGATGTTTCATAGTCATAAAATTATTGTTATATGCGATCCTATTACATGGCATCCTATAAATAAGATAATCTTTCTTAATTGTTAAAACTATTATTTGTGTATTTAAAATATTATATGTATATAGTATTGGAAATCTTTCATTCTTTAACTAACATTTTTGTCATGTGATGCACTATTTTGGCTCAAAGTTTTACTAACAAGAATCTCTCTATCATTTTTGTTAAGTATATATTTATTTTACTATATTTAGTTTGTAATCATTTTTTAAATATATTCTATCTTTATAAAGAAACATTGTATTTTATAAACAAAGAGCTTTTGCTCAACAAGCAAATAATATAATTTAATATATATATATTGTAACCTTCTCTTTCTTCTGCTTCAATCCTATCATTAGCTTAGCTCAAACATCTAAATATAGAACATACAGAAATGCCACTTTATGTGACTCAATATTTAACTAGAAACATATAATATATAAAAACATAAGGTAGACTTAAGAGACAGACATAATATGGTGGTTTTAACATTGAGAGGCATATAGAATATGCTCCCCAATGGAATTCCTATTGTAGAAATTTTCCAGTTACTATCCTAACATAATCATTAGGAAAATACCCACAACAGACAATGACTAACATAAACATTCATTAAAAATAACAATTATTCTACCCTTCACTTATTTAATAAACTATATAAAACATATTGAAATTACATGAACACTAAAATACTTTATAATAACTACCACTAACTTATGGATATTTCAAGGATAATAATGATTCTCTTATAATATAATAACAATTACTATCAGAAAGATAATTCGATAATAGAAGGGCTTTTATTAAGATCTAATCATCTCAATAATAATCACACCTCACATTATAAAAGTAAATTAAATTCTCTTCTTAAAAATAATAATAATAATAATAATAATAATAATAATAATAATAATAATAATAATAATAATAATAATAATAATAATAATAATAATAATAATAATAATAATAATAATAATAATAATAATAATAATAATAATAATAATAATAATAATAATAATAATAATAATAATAATAATAATAAGAAGAAGAAGAAGAAGAAGAAGAAGAAGAAGAAGAAGAAAACATCTGCTGAAATGATGGAGGCTATTACTCCAGATCTGCCTACCGAAATAGAAATCCACACTGAAGACAGGCGCAAATCAAGGCATCCACTAAAGAAGATATAAAAAGGTGAGAATTGAACAAGAGAATCCTCACAGTGAGCAGGAAATATATAATTGGGCTGTAGCAGTGGATGAAGAGAGTGGCCTGGTGTTTCAAGATGTAGTGGAAATCGGAGAAGAAAAGTAGGAAGACATGAATTCCTAAACTCAAAGGAAAAAAAAAATTATTAATAAAACTTAAAATTGCTGTTTTAAATGTCAGAGGACTTAATGCAATCAATAAAAATTTCAAAGTCACAAATTGGATAAATCAAATACGAGCCCATATAACAGGATTATTAGAAACAAAGATATATGCAGGCTCAGCAATAAATCCAGCTACCTGCCTGAGGGTCCAGGGCTTCTCTGCATGTTCCAGAGATTCATCCTCCCCTTCTACAGGAACTGGAATAGTAATTGCTCAAGATTACCCTTTTGAAAATTTCAAAATACTTTACATTGATTCAAACCTTCTAATAATAACACTGACTCAAAAATAATTACAATGAATATAGTGCTTGTATATATGCCAGTAGAAAAGCAAAAGGTAGAATCTATAATTTATAATATAAATTCAATTCTTGCCATGAATGCAAGCCTCACTGTTCTGGTTGGGGACTGCAACTCATCTTATGAAGAACTTATACAGAAATTACTCCTATTGGACAATAATGTGATTAATTAACATTCCTAAAGTAGATACACTCGTGTAAAATTACCCATATAGATATGTACTTTTTAAAAAATGAATATGGTAGCACTTGAAATTGAACTGACAATAATAAGATTCAATATGTATCTTGCTATGGCATTGTAATACTATGTAACTAAAAGGATCAATAAAGTTTACTATTGTTGAAACTTAATAATAATAATAATAATAATAATAATAATAATAATAATAATAATAATAATAATAATAACAACAACAACAACAACATAAGATTAACATTTACCATTTTCTACCGTATTTCCAATTAAATAATTTAATTGCTCTTAAATATCTAATATCTTCATTATACAAATATTAATTATAAAACAGAATAATAATTTTACTACAATCAAAAGCTTTACAGTACAACTATACCATCTTCCCATTTTTACTCACTTCACTACCTTAATTTGATTAGCAATTTTACTCTTTTTAATTACATCTTTTAAAAATATGAGCCTTGTAATATTCTATCAAGAACATCCCCTTTTGATATAATATAGTATTTTAAAATTTAATCTAAAGATAAATTATTTATTTTAAATAATAATAATAATAATAATAATAATAATAATAATAATAATAATAATAATAATAATAATAATAATAATAATAATAATAATAATAATAATAATAATAATAATAATAATAATAATAATAATAATAATAATAATAATAATAATAATAATGCGACTTTGAAAATATTATGACTTTCAGTGAATGCTCCATTTAGATAATATTATTAAATAGCACTTCTTAAATAATTATATTATCAAATAATGAATCATTAATTTATCAAGTTCTTCTTTAAAGTCAGACCAAGTTCTTTTTCTTTACAACATCTTATGCACAGATTATCCAATAATTATGTTTTTGATTGTAATCATTTTATATAATTTCTGTGTTTTGATATGTTTTTGTGATGAAAATAATTCTGAGTAGTCAAGCGTTGTTAGCCGAAAGGTCAGCACAGCCATGTTGCAAGCAAGCAGTTGGTTGCAGACAGTTGTTGCGGGTTCACCTCCCGGCCGATGCTTTGACATATGAAAAAAAAATTATTCTGAGTAGAAATAAACACATCAGTCCAAGATTTATATTAAAACAACTGTTTATTTTAACAATTATAACAATAGATTACAATTTAGCACTTATTAAATAACATAGTTAAATTCTAAAATACATATGAAATAATTAAAAAGTATGTACAATTATTTACATTGAAAAATAAATAAATTGTACAAACATACTTCTTTTCAACTTAACATTTATATTATATAATTATTCTATTCCTCAAATATCAATTTCACTATTATCAACATGTATACTTTCTTTCATGTTGATAATTTTACTATTCATGAGTTCTTCTTCTGGGTTCAGCTTTTTAATCCTCTTTCATCTAATGATATAATATATTACTATTTTCAATATGTACGTAAAGATACAACACTTTATTACCTTTCATAATGTAAATCTGCATAAACTCTATTCATAAAATTTACATATAAAATTTTGGTTTATGTTATTATAATTTTTAATATAATATTGATATATTAAAATAATTAAGTGAATCAACATCCCTTAATAATAATGGTCATTCATTCTGTTCATTTTTTACTTCTTTTCATTCACTTTTTCATTCTTATTTTTCATCTCATATTTTATCTTTTAGATTAAATCAGTCAGATTTTACTTAACTACTAAAATATTTGTTTTGCATTTATTATTGTTCTTCTAAAACCAATCTTCTACTACCTAGGAAGGCAACTATAATATTTCTAAAGAATAATTAGTCTACTTACAGTGCTCATTATATATCTTTCTTTACCATATCCCAAAACTTTATAGATAAAAAACTGTTTTTTAATAAATTATTATCTCTAAATATAGGAATAAAGGTCTCCTTTCCTAAGTGAATGCCATAATTTGACATGTAGTCATTTTTCTATAAATAATTCTACCTCAATATCCAAGCTTATCTATTAAGGTCCTATGGAAAATAACATCCATGTCTTGTGGAAATTCCTCTTATCTCATACTGCAGTACATATATTGGTGTCACATAGACCGATCCCATTGTAATATTTTAATCAGTTCTTCAGGAAGGTGTTTCATCCTATCCTCGAATTATAATTTATCTTATTATGCTGTATATTTGTAGCATCAATGAACATAAGCTACTTCACCACTAATATTACAATCTCATCTTCCACTCAGATATTCTTCTATAATATTAACAATTATATTACAAAACAAATCATGTCTTATGATAAAGATCAACATTATACTTTTTATCACACAAAATTGAGATCCTAGTTATTTTATTACTTTTACCATTTATTCTCTTGCATTTCTTCATATTTTCGTTTGAGATTCAGATAGCATAGGTAAATATATTCAAATACAAATAGAATTACAGAAATCAGAAAAGATTAAAGTAAATTAATTACAGATAACAACAAAGAGTGAATTAAAGGAAATTTAACATCTGAAATCATCATAATTTTCACAAACATAAGATAAAAGTCCTATCAACTGATAAAAAATTCTAGTGAAAAAAGTTCAATCAAAATGCACTTCAGAGTATGTTTCAATAGATAACAATTTGAAAAACCATTTTGTCTGGCAGGAAAATTGCATTAATACTAGTAATAATCATATAGATAGATGCTTGATATTTCAATACCTAAGTGGCAGTTTGAATGCAACTTCTTTTAATGGACCAGAGTTTTCTCCACTTTTACTTTAAGTCTATCATTCAATACATCACACAGGTTCCATTGTATCATTTGATAGATAAAATGCTCTCCCAATAAAATATGAATACTTATAATTGTAATGGGAATATTTTGATGTAGATAGTTTGTAAAACATTTTGATGTATATACTTTTAAATCACCTAAAATTAATGTAAAAATAAATAAATGGAAATCTATAATGAATATTATAGGTTTGTTAATGTTACTTTGATGACAACATCACATTAACCTATATTCTTGTAACTTAACCTTTTGCTTTTTAATAATGATGAAGAGTTGAGCAATTTTAAATAATCAAAATATTGTATTAATGAAAGATCTAAGACATTACATTATTGAGGCAAAACAAAGGAGGAAATTAATCTGAGAAATCTAAAAGATTTAACTTTGTAGCCCAACAAATAAATTTCTGGAGCTGGTCTTTGTAATAGATCGTTTTACATTCACTTTACAAGTGATTCTCATGTTAATCATGTAACAAAGTAAAATCAGAGTATTACCATGTATATAATTGAATATATCAAAGACTTATACACATCATCTATTATTTTATTTCCACAATGAGCAAATAAAGTTGCTTAAATTCTCTGAGTATATTGTACGATTTGGCACTATGGTTTAGTTCAAGCAGTTTAGGTCTTATTCTACCTCTACCATTTGTGATTTTCAAACTTCTAATGAACATTAAAGCAGTAAACAATTTGATCATTATTTAATGCTCCAAGTTATAATTCTAAAGTTTAATTAACACATTAAAAGCACGATTAGAATATTTTATTAAGTTTCAAACACGATAGTAGCCATACTGGAACTTAATATCAAAAATGTTGAATTGTTAAAATTTACAAGATTTTTATTATTCAAATTTTACAAAAATAAAATATCCATAAATGTATCAAAAACAGTAAAATCATATCCACATCAAAAAAGTAGTTTACGTGTAGATAATGCAGAACAGTCTATCTATATCCAGAATAAAATGATGATTTCAATAAATGAAATTTCAAGACAGTTCATGATGTCTGCATCAAAAAACTGTCAAAATCATAATGATCAATTTTACAAATTTTTGGCGAAGCTTTCTATTATAAATACTTCTAATAATCAACAAAACCATTAAAACACCCCATATCCTCATCTTCCACAATACTTTTAAATAAAAGTACTTCCTATTCTCCAGTTCTACATTCTAATGTAAGTTTAGAGTAATCAATAGATACCAGGAAGTAATGCTTAATAAGTCTCTATTTAGTGTTGTTTTATTCATATCTCCTGAATAGTTTCAAGCTCATACTTTTTACCAGTGTAGTTTTGAATATGGATCTAATACAACTGGTTTTTTTTAGTTGTAACGTGCCTTTTTTAGTAGCCATCTTTTATTCTTTTGCAACTATTTAACTAATAGTCTGAAATCTCAAAAAAACACTTTAACATTTTGAAACCAACTTCTTTGCATAGTTATATAGAACCAATACCAGTTCAGTATAAATATACTTTGGATCCTCAGTTTTCCAATAACTGAAAGCGGTTATATTCCTTTATTGAGATTGTCATAAGCTAACAAAACCCTACATTTTATGCAGTATTTTTAAGCAAATCTATTTTTTATATTGTAATTCTATTATCTAGGAAAAATAAATAGATTTGCTACTTAAAAGAAACATCTAAGTTGGGATCATATGATCTTTTGTTGGTTGTATGACAATCTTGGCCAAGGAATAAAAATGCTTATAGTTTTTTTTTTAAAAAAATAAGAATATCAAAATATATAGATAATGAATTAGTACCAGGTCTGTGCAAGGAACTTTGATGTTTTTGAATTTCAGATTGAAAGTTTAATAGTAAAAGAAAGTTTATTGATGAAGAAAAGGTGCATTGGATCCAAAAAATTTAGGTGCATCAGATCAGGGTTCAAAACTCTTCACTGATAAATTCCATAAGCTAAAAAGTAATATATAGGCATGGGTAAATGAACTCTAAGCAGTCACTGGCATCTATTATTTATTCAAGTTTGCACTAAATAGCAGAAATGGATTGAAAGAAACAGATTTGCTACTTTAACAATCTATCTGATGATATTTGTTTACACAATGAATTTCATTTTTCATATTTTTAAATGTGGATTTCGCTTGCACAATATTTAAAAGATTTTTGATGGTGAAGAAGAGGTGTTAGTCAAGTGTTGGTTGCCTTATGGTTAGCATAGCTGCCTTCCAAGCAGCTGGCCAGGATCGCTTCCCGATCAATGCTTTGACATATGAAAAAAAAAGGTGTTATCTTTGTCTATATTTAATTTACATTGCAGTATGACTTTATAATATATGTTTTGTTCTTAACAAAGATAATTTAATACAGGTTCTAAAAATCTCAATCATAATGCATTATAAATATTTCATTGTTTATTATAAAGATGATTAAATGATTGTTTTTTAAGAGTTCATAAAACATTCAAGCACTGTAGTGACAGTGATCAAGGAGCTGTGGTTGGATCATAAAATCCAGAGTTCATAACTCTGGCATTGTGGTAAACAATGACATAGGGTATTTATATCTTAAACTATTTTATCTCATTATTTAAATTATAAATAATAACGTAGCTTAAACCACAGCACATGTGCTTTATAGATGGAACACTTTAAACTAAGTACTCTCCTTGCCAAACACAAGATAAAGTCTTTCTAAAATTAATTTTAATTGAAATATTGTTGACTTGAGGACGATGACATGCCATCACCCCAGATTCACCAACACTTTGCCATCACCCCAGGGATGACCACCCTGGCTCCCCCATCCCGTTATAATAAATAAAAGTTATTTACATTTTAACAGTTTATATAAGATAATAAATGTTCAAATATGTGTTATACATTGTTAAGAGCAAAGAAATAATTCTAAATAATAAACACGAAATACCTTATTATCTTAAAATACGCATTATCTGCACAATTAGTCTAAGAGAGCGCATAATGTTTCACATTTTTTATAATGAGACAGAATAGTTAGGTCGATATATGGATAAATAACTGAAATACAAGCTTATTATATACCTGTATCAATATATGTAATATATAGGACATAAGAGCACAGACTTTCACATGACCCACAACTCAACATCCTATCTCATATCATTGATACACTTGAACACATATATGTCAAAAAGATAACTAATCACCAATAAATGTATTTCATGCTAAACCAGCAATCATCAGTTGGTCCAGATTACCATCTCTACACATATATGCAATAAGTGCTCAGATATATATTAAGATAGCCAATCTTCATACTTTAATGGACAGGCTTCAATCCACTCCACACTCCAACTCTTCAACTGTCCATCCAATTGAAAATCTGATGATGGAATGCTCAAAGGGCACCCTGAGGCCGAGATTCTTGTCACACCCATGTTGACCTATAAGTCAATCTGACCCCTCATGTACAGGACGTAATCCATTTAATACATATACAAGGGATGGGCAGACATCTCTACTATGTAATAACTGAAATGCAAGCTTATTATATACCTGTATCAATATATGTAATATATAGGTCATATGAGCACAGACTTTCACACGACCCACAATTCACCACTCTATCTGATATCACTGATATACTTGAACACATATATGTCAAAAAGATAAATAAAAGCCTGTCCATTAAAGTATAAAGATTGGCTATCTTAATATATAGCTGAGCACTTATTGCATATATGTGTAGAGATGGTAATCTGGACCAACTGATGATTGCTGGTTTAGCATGAAATACGTATATTGGTGATTATTTATCTTTTCGACATGTATGTGTTCAAGTGTATCAGTGATATGAGATAGAGTGGTGAGTTGTGGGTCGTGTGAAAATGCGTGTAAAGTAAAATTATTAAGAAATATTTTTAATTATTTAAAACTATCAAAAAAATAATAATAATAAATAACTAAACACGTAAATGATTACGATAAAAGTAATATTATTGTTGTTTAAAAAACAGTCACATACACATATAATTTTTTTAAAAAGTTTTTATTGGCTATTCTTAAACCGAAATGTAGCTTGTTTAGCAGAATAAAAGCACTTTTACAGCCTAACTTCAATTACTGAAGTTATAATAATTAAGTTAATCTATTTTATCGGCATTTTATAATAATATAACTATTAAAAGTACTTTTCATTTTCAAGTTTTCTTCTATAAAATTCAGAATGAGTATCGAAATAATTTCTCTTTGGAGACTCATATTTTCACAGCCCTGTGTAACGTAGTTCAGAAGAGGTTTTATTGAATGACAAGATCAATTACGGTTTCACATATACTAAAACAATAATTGTTAATGTTTGGAACTATAAAAAGATATCACTTTAATGGCAACATTTATTGCAAAATAATGTCATAAACAAAAAAAAAAAAAGTCAAGACAAACTTTTTTTCTTTAAAAATACATGCGTTAGAAGATAAAACAGAAAATAGTGAGTTTAACAAATCTTACTAAATCATGTTTTATAATAATTTTTTATAATGCAAACCAATAAAATATATTTCTTGATATTTTCTTACAGTTTCGACTGACCAGTAATCTTCTTTACACTTATAATATTCAAATATATATAACGAAATAAAATTTGATCACCATCAGCTGCCATTGTTTTGTATTTTCTTAGTATAGTTTGTTATATTATTTCCAATTTTAGAACTATGTAATAAATATTAACAAATTAATGAGCACTAATATTTATGACATAGTTCTAAAATTGAAATGATGTAATAAACTAGTAACATGTGTCTTAATTTGATACGCTTGTAATTATAAATAAAATAAAGAGCGTGCTAATAGCTCTAACAAGGTTCATCGATAAATGCCACAAGAGAGAGCATTTAAAATCTGTTATCTAGAAATTATCCCCAATCCCAGACCAGTTTCTAGCTATTGACTGTTCTTAGTGAAGCCCTAGAATATTTCAGACATTAGATCCAAATTAGCAACTCGAAGCCAGCACTTTAAGTAGAAAATCTGAAAATTTCAGACACCTGTATGTCTTCAAATCCAGATATAAAAGCAAAACTATAATAGTAAATAAAATAAAGTTATATATTATAGTTTTGCTTTTAAGTCATAAGAAATGTTATATTGCTAAAGCTATTAATATACGGTATGGCTGAAGATTTCCCAGCCCTATATAGTTATTTGTTAAATATGGATTTGAAGACATATAGTTGTCAGAAAATTTCAGATTTTCTATTTAAAAGTTAACTATCAGATAAGTGCTGGCTTTAAGTTAGTAATTTGTATCTAGTGTCTGAAATATCCTAGTGCCTCACTGAGGAAAGTCAATAGCTAGAAACTGGTCTTGAGTTGAGAATAATTTCTAGATAAAGGTTTTAAATGTTTTCTCTTGCAGCAATTATCAATAAAACTTGTTAGAGCTATTAGCACACTCTTTAGTTTATAATTAAAAGCTTATCAAATTAAATCATGTGACGTGAGACTTTATTTTTATTTACTATTATAGTTTTGCTTTTAAATATTAAGCAATGTTATACTGCTAAAGCTATTAATATATGGTATGGCTGAATATTTCTCAGTCCCATATAGCTATTTAAATTAAATAGCTGGTTTTGAAGACATATAAGTGTCTGAAAATTTCAGACTTTTTACATAAAAGTTAACTATCAAATAAGTGCTGGCTTCAAGTTGGTAATTTGGATGTAGTGTCTAAAATATTCTAGCAGCTCACTGAGAAAAGCCACTAACTATAAACTGGTCTGGAACTGGAGATAATTTCTAGATAGAGATTTCCAATGCTTTCTCTTGCTGCATTTATCGATAAAGCTTGCTAGAACTATTAGCACACTTTTTAGTTTATACACCTGGGTCTTGTTTTATGCGGTAGATAGGTTCCTCAGAAAATGTGCACAAAAGAAATCGCACAAAAATAGACTTAACTTACCTTGAAAAATGGGGGATAGGTTCCAGTAATTTTCAGAAATCATATAAAAGCAAAGCAACAAGGAAAAATTACTTTAAAATTCGCATTAAAAAAATAAGGAAATAAAGTATGACTAATAAAAAATTTTTAAATATTTAAAAAAAATTAATACAAGACAAACTTTTTTTACTTTTTTTTATTAACTACAGTATTTAATTTTACATTTTTTCATACATATTTTAATCAGTACCACTATTTGACAATATGCGTTCGTTTGTGAACTGGTAAGAAATCAGATTCGTGATGTGATATACAACTAGCGCCACATTCAGTCTTGTGCTGTGTTAATGGTTTTATGTTTCTATATTAAAAAAATGAGATCACAATCAAAATAAAAAGTTTATACATTATCATTAGAAAAATTATTTTCAGTTTGCAAAATCAATAAAATCTTCATTATTATTTTTTTTAACAATCTAAAAATTTTTTTATTTCTGTTATATCTAACAAAATATGTTTTAAAAGTTTAAAATTTTTGAATATTTATTGTGATATTTTTATACGTAAATATAAATTTATTATTATTATTTACTCATTAGTGTAAGTAGGTTATTTACATAGAAGCTAAGATTCTAAATACAGCTTCAGGCCATATTAACATTAGCTGCTAATATAATGTTATATTTTTGAAAAAAAAAAAGTAATTCAAGTCAAAATAAGTTATTAATAATTTAAATTTCTTGATATCTAATAAATATAGTGAAATATAAAAGACATTGAGAAGAAACATAAATCGCATAACTTCAAAATCGCATTAAAATAATCAGCATAAAATGAGACCCAAGTGTAATTACAAGTTTATCAAATTAAATTATGTGATGTGAGACTATTTTTTTTACTATTATAATTTTGCTTTTAAATCTTAAACAATGTTATATTGCTAAGGCTATTAATATATGGTATGGCTGACAATTTCTCAGCCCCATATAATTATTTAAGTTAAATAGCTAGCTTTGAAGACATATAGGTGTCTGAAAATTTCAGATTTTCTACTTGAAAGTTAACTATCAGATAAGTGCTGGCTTCGAGTTGCTAATTTGGATGTAGTGTCTGAAATATCCTGGCATCTCACTGATGAAAGTCACTAGCTAGAAACTGGTCTGGGGCTAGGGATAATTTCTAGATAGAGATTTTCAATGCTTTCTCTTGCGGCATTTATCGATAAAGCTTGTTAGAGCTATTAGCACGCTCTTTATTTGAAATATAAAAAAAACTGTATTAAGAAAATATAAAGCAATGCAAATTACAACTGATGATCTCAAATCTTATTTACTTAGTAACCTTAACTATCTTAAATAAGATAACATTCTTATGAATGAACATAAAAAGGTTGGTTAAGAAAAGCAATAATTTATTATTAATTAACATATTTATTTCTGAGATTTATGATCTTTTTCCATTGGTGGTGCTGCTCTTGGCTACAAAAGATGTTTTCTGTTAACTGAAAGATTTTTGATTCCCTTGAGGATTTAAAGGAATTGAACAGTGCAACTCTTAATATCCATTCCACATGTTTTTGGTATTGCAACTGTTATTACAATGTGATTATTCATAGAGCAAATGAACATGGATGAGCTACTCACTAATATGCATGACCCAAGTTAGTGAGTTTACTGGCCTTTTACCTCTGACTTTAAAATTAAGAAAGATTGCAGTCTTTCTTTTCAGTTACCTGACAGTTCTTAATTGAAATGAGAAATTTCATGAAGGTGAGAAAAAATTGTGTATAAATAATCTTTTTTAAAATATAAATTTGCATTCATGATAGATAAAACTAAATTATGACCTTTATCTCCATTGTACAGTTGCCAGCCAAATTAATGGTAGACATCTGAATGCAGAGGGAGCTAGGAATCACCTGATTGCAGATTCAGGCTGCTTTCAATGATAATTTTTGATGACTTCAATTGCAGATCACTTTTCAATGAAGGATGATCACATGAATTAGAAGAATAATTATCAAATAGTAGAGAGGATATTGATGGACTTTATGAAGTTAGAAGAAAAATTGAAGAGACAATTCATTTAAAAGGTGAACATGCTAAGACAAAAATACTGGAAGCATAAGATGAATGGGCTTTGCTGTAAATAAAAAGTGGAAGAACAATATTGTAAAGATTAAAGGTATATCAGATAGGGTAGCAAGATTAGTTTTTCAAATTAATGGAATACATCAAATACTAATAATTTTGTTTTATGCCCCAATAAGTTTTCATTGGAATTAAGAAGTGGAGGACATTTATATAGATGTACTGCATTTGATCAGACCAAAGAACACTTTAAATTTGTCAAGGGATGTGTTAATGTTAGAATTGGTAAACAAAAGATGAAAATGCTGTGGATAGATTTGATTATTATGATATAAATGAGAGAGTACATAGACTTTAGGAGTTTGCAGAAAACTATATTGTGAATCGTTCTTTGAAAAAAATATTAAATGGAAATGGTTGTGAAAGCATCCAAATGAATTCCTGGAGGTTTGTGATGATGGTGTTCTAGTTGTATTTTTATATTGGACTATTTCCATCATCTAATGTGTGTTGAATGTCTTGAGATAAATTTCATTTTTATTTAAATATTCCAAATACATTCAACTATTAGTCATATTACAGCAAACAAGTTAGTATATGCACCAACTGTTAGTAATATCACAGCAACCAAGTTAGTATATGCACTAACTCTTAATAATATAAACAGGCCAGCAACACCTGAAGAAGAGGGGAGAATAATACCTCTCAAAACATTGTGCATATACTAACCTGTTTATATTACTAACAGTTAGTGTATATACTAACCTGTTTGCTGTGATGTTACTAAAAGTTGATGTATATACTAACCTGTTTGCTGTGATATTACTAACTGTTAAATGTATTTGGAATATTTAAATAAAAATTAAATTTATCTAAAGACATTCAACACACATATTAGATGATGGAATTAGTCCAATATAAAAATACAATCCAAATGAATGTAGAACAGAAATGGATTATTATTTGATTATCATACTCTTGCTTCCGACTGAAATCAATAAGAAGATAATTGATATTCTGTTATATACTGAAAGAAAGCAATAGGAATTTACTAGTAAATTTTCTAATGAGTTAAGAAAATGCATAAAGAAAGTATGATGTTTTTTTAAAGAAATCATCCATTATGAAGAATTGAATATCTTCAAATTATAAAAAGAGTTTCTTGATATTGGAAGAAAAAGTATTTTGCAACAAGAAAATAAAATGAAACTACTATTTAAAGACGAATGGAAGTATTGAACACGTGGAAGAGTACTATAAAGAATTATATAGTAATAAAGAATAATAAAGTATCTCCTACAGTTATTACATCTTTTGAATTGCCTAGCATTTTAAATGGAGTGAGATATGCAATTAAATCTATAAAAAGGGAATACTCAGGTAAAGGATTAAATTATTATTTATATCTTAAAAGAAGCACATGAAGAAATACAAAAATTCTTGGAAAAGTTACATATCACATTGTATTTTTATATTGGACTATTTCCATCATCTTATATGTGTGTTGAATGTCTTTAGAAAATTTAATTTTATTTAAATATTCCAAATACAATCAACTGTTAGTAATATCTACCAACAGCTGAATGTATTTGGAATATTTAAATAAAGTTAAATTTTCCTAAAGACATTCAATACTCATATTAGATGATGGAAATAGTCCAATATAAAAATACAACTAGAATACCATCATCACAAACCTTCATGAAAACATTACATATCAAATGTCTAAATTATGTGCCAGATGATTTGAAGAATGCAATAATAATATTGACATCTAAAAAAGGTGATAAAGAAGATATTAAAATTTACAGACCTATCCATTATGTATTATTACTAATAGTTGAATGTCTTTGAAAAGTTAAAATAAAGTTTGAATTTTTCTAAAAAGAGTTATCAATAAATATTAGATCATAAAAATAGTATAACATGCAATTTCTGCTTAAATGTTATCATCACAATTTTTCAGACAAATGCAGTTATATTAGACTTTTAACATTTCTATACAAAATATTTATCAGGATAATAAATAATAACTCATCTTGAGTGAACATTAGATTATAACCAATCAAAAGACCAAGCTGATTTTAAAATAGTTTTAGCATAGCGGATCAAATCCAAGTATTGAGAGAAGTTATAGAGAGAATAGATAAGTATGAATTGTTATTATATTTTGGAATTACTGTAGTATGAAAATGCACAGGACTCTATAAACAATGATTAAAGCAACTGCAGTAATTACATCACATGGTGACACAAGAAAAGTGATATTGTTAATGATATATACCAGGATAAATCTACAGTTTTACAAAAAATATTTTAACTGAAACACAGGCTTATTATATACCTGTGTCTGTATATGTAATGTATAGGGTATATGAGCACAGACTTTCACACGACCCACCACTCTCCACTCTATCTAATAACACTGATACACTTAAACACATATATGCTGAAAAGATAAATAATCACCAATATACATATTTCATGCTAAACCAGCAATCATCAGTTGATCCAGATTATTATCTCTACACATATATACTGTAAGTGCTCAGATATATATTAAGATAGACAATCTTCATACTTTAATGGACAGACTCCAATCTACTCCACACTCCAACTCTTCAACCATCCATCCAATTGAAGATCTGATGAAGGAATGCTGGAGTAGATTGGAGCCTGTCCATTAAAAGTATGAAGATTGTCTATCTTAATATATATCTGAGCACTTATAGTATATATGTGTGTGAGATGATAATCTGGACCAACTGTTGATTGCTGGTTTAGCATGAAATATGTATACTGCTGATTATTTATTTTTTCAGCATATATGTGTTTAAGTATATCAGTGTTATTATATAGAATGGAGAGTGGTGGGTCGTGTGAAAATCTGTGCTCATATACCCTATATATTACATATATAGACACAGGTATATAATAAGCCCGTGTTTCAGTTATTACATTGTAGAGATGTCTGCCCATCCTTGCATATGTATTAAGTGGATTATGTCCTGTACATGTGGGGTTCAGATTGACCTTAGGTCAACATGGGTGTGACAAGAATCTCAGCCTCAGGGTGGCCTTTCAGCATTCCATCATCAGATTTTCAATTGGATGGATGGTTGAAGAGTTGGAGTGTGGAGTAGATTGGAGCCTGTCCATTAAAGTATGAAGATTGTCTATCTTAATATATATCTGAGCACTTATAGTATATATGTGTAGAGATGATAATCTGGACCAACTGATGATTGCTGTTTTAGCATGAAATACATATATTGGTGATTATTTATCTTTTTCAGCATATATGTGTTTAAGTGTATCAGTGTTATTAGATTGAGTGGAGAATGGTGGGTCGTGTGAAAGTCTGTGCTCATATATCCTATATATAAAAAATATTTTGTGAATTAAAATGGGAAACTAGAAAATAAAAATACACGGATATTATTTAAGTATTCGAAGTTACAGATGATGTGGTTGTTTTTGAAAATTAATGCTTTATATCTTAAGGAAATGTAAAAATCATCAAATGAAAGTAGGACTAAAGATAAATAGTAAAATTTTAGACTGGTATTCAATTAATTTTCACAGATGAAAAAATAAAGATTGATAATCTTGAAATAGTAAGTAACAAATGCAAATATCTTGATCCAAAAGACAGAAATATAATGAATGAAATTAATTCAAATGGGGTTATTTTAGTAGACATAGCCTAATATGGCAGGGAAATATGCTTATGTGTTTGAAAAGGAATTACTTATGGATCTGAGACTTGGACACCTATGTAGAAACTTCAGACTACTCAATGAAGTTTGGAGAGTTGTATATTAGGTATAACAAAAATGATAAAAATGATAATATATGGGTGAGAAGATAAAGAGTTGGGATAAACATATTGCTAGAAAAGATGATAATAGATAAACTGACAATGTTTTGAATTGGATCCCAAGAGATTGTAAATGACCTAAAAAGAAACCACAAATGAGATGGATGAAAGAAATAAGTACATAGGTATTGGGGAGAAGGAAAACTAGAGGTTAAAGTAATTGGATTAAATTTGAAGAGATCTTTATCTTGCAGTGAATTGATAATCATTGAAAATGATGATGAGGATTACTGCTCTTAAGTTTTCATTAATAAGTCACACATTTAGAAATTCTTTAATGTCACTATGATATGTAGTTTATGTTACATCCTAACTTGAATGTCCGCTAAAACATTTTATATTGTAAAAACAAATACAAATCATATAACAATAAATACAAAAGATAGAAGACTAAATGATATTATTTGGAGATCTGATGTGATAAAAATATTTCTTAATTGAATATAGTTGATCCAGCAATCAATACATACTAAATATTGTGGAGATCTGTTTAAGTAGACTATAATAATCTTTGTTCACTTATAAAATTTACAACCAGAATTCTTGGTACTCATTATGGTGAAATCTGTGCCTTTTCTGAATTATAATTGTAATTATAAGATGCGCTCAAATTATTTGAAGAACGTCAATCTTTTCCTTCACATTTTGTAAATTGTTCAATCTTTTTAGTTCTTTTACTGTATAAGGCTTTTATGAATAGATAGCAAGATCAAATTTTAAGTAACTATTTAAAATTTATATTTTATTGACAATCTATATAATTAATAATCTTCAATATTTATACTAACTTTACAGATGTGCTTGGATGTTTTCTTTTTATGAAAATATTGAATTACAACACAGAAATTAAGTTAAACCACATTGAGAAACTTGACTCATCTACTTTCACTAAATCTTGAAAAAAAATTTTTTTATTAATCAATATACTGAAAATCATCTTAATAGTCCCAAAGGCTTCATTATTTTATTGTATTCCTAATTTAAGAATTTATAAATTATATTAAGGCAAAGATAACCAATCATTAGTAATGATTTAGTGTTAATTTGGGTATGGTACATATTTTAGCTGATAAGATTAATCTTCTGTGATTTCTGGATAAAGACATGATAGAGTAATTTCTGTTATCTCATTGTTTTCCTACATTTATTTTATATCCTTTACTAATTAACACACTATTTCTTATCTAATAATTTAATTAACTCTTTAAATATTACTTTATTGTTGTTTCAGTGGATCATTGTTTATCTTTTTGATTTATATTTTGAATGAATAAAAACATTATGTTTTGATAAACTTCGTTAAAAAATGTAATTTCAAGAAATGAAAATAATCTAGAAATTAAACAGTCTAAACAAAAGTCTTTATTTTAGCCTTTGTTAAAATTCAGATAATAAAAATGTTATTTCAAATAGTAAAAAAACAACTTTTAAAAAAATAGTAAGCAGTTTTTGTTTAAGATCAGTAGATTTGCAGTTGACTAATTTTCTGTAAAAAGCTATTATATTCAAATTAAATCTAAATGTTGACAATAAATAGTTATTAAGAAACAAATGTTTAAGAATTTACACAAAATAAACAGGTGAAGAAAATGATATATAAATTTATTTTCTCTGTTAGTGCAGTTTCATCAAAAGATGTGGTTCTCCCTCTACATGCCATTTCTTTCTCAGTAGAAATTTAGTAATCTTTTGAATAATGCTGACATCTAAAGGTTAAAAATAGAATTAAAATCTTAAAAACAATTTCTAAATGTAAAAATCACTAACTTTCCTTTTTAATTCAAGTTTTCAGAATCAAACAAATTCTGTGGATAAAATGATTGTAGTAACAATGCATTATATTATGCAGGTGAGGGAGGTGTTAATGCATAACTTGTATGCTTTAGTTTAATATTTTACAATAAATATAGTGGATTTGAACTCAAACTTTCAAGCAACCTTCAACTATCCACACTATCTCATACTACTGATACACATGGCCACACACATGTAGAAAAGATAAATAATCACCAATATAGTATTTCATGCTGAACCAGCACTCATCAGTTGGTCCAGATTATCATCTCCCATATATATATAATCAGTGCTTAGTTTATATTAAGATAGCAAATCTTTATACTTTAATAGACAGGCTTCAATATACTCCAACCTCCAACTCTTCAGCCATCCATACTATTGAAAATCTGATGATAGAATGCCCAAATCCCATGCTGATGCCAATATTGTTATGATGATAGAATGCCCAAATCGCATGCTGATGTTAATATGGGCATAACAACAATATTGGCATCAGAATGGGATTTGGGCATTCTATCATCATAACAATATTGGCATCAGTGTGGGATTTGGGAATTTTTTCATCAGATTTTCAATGGTATGGATGGCTGAAGAGTTAGAGGTTGGAGTATATTGAAGTCTGTCCATTAAAGTATAAAGATTTGCTATCTTAATATAAACTGAGCACTGATTGTATATATGTGTGGGAGATGATAATCTGGACCAACTGATGAGTGTTGGTTCAGCACGAAATACATATATTGATGATTATTTATCTTTTCTACATGTGTGTGGTCATGTGTACCAGTAGTATGAGATAGTATGGATAGTTCATTTACATAAAATAAATTACTGTATTGAAAAGCTAATTATTTAAATTTGTTTTTAACCAGTGAGCTAAATGTACACATTTATAAAAATTACAGTGAAAATTTATTTCTTTTCTAAATTAATATTTACAATTTTTCACTGTAATGTTTGCATAAGAGCAGACATATATATTGACTTGATAAGAATTCAATTCAAGCTAAAAATAAGTCTACCATAGGATCACAGGATAAATATTGTGCATGCTTGCTTCTAATCTTTTCTCATTTTACTATTTAGCAAGTTTTTTTCCACAATTTAAATTTTTTAAAAGTCATATATATATTTTAGACATTTTTACTATTTTAAAGAAATACATTTCAATTTAATTTTATTTATAACATTAAAACAATTAAATAAATTATTTTTAATAACAAATTAATGACAAAAAAGATTTTTTATTTAAAAAAGTAATCTTATTACATACATACAATTAATATTAATTCTAATTTTTTAAACACATATAATTATAATGACATCAAAATTATGTATATTGTACATTATATAAACATAGGTGAACTTTGCAAATAATATGTGGAATGTTTTGAATTATAATATTTGAGCTTAATTTAATAATATTTAAGGCTTTGAACGTTCCATATCAGATTTTCAATAAGTTGTGGGTTGGAGTAGTTTGAAGTCTGTTCATTAAACTATGAAGATTGGCTATCTTAATATAAAGCTGAGCACTGATTGTATATATATGTGGAGATAGTAATATGGACCAACTGATGATTGCTGGTTTAGCATGAAATACATCTATTGGTGATTATTTATCTTTTCAATATGTGTGTGATCAGATGGGTCAGCAATATGAGATGGCTTGGAGAGTTCAGGATCGTGTCAAAGTCTGAGTTCGAATTCCTTATATAATTAAAATGTATTTTGCAAATATAATAATTATTAAATTCTTATCTATAATTTTTTTTTAAAAATAAGCTTCTATCCTAGTATTTTTATTTGTGCATCGTTTATTTGTTCTAATCCTTTGAAAATTAATAGATTGAAAAGTCAATGGTATATATATGTGTGTGATATAGGATTAGTTGTGACTACCACATATTTAGGAAAATATATAAACTTGTTGATTTTTAATAAAAAAAATGTAAAAAAGTAAATCATTATTAGAATAACTCAGTATGTTTCAAAACACACCATTTTAATCAGTTATGTAGATATTCAAAGGTCGGCTGAACAGAACTTTGTTACATTACTTAGTAATTCAATTTGGCTTTCAGAGGAGATAGCTCGTTAGAAGAAAATTAACTTCTTGTGGCGAAAAAGAAAGCAAATGAAAGTAATAGTTTAGATAATTCTGAACTCATTTCAAAACAATTATAGCAGACCTTTGAAACAGATCAAAAATGATGAGGTCATGTCTGTGAATGTAAATCAATTGATAATATATATGAGCTATGTTCAAATAGCAAAAGTCTTATATATATAATTTATTATTATTATTTCCTCTAGATATACAACACCCCTCCCCCTCTTCCATTTTTAAGTTATTAACTGAAATTTTAATCAACCAATCAGTTTGCTTTTTTTATAGCTTAGGGCAAGGATCATAAACAATACAAAAGGTTAAAAAGAAATAAATGCTAGAAACATATTTTAATTTGATAAAAAAACAAAGATGTAATAAAAATTTTTAAAAAAATGATTAAAATGAAACTTAATATATTTTATTTAAATTTCAGCCGATGTTTTCCTGTTTGGGATACAAATCAACACGATTTTTTTAAAAAAATAACTCTATGCAATAATTTTTCCAAATTATTACAGTTCTTTGATATAACAAAAACTATCAAATAGTTTAGAAAATTTTTAATTCAATTTTATAAATAATGGATCCGAGACTTTATGATGAAGAAAAGACATTTTCAATCAAGACAGTATATGTTTTGACACATTGTTATAAACTGATTTAAAATACACCTGGGTCTTGTTTTATGTGATAGATAGGTTCCTCAGAAAACACGCGCAAACGAAATCGTACAAAAATAAATGTAACTTACCTTGAAAAGGGGGGGATACGGACTGAGATTTTTCAAAATTTGCGTAGCACCAATGTAAAAATACTTTAAAATTTGCATAAAAAAAATAAGGAAATAAAATATGACTAATAAAAAATTTCAAATTTGAAAAAAATTGATACAACACAAACTTTTTTTAACTATAATATTTAATTTTATTCAAAACAATATATTTTTATCCATAATTTACAGTAATTTACATTTTTTATACACGTTTTAATTATTATTGCTATTTGCCATTAAACAGGTTCATTTGCAAACTGGTAAAAAAATCAGATTCTTCACAAGATGAAATACAACTAGCGCCAACGTCACTCTCATGTTGTGTTAATGGTTTTCTGTGACAACGTAATTAGTAATTAATCTAACAACTAAAAATTAAATTCTTATTTTTGTCTTTAATTTTTTAATTTTCAATTTTAATTGTGCCCACTGCTATTACTCACCTTTTAAAAATAAACTTGGGACACTAAATGATTAATAATTGATTATGTTCTTTTTTAAAAAGCAAAAACAGAATGTGATTTAAAATGCAAAATTAACATTCACAATGTTTGAACAAATTTACATTATAATCTTGTAAAATTTAATGTGTGTATACATAAAATGTGGAAATCATGATTTTAATTTCATTATTGCATAAAATCTTACTATTATAAAGCACTGAAAATATTGAAATTACTAAGATGAAAGTCGAATTCCAATAATGTGCTATTACTTTCAATATGACGTAAGTGCATGAAATTTATTATTTAAAGTAATAGCGCATTATCGGAGTTCGACTTCTGGTATAACGTGAATTGCGTAACTTCAAAATCATGTTAAATAAGTCCGCGTAAAAAGAGACTCAGGTGTAATTAATAACTGAACAAGTCTTTTCTCTTGCGCATCTTAAGATCTCTTTTCACAAATTATGATTATGATATTTTTTAAAATCCATCTGACTTTTTAAAAAAATAACCAAATTAATCTATTTTATTGATGACATTTTTTTTAATACCCTAATTTCAGATGTTTTCTTTCTTTTTTTTAAATACTGTACTTGTGTTTTATATTTATGTAGCCCTCAATATTCACAAAATCTTTAAGCCATTTTTAAAATTTTAATTTCATTGGTTTTATAATTCTTTTTTTCTCTATTGTTTAGATCTTACTATTAGTATTTAACCTGTTGCATTATTTTTATTCCTATTTTATATATTTAGCTTTTAGTTCCATACATAGATTTTATTGCATTTATTCCCTCCTATCTGTGGAATGGAAGAAAATAAAATGATATAAGATATGAATTGGCACTTATCCAAAATCCCTAATTTAATCATTGCAAAAGTTAGTATGGAAATTAGCCAATATATTCTGCTTACACTTGGAAATCAATTGTAAGAGCTGGTTGCCTTCTTGGTCTCCACATTTAATCAATATTAGTGATTATATGTTTTTGGAATATTAGTTCAGGAACATATTTAAAAAACAATTTATAACCCTTTGAAAAGTTCAGTTGAAATAATATATGTCAAGATTTTATATGATTCATTATGTGAAATGATTTTTTTTTTTTTTTGCATACTGGATGAAATAGATTCATTATATTTTTGCTTTATCACATGATCACCATTTTTTATGCTTGCTGAAAACTGTTATTAAAACAGGCAACATTCTCTATATGTATTGAGTGGCAATACATATAGAGAGTTTTGCCTGTTTTAATAAGTTTTGAGCAAGCATAAGAAATGGTGATCATGTGATGGTTATTGGCTTAAAATCATTCCTGCCTAACATGATAGTGGTGGCTATGATTATTCAAGAACCAAAGACATCAAAATGTATAGATACTGAACTGAGTTCAGACCTATATGACTATATAAGCTAATGAGCTTGGATTGAAAATATTATGGTGTTTTCAATTTAAGACTCATAGTTTTGTAGTTAAGTAGAGATAAAAGGTGGCTGCTGGAGGGTTGCATTAGATCCTAAGATCTAGGTGCAATGCTATCAGATCCAAGACTCCTCACAAAGCCAGAAACTAGTCTGGGGATATTGGATGAGTAGGCACTAGATTGGGGATTTTATACACAAGCCTTCTGGCTTCCATTGATTAGTCTGGCTTGCACTGAGTGGCAATACATATAGAGAGTTTTGCCTGTTTTAATAAAAATTTTGCTTTATATTGTAACCCAAGGAATGGACTAATCAAAGAGTAAAGGAACACCAGAGAAGCATTGAAATCTCCACCATATTGAAGTGTTGGATTACACACACAGGCATCATATAACATAGATTTTGAAAAAACACTCTAGAGTTTGAGTCCTCTGGTAGACAATATCTTGTCTAAATTATGGTTATTAAAATACAAGGTTCTTTTTATAATTAAAAATATTTTTATATTATTTCTTAAGATATATTGCTATAAATATAAGTTCTTTTTAATCTTAAATATCTTATCTTAAATATAAGTTCTTTTGTAAATTTAAAATATTATATTTTGTGTTTTAAAATATCTTAATCTCAAATATGAGTTCTTTTACAAGTTTAAAATATCTTCCTCTCAGATTTTAAAAATATATTTATATCAATATAGGTTCTTTTACAAATTTAGGATATCTTGATCTCAGGGTTCAAATTCAGAATAAAATACGCTTGCAATAAAATAATAATGATAATACTTTAACTTCTTAACAAAAATATGATGATTATTATTTAAGTTAAATATGGAACTTTTGACATTTCATTTAGTTTCTTTTTGAAATCTTAGTATTTTAAAAAACTAGAAATGAAATTACATAATAATAGAACATTCAAATACTTAATTAATATAATTGATAACTTAAAAAATATTTCTAAATGTTTTGCATTATTTAAGTAGCACAATTTCACTTCTACTGATCATAAAATACAGAAATGTTATATTTTCTGATGCAAATTTGAATAAGTAGTCTCAAAATCATGTAGAAGGCAGTAAGGGCATCTTTTATGCTGCCAACTACCCAATAAGTGCATTTGAAATGAGGTAAATAATATAACATTCATCTTCTAAGAGTGCAGGTAAAATAATTAAATAATTATTAAGCAAAGAGAATGTATAAACATTATGTTCATTGAAATGTACTCTTAAAAAGAATTAGAATAGATTGTCTGATAAATAGATGTGCTTATGCAATGATATTATAATGGCAATTAGACAAAAACATATTGAATTAATAATACATTTTTATTATAATAAAAATATTTATTTACAATAATTTTTTTTTAAATTTACTATTTATAATTTACAGATATTATTAACTAATACATTGGTGTACCTTTAATTAAAACAATTTCTACAATTTTATCATATAAGTTATAATTACCAGTCCACTAGAGGAAGCCAAGGACTCCAGATTACTCTGTTTCTGGTTCCCAGTTCTGATTCCTATTACCCTAGTTTAGGGAACAGGATTGGTTTAAAAGTATATCGAGTTAAAAGATGAGTACATGTTTTATTGTTTTATCACCTTTAAAAGAAAGTTTAAATTGGTTTTCATTCAAGTATAACTGATTTTTTCTGGCGTTCCGGTTTGCGCAAATGGCTGCTATTGGAAAAGGCAAAAGCCAGAATAAGTAATTCCAAAAAAGCTGTGGCGTAACATAAGACTTTGAAAATTTTTGTAAACAAATCCAATTGATCAAACAATGGAAAGAGCTACTAGAAATCCTAATTTTCAGTAACAGAACAAGTTAAAAAGTGATTTGGAAATTAAACTCCATTGAAAACGTTAAAGAAATGAAAAAAAAAATGCTTTGCAAAGATAGCTTTAAGGATTTCACCATAACATCTGATATTTGTAAAGTAGAACAAGTTTCTAAGGCTGCAAATCAGCCAGGGAAGACAGGAAATGGCCCAGCGAACATACTAGATATAAAAAATAATCACAGAACAATGTGTAAAAGAAATTCTATCAGTAAATCTGCCGTGAGAAAAAAAATTACAATATCATGGTGGCAAACTGTAGATGGCCGAATGCAGCAAAACAGTGCAGGGGAAAAATAAGAAAAATTATTTTGAACATTAATTCAATCTCAATTTTAGAATCAAACAATATAGAATATGATTTAAGCTACCACCTTGCATAAAAATTAAATTTTTCTGATGATCCGATCAAAAGTTATTGGGCCACTTCCAGTGAAATTGGGGTGCCACAAAAAATAATTTTTTTTCAAATCAACACACAATTACAACTAAGACAATCCTGAGCCAAAAAACAACGATTGAAAGATTAAAATAAGTATAAATGGTGTTATAGATATAAACAGAAATACTGAGGTTGCAAATTAGTTAACAATTATTTAGAATAATATAAAGATTGATTGCAAACTATTGGATTGCACAACTGAAGCATTGATTACTGGTCAACACATTGGATTGCACAACTGAAGCATTGATTACTGGTCAACACATTGAATTCAATCTAGACAACCAGAATTGAAACATTATAAATAGGAAAGAGTCATTGTTGAAATCTTACTATGGTATGCCTATTTTCCTGAGAGGCGGTTGCACCCCCTTGATGGATTGTTTATTAGGACAGTATTGATTTGAGCTCACTTTTTTTTTCCTAGTTAACTTTAAAATTAGAGCATTTGTAAGGCAGTTGGTCTGATTTGGGCCGCCACCAATTTTTGTAACTTTGATGGAGACTTTGCTGCAATAATTTTATGGGCATGGGTCTGGACTCCTCTTTTCTTTCTCGGGGGTGGTGGTGGTCATTAGGGGGCTGGTTTATTGGTGCAGACTGTTGACAATTATTGCCACTACCTGGAAAGCCTGCTGTGAGGGTACCTGGTCAAAGTCTTGGCACCATTGCTGCTCTGGTCGGCTGCTGTGCCCCCTTGATTGGTTGGCTTTGGGCATATAATATTTAATGAACAAAGCCCTATATCAGCAATGCAACATAACACTGTCTTTAATGACATGAAATGGAAATTACTATTTTAAAACACATGAACCTCACTAGAATGCTATAATTTAGGCAATTAATACTATGCTATGTAATATATATGGGAATGATTTAATTCATACTAAATAGGTTTTAAAAATTACACCCTTCCCTTCATTATTATTTAACAGACTGAAATCCCACCCTCGCAAATTTTGTAACTTGAGAATAATCAAGTCTTTGAAATATTAAGAATATAGCATTATAATACAAACGATATAAAAAAACAATAACAAGAAAAAATCACCCTTTCAGAATTAAATGCATGACATAAAAAAAATATTTGATAGCGGTAACTTTTTTTGGTAATTTAAATTTATACATAAAGAATATATATATTTCTTTTAAAAATATTTTTAAGAAAATCATGAGATTAGATTAACCTGGGGAAAAAATCTGGTGAGCGTATTAATTAAGAAAGTATGTAAGTCTAATTCAAAAGGGATGGGTTTTATTAACCTCGGCTCAGAAAGGTCTAAGTAGATAGGGAAAATAACTTTATATATTAGGCTGGCAAGATTGTTTAGATTGGCAACTTAAAAGAAAATAAAACAGTTTAAAATTAAGAAAGAAACCACATCAAGATTAATGAAATAAGAGCAAGCTTTACGTATAAAAGACAAATTAGTAGTATGAGAGCAAATACAGTTAATAATTAATAAAAAAATGAAAAATGAAATCCGGAGAGCTGAGGTTGAGATTAATTTATAAGAAATATGAGGTAAAGATCATAGGCGGTTCTTAGCTTAATTACCTTGCTATATTAAAGAGTCCATTTCAACAGTTCGGCTCCAGCATGGAAAAATTAACAGGATTGAAGTTATTTTAATAGCAATCTTCCATTAGGCATTTCTCAATTCTTAGATAATATTTTGGGGCATCAGTGAGATGATTATTTGAGGCGAAATTGACCAGCAAAAAAGGCAAGGAAGGTGGTTAGTTTTCTACTTGTCCAACATTTTTGAAAAAAAAAAACGTGGAGTCCTTTGGCAACAGCTTTTCTACAAACTAGTTCTCTCCTTGGTAGTCAAAAAGCAGCCCATTATATACAGCCCTCAGGTATGTGAGGAATCCTTTTAGTATTCCTTTTTAAATTTCATTTCTTTCACCTATTGTTTTGAGATGCAACTGTTAGCTAATTTGTCCAAAAATATATTCAAATCCATTTCCAGATTTAGAAATAGATTTGATAAAATGTTAATGGCAAAAGCATAAATTCTTAATTGGATTTCCCTTTTTACTTTTAGTATAGTATAATTAAACATCCTTTCCTAAAATTATATAATATAACATTTCCACCCTTTTAGTTATTTTTGGACAATTAACAGTTGCATACTCCATCTTGGATTTTTAAAAGAAAAATATAGTTTTTAACAAATTTAAAACAAAAGGTTATTTTTTTTTTTACAAATGTAAAAACAATATTGGTAAAATTAATATAGTGTTAGTAGTTGCTCCTGTTATATATATATTTAAGCTGCACCTAATATATTTTGATTTTAATTAAAAAATTAATAATAAATAGTAAAAAATATTAAGAGCCAAATTTTATAACTTTTTAGGTGCACATCTCAAACACATAAAATAAATATACATTAATATAGGAGCAGGAGGAAACATAAGATTCAAACATGGGTTAGTAATTTGGTGAGTATGAAGGACCATGAAGCTCTTTTTTAGTTCTTTTGTCCTCTTCTTGAAGTGATATATGAACATTGTCCTTTAATAAAGTAGAGCAGACACACACATATGCAGGAATATTTTGGAAAAAAAGTTTGCTATAATTTCACAAATGTAAAATAACAGGACCTGAAAGCCAATGATTTTAATGTCAACAGTTTCTTTCAAGATGCATTTTTAATAACAATAAAAATCAGAAAAGCAATGAACAGAATGATCGGTCTTTATCTAAAATTGCTTTTTATGAAGTTTTATTATTGCATGTTGACTGTGGTAAACTTAAATTCCATTTATTCTTTTTTAAATATAATAATATGTTGGAAACAATCAGCAACTTAAAAACAAAATATTGAAATAAATAAATAAGTAAACTTGAGATGAATATCTATATTATTTGTTATCATTGTAATTATAAATTTATTAAACACACATTGATTACATAAGTAATATTTACTGAGGCTATAACCTTGATAATATGCATATAAAATGCAATAGTAGGACCTCTACAGGTGTTTTAACCACAAGCTTACGCTCTTTTCCCCTCTTTTTTTCCATAGCGTAAGCTTGTGGTTAAAACACCTGTAGAGGTCCCTACTATCGCATTTTATACGCATATTATCGAGGTTATAGCCTCAGTAAATATTAATTATTTGTTATCATAAATTTGTCTTTTATGATAATTTTATAATTTTAAATAATTGTCAGTGCTCTAATTTCATAAGCTTAATAATTTTATAAAAATTTGTTCTATATATGAGCTTGACATAAGTAGATTGGTTATTTAATAGTAAATAATTATTATTAATAACTACGTACATGCAGCGATAATTTTAGAGCAAAGTTCAGAATTCAATTAATATTATATACTAATGGACAATATACTTTTCCTTATGTGATTTTTCCTTTGACTTTGAAAAAATATTAAAATTTTCTTTTGTATCTTTCAGAATTATTGTTTGATAAGTCAATTGAATCTATGCTTTTAGGAGAAACACTGCATGGATAACTTACTGGTTTTCTTACTCTATCATGAATATGATAAACAATAAACTTTAAATTTTAACATTGACTTAAAATAAATAGTCAAATAAAACCCAAACAATTCAAAACTAAAATAAAATTAAAATTGAATTGATTAGATTAAGTGTGAAAAGGTGTTTAATTTTTTTAAGTTTGTCTATTTTTATACTAGTGTATGTAGTTTTTTTCTCTCCACCCATGCACCAAAATGAATACTGCAATTCATCTTTTTTAAACCAATGAGTTACAGGTCTGCATTATATTTAAATTAGTAGCCATTATTGACTTTTAATTGATCTAACCTTGACTTTGTGCTTTAAATCCAGACAATTAATCATGTGATGATCTAGACAGTAAATGAACTTGTTAATGATTTTTTATCAACTTGAAGTCATTATCAAATCAATTATTTAACAAAATTATTAACTGATTTTTAAATTAAACATACTTATTAAATATACCATTCCCAATTTATTTAACCTTTTTACTTTATCCTAATTAAAACCTTTTAACATTATAATAGATGTCCCACTTTTAAAAATACATTTATTTTTAATAAATCTTTTGAATTTTGAATCTTTCACATGCATGCTCTAACACTCTCTCTCACACACATGCATGTTAATTTAACCATTTTTTAATGCAATGAAAATAAAGTAGTTATTGACAGACCTTTAAAATCAATTAAAAAGTAGCACTAATCTCAGTCAGTTATATTTACTATTTTAGAATCCTAATTTTAAATACTCTCATATAAATTGATATTTAATAAATCATAACTTATTTTTAAAATTATGTATTTATAAAAAGTCATCAACAAAAATTCTTCACAAACTTAATCATTTCAGACATCATAGAACAACATTATTATATCTATTTTAAACATATTAATCTCTAGATCAATCCTTCTTTAATTTAAATATTGAGCAGATATTTTAAGTCAGCTCATATATATATAAGCTCACATATTTATAATTTGTCATAAATATTTTTGAAGTTAAATAGTTTGTAAAATGAAAAAAAAAATTAATTAACAAATGGTTTTGATTTAATGGAAAGGGTAAAAATTTTGAACTTTTATTTTGAAATAAACAAATAAAATTGAATATAATTTATTAAAAAAAAAAAAAATGTTAAAAGTGTTTAATTAAAAGGGAGAAAAATGCGAGAGATAAAAGGGTGGGGAAAAGAAAACAAAATTAGATTCTTGGTAGTAATTATACTCTATTGTTGAAACTTTCACAAAGTAAAAATATTTGGTTAGTAATTGCTATTACGCTAATTAAAAAAAAAAAAAGATAAGAAAGAGTGGAGATAAGATCGCTTTTAGAGATATCAGTTGACTTGACTTTAGAGACCAGCTAGGACAATAAAGAAAGCAGCTGTGTTTCGAACAATAAAAATTATTATTACTGAAATTTAATTTTGCAGACTCTTGTCAAATGTATAGCGGCTAAAGTTATCACAACCTTCCCCTTTGGGGAATTGACCGCCACTCCATCTGAATGAAGCTATCGAGAGAGTTATGGAATGGAAGAAACGGATATTGCTAGCCGGAAAACCAAAGGAACACTCATGGAATTCGCATGTACAAGGACAAAGGCACGACCAATGGAATGTAAAACCTATGAAAATCAGGCCACTCCGCTCTGATCGATCAGGGTAATTATAACGTTTCAATTAATGAGAACTCTAAGTAAAGCGTAATAGAACTTTATCTTTAATTTAATTTTCATTTATTATGTTTATTACGAATGTTTCAACAATAGAGGGGGGAAAATAAATTTGTTTAATATTGTAATCTATTAATGTTAATTTTCGTTCAATATTTTTTTGAAATATTGGAATAACTGTATTTTAAATTATTTAATATCTATTCGATCTAGAGAGTAACAACAGGGTGGGGGTATAAAAGTGCATCGCCAAGTAACAGAGAACCTTGGGGCGTTACTCGTTTGTTAATAGAAAATAAGGAAAGAATTGAAAGTATAAGAAAACGAAAGACACTTATATGTTCATTGTAAGATTTTTGCAATTTCTTTATTTACCAAAGAAAGTGGAGTTTAAACATAAACTTCAGGAAAGATTAAAAATACTATAAGTCGTCTTATATACACATCTGCTAGAATTCGCAGTATTAGTGCAGGCGCGAGTAAATCTATGGTAAATATTTGGGAAGCATAATTAGAAAGTAAACAGAGGGAAAATCAGAAATTGTAAGTCAGTTCTTTCTGGATCGGATAGAATTATAAGGTTATTAATAATAAATAGTAGTAAAAGAAATTAAAAGTTTTTTTTGTCCAACGTATTCTTGAATTATTTATAATAATTAGTTAGTGTTCTGAAAGGAAAACCCCTGTGAGATTATAATCAAAGTTTATAATCAGTGAATCGTCGTTCGAAAATAAATAAAGACCAGGTTTATGTAAAGTTACGTGACCAGGTTCCAAGAGAGAAATCCTTGGTGGCGCCCTCGACGACGATTCTAATAACTAAAATTCAGTTAGTAGGGGAAGAAAGATAGTTGTCGTGTCACAATATTAATTTTATTCTTTCAAATAAATATTAAACAATGTAAGATACTTTTTTAAATAACTGGTAACTAATTAGGCTAACTGAATTACTTTAACTCATACTATTAAACTTATAGTTTACGATTTTATTATGATAGTACAGATAAAAATTTACTTATTATAATCTTATATAAAAAAATTTTTTTTATGCTTTAAAACATATATCTAACCCACAGGTTTAAATATATGGTTATAATATCTATGGATTTACATTGATAAAATTGACATTATATAGTCTCTGTAATCATTATTCCTGCCATGTATTACAATGCAATAAAATGTATAAATATTAATGAACAACTTTTTTTGCTAAATCTGTTAAATTTTTAATGACTGCAGTAATTAATGATAGATTTGGAGCTAAGTAATCAACTGAATAGAGTAAGCATTATGGGAAACCAGGTTCTTGAGAGTTCAACTGTTACATAATCTTGCAAGTAACTAACTAAAAAAATATTTCTTATCTATTAATAAATAGTTATATTTCTCCTTGCCTTCAAATAATGAACTAGTCCAGATTCCATCTTATCTTGATTGGATTGAGCATTCATTATCATGGACCAATGTATATAGAAATAGATAACATACATCCAATGGCAAGAGTGGTTCAATGGGCAATGATGCTCATGGAATTCAATTGTTTTCATTATGACCATAAGTAGTCAATCCATATGGAAGTAAGGTTGAACAACAACTATTATAACTGAGAAGCAGTACACCGGTTGTCCGCTATATGGTAATGCACTGAAACAAGTCCATATTCATGACTGGATGCTACTAGAACCTAAACCAGACACAAGGTAAGCTATCAAGGTACCACCGAATGTGTCAATGTATCTTCTCATGAGGTGGGCTGTCATTGTATAGCTGGAAGTGATAGATAAACTTATAAGGCATCTGAAATCCCTTTCTATAATTGCATGGCAACTAGAAGCTATACCTCACCAACTGTAGCAAGCAGAGTTATAGCAGTGTATATATATATAAATAAATATTAATTACACTTATATGAGGTTGGGCTTATATACATATCCCACAGTAAATACAACAAAAATATTACAAATTGTTTGCTTACTTATGTGTATTTTAAAATGGTCAATCTTATCCGATGAACTTTTTTTTTATATAAAATATTTTATTCACTATTACATAATATAATAATTCAGTATTATCTATTGTTTGAGGAAATTGGCATTTATTTGTTAGAGTAAACTTATATAATAAAAATCTTCTTTAAATTATCCTAATTAAATGCTTATATAGACAACTGAAACGTGATTATATTGTCACTTGAAATCTATTTGGTCAATTTAAGTAACGGTTATAACCCATGTAATTGTCAATGTCTATTTACTCAGATTAAACATAGTAAGTGGCAATTCTAACACCAGTTCATTACTTGAGAACCAATTTAGAAACATATAAATCACTAATCAAAATCAAGCCTTTAAAGTTTTCTTGTAAATTTCAAGTTAACAAAATTTATTTTGAGTTTTAGTGATGTAAGAGACAATTAAAATTGAAATGGTAGCATGAATTGTGTTAATAGATCTGACAAGCAAAAACAAACTATGATTATTAATTAGAAAATGCTATAACTTGACAACAACTCACGTTTACTTATTAGGACTAATAGCATATACATTTATATGCATACAAATGTACATACTTACATACGTATAAACACATATAAATATATACATACATGTAAATTAACAAGTTATCTTTTAAAAATATACTTTATAACTGAAATATCTGTGTTTATATATGTAATATATAGGGTATATGAGCACAGACTTTCACACGACCCATCACTCTCCACACTATCTCATAACACTGAGACACTTGAACACATATATGTTGAAAAGATAAATAATCACCAATATACATATTTCATGCTAAACCAGCAATCATCAGTTATATATCTGAACACTTATTGCATATATGTGTAGAGATGATAATCTGGACCAACTGATGATTGCTGGTTTAGCATGAAATACAGACATTGGTGATTATTTATCTTTTCAACATATATGTATTCAAGTGTATCAGTGTTATGAGATAGAGTGGAGAGTGGTGGGTCGTGTGAAAGTCTGTGCTCATATATCTTATATATTAAATATACTTTATGTAAATTTTAAATTATAATAACGTTAAATTGATAACAATAATAATATATAAATTAAGCAGTATGTTTGATTATATTGCAATCATTATCCGCTGAAATCATGTGAGCAAAAAAAACAACAACAGGTATCACATGGTTTTCCAAGAACTGAGTATATCGATATTAGTGGATTGTCTATTTATTATACAATCTTTAAATGGGTTTGCATGACGTCAGTTGACAGAGATTACAATATAGTCAAATGTACTTCTGCTTAATTTTTGCATTACCATTGTTATCATTTACCATTATTATAATTTAAATTTACATATTCATGCATATAAATTATTTAAGTACTATAGAGAGAATATCTAGAAATTTTTCTGTAAAATTATTCCAAATAAAAAATCAGTTATATGCCATTATAAACTTTTTATTTATTTGAATTTCACAAAATGATAATTCTCTAAATAAAAAAGTGAAATTGTCAGGCGTTGTTAGCCGAGAGGTCATCGCATCCGCCTTGCAAGCAAGTAGTTGGTTGCAGACGGTTGTGGGTTCGCGTCCCGGCCGATGCTATGACATATGAGAAAGAAAAAAAGTGACATGAAGTCATATTTAATTGTAGTAATGTGAGAATTTAAAGACTATCTATTTAATCTTATTTTTGTGGTGAGGTATATTCTAGATGAAAATTAATTTAACATAGCAAAAGTTGGCTCTATCAGATAACTGAAACACATATGAAAAGTAAAAAAATTATCCTTAGTACATTTGAAAAAGATAAATGTTATATTGTAATAAAAGATATATCCGAAATATCATTAATTTAGATTTAGCTAGTTTTAACTTTAAATAAAGCCAAAACTTGATTAAATATAACATGCAATTAATGTTTTAATTATCTGAAGTATTAAGTATTTTTATTTTGATATAAAAGTTGTGTTGTTTGTTTAAATTATAACAAGATGTCAAAATAAAATAATTGTCTATAAAGAATCATTTTTCGTTCTCTCTCTTTTTGAGATCATAAAAAGAAAAACACGATTTTTGAAATGTACATTTCTAAGAAATAGAATGAAATATATAGGGTATGTGAATACAGACTTCCATACCACTCTCCACTCTAGCTCATATACACTTGAACACATATATGTTGAAAAGATAAATAATCACCAATATACGTATTTCATGCTAAACCAGCAATCATCAGTTGGTCCAGATTATCACCTCTACACATATATGTAATAAATGCTCAGATATATAACTGATGATTGCTGGTTTAGCATGAAATACGCATATTGGTGATTATTTATCTTTTCAACATATATATATATGTTCAAGTGTATCAGTGTTATGAGATAGAGTGGAGAGTGGTGGGTAATGTGAAAGTCTGTGCTCATATACCCTATATATTACATATATTGATTCAGGTATATAATAAGCCGTATTTCAGTTATTACATAGTAGAGATCTCTGCCCATCCCTTGTATATGTATTAAATGGATTATGTCCTGTACATGAGGGGTCAGATTGACTTTGGGCCAACATGGGTGTGGCGAAAATCTCGGCCTCAGGGTGGCCTTTGAATGTTCCATCATCAGATTTTCAGTTGGGTGGACGGTTGAAGAGTTGGAGTGTGGAGTGGACTGAAGCCTGTCCATTAAAGTATAAAGATGGGCTATCTTAATACATATCTGAACACTTATTGCATATATGTGTAGAAATGATAATCTGGACCAACTGATGATTGCTGGTTTAGCATGAAATACATATATTAGTCATTATTTATCTTTTCGACATATATGTGTTCAAGTGTATCAGTGATATGAGATAGAGTGGAGAATGGTGGGTAGAGTGAAAGTCTGTGCTCATATACCCTATATATTACATATATTGATACAGGTATATAATAAACCTGTATTTCAGTTATGAAATAGAATAAAGTTTATATTATTAAAGTTTAAAAATTAATGATATTAACATTTTATCTTATTAACAATTTTTGGACCGACAGTAAAAGGTATCGTTAACGTGAGAGATCAAGTAAAGGAAAAAATAATCTTTTTATTAAATTTATCTTTGACATTTTTTTAAAGATATACTTTTAACTAACCTACATATTTCTATTCTGCATAACTTAAGAGTTAAAATGTTAATTTTATTTATGTTTTTTTATTCTGAATTTTTTGTGTGTGTAAATAATGATATATGTCACATGTACATTGACATATATATATAGAATTTATTACAATATTCATAAATTTTAATAACTATTTTTACAAACACAAGGAATATTAATTCCAAAAATATGGAGATAAATAGTACACCTGGGTCTCTTTTTACTTGGACTTATTTAACATGATTTTGAAGTTATGCGATTCGTGTTTCACCGGAAGTCGAACTCCAATATTGCGCTATTACTTTAAATAATAAATTTCGCACACTTACATTATATTGAAAGTAATAGCACATTATTGAAATTCGACTTTCAACATAGTAATTTCAATATTTTCAGTGCTTTATAATAGTAAGATTTTATGCAATAATGAAATTAAAATCATGATTTCCACATTCTATGTATACACACATTAAATTTTACAAGATTATAATGTAAATTTGTTCAAACATTTTGCGTGTTAATTTTGCATTTTAAATCATATTCTGTTTTTGCTTTTTAAAAAAGAACGTAATCAATTATTAATCATTTAGTATCCACAAGTTTATTTTTAAAAGGTCAGTAATAGCAGTGGGCATAATTAAATTTGACAATTAAAATCTGATTTTTAATTGTAATTAACAATTTAAAAATTACTTACGGCCACTTGAAATAATGTGATGTGAAATTTGATTTTTAAACGAATTGAAAATAAAGACAAAAGTAAGAATTTAATTTTTAGTTGTTAGTTTCATAAACAATTAATAAAATCATCGTCTCAAAGATTAATTACTAATTATGTTGTCACCAGAAAACCATTGACACAACATGAGTGTGAAGTTGGCGCTAGTTGTTTGCAAACAAACGCGTTTTTTGGCAAATAGCTATAATAATTAAAACATGTATAAAAAAATGTAAATTACTGTACTGTAAATTATGCATAAAAATATATTATTTTGAATAAAATTAAATATTATAGCTAAAAAAAGTTTGTCTTGTATCAATTTGTTTCAAATTTGAAATTTTATTATTAGTCATATTTTATTTCCTTATTTTTTTTTTTTTTTGCGTGAATTTTAAAGTAATTTTATGTTGGTGCTTTACTTTTACGCGAATTTTGAAAAATCACAGACCGCATCCCCCCTTTTTCAATGTAAGTTACATATATTTTTGCACGATTTCGTTTGCGCATGTTTTCTGAGGAACCTATCTATCGCGTAAAATGAGATCCAGGTGTAATTAATAGCAATATAACCTAAATGCATTTTCGGTTCAGCGCATTCTTGTCAACAGGGTAAAGAGAAGTTTAAGTTATTCTAAATTAGAATAATGATTAAATTAATTTTGACAACTATTTGAATTTTTTTTTTTATGTGTCAAAGCACTGACCAGGAAGCGAACCCGGGTCAGCTGCTTAGAAGGCAACTATGCTAACACACATACATACACAGATAGGTATAGATGGAAAAAAGAATGCACTGTTAACAGAAAGAGGGCTCAGTAGGATTTTTTAAAAAACTGAACAACCAACATTTTTTGAAATTACAGTAATTTGATACTCTGTAATTGCGAGTGCTATTTTAATGAGAATGTTTGCTTGTTACATAAACACAACTAGACTATTCGCCATCTACTGTTCATAATTTGCAACTTGATGCACAAATAATCTAGTGATATTTTCTTGCTTCTCTGAACTATGATAGTTTGTGGCTGTATAATCAGTTGAAGTTTTTAAAAGCAGAATATATGATTTTATGCATGTGTAAACATTTATTTTTTTATTTAGACTGGAAAGTCAATATATGGGCATTTTTTATGAAGTTTTAGAAGTCATCACTCAAGATTAGAAAGTCACACAAGTCTTTCCTTTGATAGTTTAAAATGAAAGTTAAGTGGAGAAAATTTATACTATAATAATAATGATATGAGGTTTATAATTCACTTCAAGTAAAGTAATGGATTAAGTTGGGCACTAATACACAGCTGAAGAGAAGTTTATTCTTTTGAGTTAAAATATCAAAATAATGCTGAGTGCTTTTGAGAGTTACACTACTCTCATAATCATAGCTGGGGGTAAGTTGTAAAGTGATGGAGTAGTATGTATGTCTGTAAATATATATATATATATATATATATATATATATATATATTGTTGTGGAAATTCAAATTTATTTAAAATTAGCAGGTACTGAAAAATATCAGAATCATTTTTTGGAGAGGTAGAAGGATGAATCTTTGTGATGAATAGCATGGGTGGAGTTGGTTATGTACTATGTTTCCCTGATTTTTCACCTTAAATGGTGTCTTTTAATACACTGAATTGCTGCTGAAGACAGTATTAACAAATGCCTGGTTAATTTCTGATGCTCAAAAAAGACTAAACTGCAATCCAGCTTGGTGAATGCCCTCTTACATGTGTATTGATGCTGTTCCAATTGTGTATACAAAGATGCCCAGGATTCCCCCAAATAAACAGAATTACAAACAGTGTGAGGGTATTTAATTCCATAGACAGTGCAAGGGGTGAACTAAAAATCAATTTTATCCTTTGAGTTATTTAGCAGTCTATTAGAGAAAGGGTGGTGTGCAAAAAGTGATGTGATACATAAGTGAAAATACTTTATTGAAAGTTTTGATGAGAGTGGAAATATATGGGAGAAGAAACCATTGTCTGTTATTGGAGAGAGGGGATTAGAGTTAAGTTTTTTGTGAAAGTGTTTTATTTTATTTTTAGGAGGGTATTTTTGACTCTACAGATATGAAATCTCTAGTGTATACTTCTATGTTAGTTTTATGGGAAGATTCATATTTTTATAAAGATTGGTTGTGAAATAAAAATGCTGAAAGGTTTGCTAGTTTGTGAGCTTGAGGTGTGGTGGATTTTCAGTGCATGAAACCATGTACTTCAAGCAGATTAATATGCATAGAGTAGTCTAGATGGAGAGACTTATCAAGGTATTTGAAACATTGTGAGGAGTCTTTGCATTCTATAGTGAGTATAATGAAGGTTGGTTTTGAAGGTTCACTTTGATTTCTTGGATAGCTGGTTCTGGATCTGTGATGATGTCATCCACATCATGTATATATATATATAAGATCTGAGACATGCTCAAATTATGGTGGAATGACTCCACTTAGAAAGAGGCCCATAGGTCAACTGGATATTTTGCAGTAGTGCTTGTAGAACGTGACTATTGTGTTAATTATTGAGCAAAGAAAGAAATGCATTAATAAAAGTCTATGCATGATTAGGAATAGTTCCCTGTATTTAGTTCATTTTTAATGATATTGATAGATAAAGACCTATTAATGGAAGCATATAGCTCTGTAACATCCAGAGAGGCTATTTTATATGATGGATCAGCTTAGAAGACAATATCAGATATTGCCAAAAAAATTGTGTCATTAAAAATAAATAAAAAATTGACTTGAAAAATGAACATAATACTTTTAAGCACAAATATTCTTATTATGACATAAATGGGTTTGTTTGTTTGTTTATTTGTTACTTAATAACTCAACAAATATTGTATCAATCTTGATGAATCTTGTATGATTTTTTTTTCTTTTTTTCTGGAGAATTACATAGGCTATGAACTTTTACTCTACAATACTTAACTGTTTTAATAACTTTGGCAATTTACAGCATAAAAATTCATAACTGTTTTCAAATGACTTCATAAAAATTCAAAAAGAGGGCAGCACTGATTAAAAAATTACTTGACATTGGCCATTTTTTAAAACAGGGTACAAAGTTTGTTGTGGTCTGCATTTAAAATACATACTACAGAATTGGAGAGAGTTATAGTTTTTTGTAAAATATGATAAAATTGATTCATAAATACATTTTAAATTAATTAAATGTCATTTGTATCATGTATTTAATTTTTCACTTTCAAGTGGAGCATGAACAAAATACCATAATGTTAAAATTTCATACTCATTTTTAAAAATTAGTTTATCACATGAGAAATATGTTTAAACTAAAATCGTAAAAGTTGATCAAATTCAGTAGTATAACTGATTGGTAGAAGTGTTGATAACTCGTATTATTATTTCATGTAAATAATATGTAAATATATAAGCCACAGGAACAGCTATATATTGCGTCATATTCTTTTATTTTACTTATGCAAGCAAAACCATGAGTAAATAAAACAACATTATTATGGAAAGTGAAAATATATCACATATAAAATCAATATTACTACTCAAATTAATGGCAGATATAATATATATACATTAAGTTTTTACACAGAATATTCTGATTCTATTAAAAAGACAGAATTTTTATAGGTTGAGAATGGTTTGAATCAGCAAAGCACTTTGAAAATGTCATATTTTTAAAATTGGAAAACATTTGAAAAATGAAATGAGTAAATTTATATATGCCAACAAAATATGAGAGGGCAAAGTCTATATAATTCCAAAAGATAAAAATTATATACTGTAAATATTTTTTAAAACAAAAACAAAATAAATGAATATGAAAATTTATGAATAAAGACATATCACTATTGGATTAAATTTCAAGATCACAATGTGTTTAATAAACTTGTCATAAAAGGGAGTCATTGATTAGCCTGTTTAAAATATAACTGATGCATGTCTAATAATTAATTATAATTGAAATCCATATCTTCAGAAAGATTTTTATGAATTTAATTATTATCTTTTAAAAAGACCTTATCTTCTGTTTGGAAGAAAGAGTATTCATTATAAATATCATTCTATCTGTAAAGCGCATGTACTATGGTTTAAGCTACGTTGTTATTATAATTATTATAAAAAGATTTAAGTAAAAATGACATTAAGAAGTTACTAAATACTATAATGAAATTACTTACAGTATTAGGAACAAAATAAAGAGTGTGTGACATTAAATTTCTTTTTGAGGCAAAGCAATGTATACAGAAAAAAGAAATATGTAAATAATTTTATAAATTTCACTTTTATTAGAGGAATATGTAGAATGCTAAAAAATGAAACTAAATATTTATAAAGCAATAGAATAATAAATGGTGAAAATAAGATTCAGAAGAGAATATAAAACTTCAAGATACAAAATGCCATTTTATATTGTAAAGAAAAATATAATTACCAAAATCAGAAATTAAATCATAAAATGTGAGGAAAAAATTCATCACAAACTATATACATATACATTAATAATACAAAACCAGGAAAGGACATTAACTCATATAATAGCAACAATTAAAATATTATTTTACATATATATTATAAAAAAAAATATGCTTAAGTTTATAAAAGAAAAAAAAGTTTTAGGAAATGTTGGAATCATTATAAATAATCTTAAAAAAGTATGTAAAGATGCAGAAAACCAGGTGGTAAGTCTAATTATTACTTATAATAGATGACTGAAAAAATGAAATGTTTATATTTCAAAATGTGAAAAAATATTAATAATTAAGATTTAACAGCTGTCATCAGTATGTAAAAATATTTAATAAGATCATAAATTATCTCCAGAAAACTTTTGACTCAAGCCAACCATATATATATATATTATAATGATCGAAATGAAAGTGAAGATCGAATCTAACCGCAAAAACAATATCTGCAACTACCAGGGCGCCATCTAGGCATTTGAGCCTAGAAAAATTTATAAAGTAGGCAGATATGTGCTGTTAAGATTCCACTTTATTTAAATATTCCGATCGTTAGCCCATGTCACTAGCTCAGCGGAGACACAGAGATAAAAATCTATATCTTAATTTATATCTTAAATATCAATAAATAAAAGCCACTGCCAGAAATTAACACATAAAAATATTTATTTACGCACATATAAAATAACATTTAAATTTTGAGGAATAAGTTTAACATTTTAGATTTTTATATTAACTTTTAATTTTACATTTAACTAAGTTTCAATGAGTTTAATATTTTATTTAGATAGTCAAGTATGAATAGACTACATAGATCTGCATTTGAAAAGAAAATATTCTTCCCTGATTTAACCTTAGGCAACAAATTTCGCAACCAAACTGGCGCCAATCCATCTGATACATTCATGTATTCAATGTAGCATGATACGACAACACAAAATACTATACTGTCAGGAATGTACATCTGAACAATAAGTAGAAATAGAGAAGACATTGACTCTCCACCAACAGGAATGTTACATCTGTTGGCAAGTAGAACAATAAACAAAAAACTCCATAGGAATGGACTGCGGTCTTCTGCCGACTTACAAACCCATCCATAGGCAAACAGAGGGTGTATGGTGTACATCTGCAATCCTTCCCGAAGCGGATCTCATACTACATCTACTAATTACACAAATATATCCAATCCATTGAGCCAATTCAACTACAAAACGAATAACCTAAGATTACCCTCCCTTAATATAACTTTACCAAAACTATATAGCCATTCACGCCCGACTTAAATTTAACATTCCAATACGTTCGCACAGATTTGTTTAAAAATGTTAGGTATAGATCGATTACATAGATTCCACAGTCAAAAACATTTCAAAATAAACATAAATGATCAAAATACAAAATTATTGATACCGACAATCGCAGAGGGAAATTTATAAGTAACCCAATAGTATTCACCATAAGATACTTGCGTTGTCACCAATAACTTAAAAAACATCTGAATAAATACATTTTAGATACCATACGGTATCATTATTTATCGAATGTCTATATATTTTGATTAAATATGAAAACCAAAATATAATTAACTGTGAACGAATCCATGCAAGCGTCTATAAACAACTTAAATTTCATGCATTTAAATAATCTTTACAATAAGAAATATAAAATAAAAAAATGGAAATGATGTTTATCAATCGGAAAACATATAAAATTAAACATTATTAATTTGATTTAAAAACTTACAAAAGTCAGATAAGAGTTTGTTTTAACATTTAAGTTGGCTTGTTTATCAATTTATAAAACTTGACGAAAGTTCGTAATTGATTTTAATAATTGTTCATTTCATATAGCTTATGATAGAAGAGTCCAGGTTCCTGTTTTTAATTCCCGCGATGCCTCCATTGGAAGAAAATGTTCTGTAGATGGCAATAGCTGGTTCAAGGTATCACAGTCTTTTCATTTTTCTTTTAAATAGAGAGTGTGGTATGTGCGTCCTACCACAACTCTCAAACACACAATGCTGGAACTGCCCGAAAAAACTGTATTTCCCTTTTTATATTATCCACACAGATTCAATCAACAAAACGTCACTAATCCATCACTTTTGTTAGGGTCCGAGCCAAGGCTTAGTGCTTTCATTGGTCAAGCTAATTTCTCTTCTTATCTATCTTTCATCAGATCATTTTAATTATACAAGAGCCCACGGCTAGCTTGCTTTTCAAACAATTTATAAACAATCATTTCCATTTACAGATTACATTAATTAATATTTGTCTGAAGGTTTGTAATGATGGTATATTATAAGATGTAATATGTTGGACTATTTCCATCATTTATGAGTGAATATTGAATGTATAGAAAATTTTAAACTTTATTTAAACTTTTCAAATACAAACAACTTGTTAGTAATAACACACAAATAGTGTAATTACTAACCTGTATTGTCTATTTGTGTGTTATTACTAACAAGTTGTTTGTATTTGAAAAGTTTAAATAAAGTTTAAAATTTTCTATACATTCAATATTCACTCATAAATGATGGAAATAGTCCAACATATTACATCTTACATTAATTAATACCTGTTTTTATTTTTAAATCTTGTACTTTTTTATAAAAAAAAGTACATTCAAATATTTATTTGTTTTTTTTTTTTTAAAAAAAAAATTTTTTAAAATTTGGCATCTGTGCGAATGTATATACGTTTAACAAACATTTTAATTTTAGCGTTTAGTTTTTTACTTTTATTTGCGAACTTTTAAGTTTTTATTTTAAATTAATGTAACGACATATTTATATATCGTTACATATCAGTAAACTTCCTCAAAAAACAAAAACATTAAAGAAAAAAAAAAGAATTTACTTAGTGTTAGTAATTACGTTACACAAATTGATTATATATGAAAATTTCAAAAGGACAAAACTTTTTTTTTACAAGACAAAACCGTAATTTCACACAAATATAATGATTTAAAAAAAAAATTGACCGTTGATTCCCTATTACCAGCTAAATTTCTGCCCCCTCCCTTCCAAGTTTCATTTCTCCTACCTTTAACTATTACTTAGGCAAGTTGAACAATTAGATTTTCATTTAACAAGACTTTTTTTTTTTAAAAAAAAAAAGATTTATATTTATTATTACGTTTTATTCCTCGCATTTATATTTACATATGCGCAATTTTTCTTATGGGCAGCACTTTTTAAACAAAACTTCAAACTGCAACTCCACGTCATTACAACAAATATATTTATACTAATTTCAGAAAAAATACTACGGGCATGATTTATTTTCAAAAGTACTAACGGTTTATTAAACATCTGGCTATAACTTTACGTTAGTACAAAAATGTACTTATTTCAGAAAAAAAACAACAAATGTTATTTGCATGATTCACTTTTAAAATTCTCAGGGCACTCGTGATTTATTAAAGATAGAAAATTTCATCATCATCAATTCCCCTTCTCAGGGTCAATCTCTGAGGTAAGGCCACACTTGGGATGCCAATTATAACGATCGAAATGAAAGTGAAGCTCGAATCTAACCGCAAAAGCAATATCTGCAACTACCAGGGCGCCATCTAGGCATTTGAGCCTAGAAAAATTTATAAAGTAGGCAGATACGTGCTGTTAAGATTCCACTTTATTTAAATATTCCGATCGTTAGCCCATGTCACTAGCTCAGCGGAGACGCAGAGATAAAAATCTATATCTTAATTTATATCTTAAATATCAATAAATAAAAGCCACTGCCAGAAATTAACACATAAAAATATTTATTTACGCACATATAAAATAACATTTAAATTTTGAGGAATAAGTTTAACATTTTAGATTTTTATATTAACTTTTAATTTTACATTTAACTAAGTTTCAATGAGTTTAATATTTTATTTAGATAGTCAAGTATGAATAGACTACATAGATCTGCATTTGAAAAGAAAATATTCTTCCCTGATTTAACCTTAGGCAACAAATTTCGCAACCAAACTGGCGCCAATCCATCTGATACATTCATGTATTCAATGTAGCATGATACGACAACACAAAATACTATACTGTCAGGAATGTACATCTGAACAATAAGTAGAAATAGAGAAGACATTGACTCTCCACCAACAGGAATGTTACATCTGTTGGCAAGTAGAACAATAAACAAAAAACTCCATAGGAATGGACTGCGGTCTTCTGCCGACTTACAAACCCATCCATAGGCAAACAGAGGGTGTGTGGCGTATATCTGCAATCCTGCCCAAAGCGGATCTCATACTACATCTACTAATTACACAAATATATCCAATCCATTGAGCCAATTCAACTACGAAACGAATAACCTAAGATTACCCTCCCTTAATATAACTTTACCAAAACTATATAGCCATTCACGCCCGACTTAAATTTAACATTTAAATACGTTCGCACAGATTTGTTTTAAAATGTTGGGTATAGATCGATTACATAGATTCCACGGTCAAAAACATTTCAAAATAAACATAAATGATCAAAATACAAAATTATTGATACCGACAATCGCAGAGGGAAATTTATAAGTAACCCAATAGTATTCACCATAAGATACTTGCGTTGTCACCAATAACTTAAAAGACATCCGAATAAATACATTTTAGATACCGTACGGTATCATTATTTATCGAATGTCTATATATTTTGATCAAATATGAAAACCAAAATATAATTAACCGCGAACGAATCCATGCAAGCGTCTATAAACAACTTAAATTTCATGCATTTAAATAATCTTTACAATAAGAAATAAAAAAAAATGGAAATGATGTTTATCAATCGGAAAACATATAAAATTAAACATTATTAATTTGATTTAAAAACTTACAAAAGTCAGATAAGAGTCCGTTTTAACATTTAAGTTGGCTTGTTTATCAATTTATAAAACTTGACGAAAGTTCTTAATTGATTTTAATAATTGTTCATTTCATATAGCTTATGGTAGAAGAGTCCAGGTTCCTGTTTTTAATTCCTGCGACGCCTCCATTGGAAGATAATGTTCTGGAGATGGCAATAGCTGGTTCAAGGTATCACAGTCTTTTCCTTTTTCTTTTTAAATAGAGAGTGTGGTATGTGCGTCCTACCACAACTCTCAAACACACAATGCTGGAACTGCCCGAAAAAACTGTATTTCCCTTTTTATATTATCCACACGGATTCAATCAACAAAACGTCACTAATCCATCACTTTCGTTAGGGTCCGAGCCAAGGCTTAGTGCTTCCATTGGTCAAGCTAATTTCTCTTTTCTTCTTATCTATCTTTCATCAGATCATTTTAATTATACAAGAGCCCACGGCTAGCTTGCTTTTCAAACAATTTATAAACAATCATTTCCATTTACAGATTACATTAATTAATACCTGTTTTTATTTTTAAATCTTGTACTTTTTTTATATAAAAAAAGTACGTTCAAATACTTATTTGTTTTTTTTTTTAAAAAAAATATTTTTAAAGTTTGGCATCTGTGCGAATGTATATACGTTTAACAAACATTTTAATTTTAGCGTTTAGTTTTTTACTTTTATTTGCGAACTTTTAAGTTTTTATTTTAAATTAATGTAATGACATATTTATATATCGTTACAATATATTGAACCCATTATATGTCTCATGGCATATAACAACATAGCATTGTGTATGTACATATATATATAAAGTTGAAAGGAAAAGTATAAATAAACAGACAAAAATGTGTTTGTAAATATTTTCTATATTGCACTAGAATAACAGTTAATGATTAAATAATTTTGAATTTAAAAAAAATTATTGTAAATTAAACATTTTAAAAAGATCTAATTAATATTTTATTAATCGTGATTTTGAAAATAAAACAAGCATGTTTTTATGTTACAATAGATATACTGGTAATTATAAAATTCCACCATCTGTTTTGGTTAGCAATTTTTTTGTTATTAGTGCTTCTATAACATATTTTGATAAAATGCCACAAAGTTGTTTTTCAAAGAATTAAGTTGAATTGAAAATGAGACATTAAATTTTTTTAATCAAGATAGGGAAGACATATTTTTAATTACTGTGTTTTTCCCACCCTGGTGATAACAATGTTGGAAAAAAGATTTAAGAGAGTTTCTTATAGTTTTACAGATTATAGAGTTACCATGAAGTTATAGCTGAAGGCAAGACAGTAGGTCCAGCTGCTGCTAGTAGTTCACTATGGTGGAGTTTGGATTTACATAGAAACAAGACCCAGTTTTTATGTAGTTATATTCCATATTATAATGGAAGGGGTTTTTGGGGTCATACCTGAGGTGATGGAAAATCATCATCATCAACCCCAAGTCAATTTAATATTTCAAATAATGAAATTTAAAGTATAAAATTTAATATATAAACATAAAAGTATATTATAAGATATTAAGTATGCTATTCAAGATATTAATATTAAAGTAATACATTATTTAAACATATATAAGTAATGTTATATATTCTACAAGCATGAAAGATCTTGAGAACTCTCTGAGAGATCAGGTCAGTCAACTCCTTAGAGTAGCTATCAGTATCATTAACCATTCATTCATCAGCATTACCAATAAGTAAAAGTAAGTATAAGTAATACTCACCCATCATCATGAATTATTAATAATAGTATAAATCAACAGTCAGTCTTGTGACTGGATTTGAAATGGGTTTACTGCAGACCAGACCACCTATTTATCCTTTGCCAACTTGGGGCAATTATTTAATCATTAATTTGGATGCATCAACTTAAATGCCAATCCATAGGATATACAACCATAAACATAATGCTAGTATATTAAAACATGCTGATCATCAATGTTCTGGTCACTTAGTACCATTAATGTACTGGCCATTATAAACTTAATATCTAATAAGACTAAACTAAATAAAATGTAGTGCATGGGCTTTAAAGAATATATTTCTAGTGCCAACCAGGATTCTTGGATTCCCCTACACTAATATACACCCCATTCTATATATCCAACTGTTATGCATGAATCTAGCTTAGAGAACAAAAGCTCTATAACTGTTACAGTGATCAAAAGATGATGTAACATAATATTCTATAAGTTCACTGAAATAATTTTAATAATTGAATACACGTTTAACAATAAAAAATGAAATTAAGGTCTGTAGAATTCTGCTATACACAGAGAAGCTTTCTAATTTTGATTAATATAACAAAATAAAGCTATCACATTGTGAATTACAATGTCTCTGAATAGGTTTACATACAACATATATATATATGCACAGATCTGCAGTATACAAATTTATTTATACAACATATTTGAATTGTTATAAAATAATAATGATTAAAATTTATATATGTGTCTATTTGACACACATTGATATATATGCCCACAGACATGTAGCATAATAATTTCTGAACATATTTGACTTGTTATAAAATAAACATTTTTAGTTATCACTTTTAAATAATATAAAATATCACAATGGGTTTACATAATATATATATATAATTGACTAACATATAAATGAAATCCGTTTTTTATATATTAAATTTATTAAAAATAATAAATTATTAAAATATTTTTTTCATAAATGATTCCATTAAAATGTGATAGCTTATTTTTTATTATTATATGACAATTCACATATGTTACAGCACATCTGTGTGTTTATGTACATGAGTATCATAGACACATATATGTTGAATCAATCATACTTTATGAAATATTAAAATGAATTATTGAATTCTATTATTAGTTTATCATAATTCAAATAGCTCCATTTTTATCCAGACATATCTGTGTGCTGATATATGAGTTTTATATAAATCTGTTATGAGGCATTTGTAAATCACAATGTGATATCTTATGGTATTTATCAAAATCAGAATGCTGAATTTATATTTATGGCATACTCAGCAGACCTTAATTTCATTTTAATTTAATTGTTATTAATAAATATATATTTCATTGTTTAAATTATTCCAGTGAATTTATTTAATCCAAAAATAGATTTAGAATATTATGTTTGTATTACATCTCTTGATAACAGTAACAATAATAGAGCTTTTGCTTTTTAAGTTGGATTCATGCATAATGTTTATATAAAAGATATTGATATTTAGTGTTTTTGTACATCCAGTTGATGATTTCATTACTTTTTAATGCTGGATTACACAAAGGGAATATCTTTTAAAATCCATGCACTACATATCATTTTAAGTATTTTAATAGTACTAAGTGAACAGAGCATTGATGATGATGAGTATGTTTTAGTATTCCAGCATTATTTTTAATTGGTATAGTGTTATAGATGAGCACTTAAGTATGTGCATTTAAATTAATGTTTAATCTGCCCCAAGATGGCAAGGGCTAAATAATTACCATAATCTATTATAGACCCATTTCAAATCCAGTCATATGATTGGCTGATTTTTTATTGCTGATCATTCATGATGATGAATGATTATTATTTTGTATAATGCTGGTGTAGTTACTTATAGTTAGTGTTTTGTTGATCTCATCTTCATATTTATTGTAACATGATTTCTCAGACTCATTCCTCATATTCATGCCACATAGTCATTCATTTTTATATTTAATTTTATATTTTAACTGTAGTTGATCATGATGAAGGCCATTGCCCCAGGTTCATCCCAAATTTTCTGTTCTGTTATAAATGGCTATCCCAGCTGTGGTCTTGATGATGATCAAGTACTTGTGGCCATGATGACAAAATTGCCATTCAACTTGATCTCAAATATAACCACTTCTGAGAAAGGAAAATATGCATTTTATGCAAGATTAATATGAAAAAATTACTGTGAAATATGTGAAAAGTGTATTGATGATTAGACATTATAAAATAGTGGTTTTAATGTATATTTAAGAAGTTCATATTTAGAGTTGAATAGATCTATAATTCTGGAGATTGGATTGAGTTTTTGACTGTTGGAGTTTGTTTAGCTTGATTTTTTATTTTTTATGATGAATAGATTGTTTTATCATTGGCTTGAGGATACAGTATTTTCATGCAACTCCAATGAGTGTTTTATCTTAGACATTGCTACAATCCACTTTCTGGTTTTTCTATTATTATAGTCCTGTTAACATAATCCTGCCATGATCACAGCCTCTAGGTATCTAAGAAAATAAGAAAAGCATAGTTTTACATTTTACAACCCCTAAGATTCAAAGAAACAGGGCTTTGCAAAGATTTTGCATTTTCATTTCATGTCAAGGGTTGTTAATATTTACCAAGGCTATAATCTCGAGAGTATGCATGTAAAATGTGATAGTAGGGACCTCTACAGGTATGGTATCTAAGTTGAGGTATCTCTCTTGGTGATCATGGAGCGTTTTGTACTTATAGCCCAGTGGCTGAATTACTTATCTATCTCAGAATTGCAGGTCATTATTCATTCTGTTAGCTGTCAGATGTCTGTCAAGCTCTAAAAAAATTAAAGAGTACATAGTTTGAGCTATGAACTTTGTGTTAATTATACATGTATATTATGTAAAATATTGTTAAGTTGGTATTTCATTTCTCTTTTCTTTTCCCCCATGAAGGAGGGATCAGATATGATTATGTGTCTCATGGCATACAACAACATAGTAATGTGTGCATGTATATAAAGTTGAAAGATAGAAATAAACACAAACTAAATTTTTTTAGATATTTTTTTATTTCACTGGAATAATAGTTAAGGGTCAAATAATTTTGAATTTTTTTTACTATAGATTAAATATTTAAAATGGTCTCATTAATATTTTATTCTGATTTTGAAATTAAAACGTATGATTTTGTTATAATAGTTGTTGTGGTAATTATAAAATTCCACTATCTATATGATTAGTAAATGTTTTTAATTAATGCTTGTATAACATATTTTGATAAAAATTCTACAAAGTTATTTTTGAAAGAATTAGTTTGAATTGAAAAGAGTCATTAACTTTTTTCAATCAAGATAAAAAATTACTTTTAATTATTGTGCTTTTTTATTCCATCCTGACTATAAAAAGATTGAAAAAAATACTAGGGGAGGATTAAAAGTTTTTACAAATTATAACAACATGAGGACTATGAAATTATAACTGAAAAGAAGAGACAGTGTATTCAGCCATTGCTAGTTTACAAAGGTGGAGTTTTGATTTGCATGGATGCCAGGGCCAGATTTTTTCTGGTTCATTAGCCCATATATAATGTGGATTAACCAGTATGTCTGAATTCTGTCAAATTCTATACTAAATACAGCTGATTGTATATATGCCAACATTTGCCAGATTATACTTTTCCCAAAGGTGACAATAAGCCAATCTACTGTTTAGAAAAGACCAGCTTACACAGAGAGTTCATCAGCTTGCTGAAGAATTAGTTTATATGCATACTGTTTTATTTGTATGCAGAGAGGCACAGATAAATGTACTGTCATATATATGAGAAAGATATTATTTGAAATAATTTTTTGAAATGGGTTTAAAAGCAAAAGAAGTAAATAATTTTTTTCTGGAATCATAAATCTAAAACACAGGATTGATTCATAGATGATTTATTTTGAAAAAAAAAAACAAAATTTCAAAAATCATTTTAGATTAGGGACCTAAAGAACTCACTAGAGTAATTTTAAAGATGTTTATAATTTTATCAAGAGAAAAGAACTTTCCAAACTGAATGTCACAATATTTTTTTAAAAAAAGAAAAACTTCTTTTATCATTAGAAATAGTGAATGAATTAATAACTTTGATTCATACTATTTTTTATATGTACACATGTATGAGTGAATTTTAGGTATATTTTTAACATGGAATTAATTGTGAAAAATATATTTTTAATAATATTTTGAGAAATTAAAATATATGATGTAAACATCATGGTGCACACACATTCCCATGGGTACCCACATATATGTGAAAAGAATCATTATTTATGTATCATCAAAATGTGATAGCTTATTTTTTATTATTATATGACAATTCCCATATGTTATAGCATGGCTGTGTGCTTATGTAAATGAGTATTGTAGACACATATATGTTAAAATCAATCCTACTTTATGTGAATTATTAAAATGAATTATTGAATTTTATTATTAGTTTACCATAATTCAAATATGTTCATTTTTTATACAGGCATGTCTGTGAGCTGATATATGTGTTTTATGTAGACATATTATGAGTTATTTGTAAATCACAATGTGATAGCTTATCATATTAATCAAAATCATAATGCTGAATTTATATCTGCAGCATACTCAGAAAACATTAATTTTATTTTAATTTTATTGTTATTAATAAATTATATTTCATTGTTTAAATTATTTCAGTAAATTTATTTAATCTGAAAATAGTTTTAGAATATTATATGTTTGTATTATATCTCTTGATCATAGTTACAATTATATAGCTTTTGCTCTTTGATCTAGATTTGTACATAATGGTCTGTTATATAAAAGGTGTTTGCATTTAGGGTTTATGGACATGATGACTTCATTACTTCTCTAATGCTGGATTGCACAAAGAGGATATCTTTTAAATCCATGCACTATATTTCATTTTAATTATTTATATAGAAATTAAGTTTATAATTAGCCAGTACATTAAAGATACTAATTGATCAGAGCATTGATGATGATCAGCATGTTTTAGTATTTCAGCATTATTTTTTACTATTGTATTCTGATCAATTAACACATAAATTGGTGCATCCAAATTATTGTGTAAATAATCTGCCACAAGCTGGCAAGGGCTAAATAAATAATGGTAGACTCATTTCAAATTCAATCACAAGATTGACTGTTGATTTTTATTGTTGATCATTCATGATGATGAATGATTATTACTTTTGTGTAATGCTGGTTTAGTTACTTGTAGTTAGTGTTTTGTTGGTTTCATCATCCTCGTATTCATTATAACATGATCTCTCAGGCTCATTTCTCATATTGATGCCACATAGTCATTCCTTCTACATTTAATGTTATATTTTAACTGAGGTTGATGATGATGAATGCCTTTGCCCCAGGTCACCCCCAAATTTTAGATACCATTACAATATTAAAATATAAATGGTTTGGATATAAATTATTAAAGATGCCTACATTAGCCTTAGTATTTAAACCCCACTTGATACCCAGTTATTTGTCACTGCCAAAGTTAAGAGAATTGTCATTATAATTTATATCATATACTATAAAATTTCTACAGACTCCTATGCAGTTATAAAATTTCTAATAGCTAATTTTTTTTTACTAAACTTGAAAACATTTCATTATTTAATAATTATGAGAGAGAAATATTTTAAATTACTTTTAAATTTAATTTCAAATTAATTTAACAATGTGGAATTGATGTAAATAACATTGTATCAAATGGCTGTAACCTATTAAAAACATTTTTTTTCTGTATTCTTATTTTTTAGAAGCCAATGTATTGTATTTTTAATTGCTTGTGGTTTATAAATCGCGCTGTTTATTTTACTCAGCTTAAAAAAAAATAATTATTTAATATTTGTGAGATGAAAATTATTTTAAATTATAAAAATTTATCAATGTAGAATTGATAAAATATATATATAGTGCAGGATGTTGTCTGTGACAGCTTCTTTAATATAAAACTTTCCCAGTCTGATAATGTATTTTCTTTCAATTTTTTTAAAAAATTGAATTAACACCTTGAATATTTACCTGGCATTCCACTAAATAAATAAAGTTTGCATCTATTTCCAATCCAGTAAATATTCCAATTTTTTAAAAAAAAAACAATTTATATAAAAATGTTTTTCCATTTCAAATTATCTTTATGGTCCATATTTTGAAAAATATAACGACTTATAAAAATCAAAGTGTCCTTTTCTTTAATTTCTTTGAATTTAAACATTATATTTATTTAGCAGCACACATCTAGAGTTGATATTTCAAAATGTATGTTTAGAAATTGGCATTGATGAAACATTTGCAAAATAAACAAGCATTGATGGCCTTGGGGTTAGCATAGCTGCCTTACAAACAGCTGGCCTGGGTTCGCTTCCCGGAAAACGCTTTGACATCTAAAAAACACTATAGATTTCACTCTTGCATATATCTCAGTTTAGGTTTCATGTGTAAAATATTATTATGTATATTTAAATAGAGGGATTTGAACTCGGGATTTTACAGTTTATTTATCCTCCCCTCTATCTCAACCAATACACATGGCCAAACACATGTGAAAAATATATCCCCAATATACATATTTTATGCAGAAATTGCACTCATCAGTTAGGCCATATTATAATTTCCCACTCATATATATATAATCAGTGCTGGGTTTATTTTAAGAGAGCAATTTGTCAAACTTTAATGAACAGGCTTCAATCTTCTCACCCTTCCAACTATTCAGCCATTCATTTCACTGAAAAATCAGTGATGGAATGCTCAAATCCCTTATTGGATTTGATATTATTGTCATACTCATGTGAATATTATGTCTCTCTAACCCTTCATATTGGACATTATATATAGAGTAGAGGATGAATAGGCTGAAAAATCTTGAATTTAAATCCCTCTATTTACAAATATATAGAAAACAGTCATTATAAGTAAATGAATACTGCCTTAGAATGTTATAAATATTCTGTCTTTATGTTCGCATATTCAGATCATTTTTTCATTTCCTATTTTGTTTAGAAACGCTAATTATTTGCTTCATTATCAATATCTGAAACTTTTTACTATATATTAATTATTTTACTACCACATCCACTAATAAAATATTATTTGTGAAATACCTCGTATGTTTTAATGCAGTCATAAAGTTTCGGACTCTGTAATGAGACATCTTCAGAACAATTCTTCTGCTGGCACTGAAACTCCTTGCAAACTCTTGAGAAATAAAGTCATTTGATTATTTATTTTCATTTATTTAATAATTTAAGTACATTTTACATACATGGAGTCTAAATATAATGTAGAGTATCTGAACACAGACTTTCAAACTTCCTTCAGCCATTCACTCTATTTCATACAACTGATACATATCAAAGATCATTTATCTTTTTCATATGTGTCTGGTCATATATATCACTGATGTTGTATGAGGTAAAGTGGATGGTTCAAGGGAACTTGAAAGTCTGTGTTCAAATTCCTTATATTTCATTTATTTATAAAATGAATTGAATCTTTTACAACATTCAATACGTGTATGACAAATATTAAATTATTTATTCTGCATAAATTTTTTTGTTTGTTTGTAAAATTTATAATTCTCTTTCTGAATTTATTGATATTCACATACATGTATTTAAAATATATTTTGAAATAATTCACCATTTTTAAAGTGTTTTTTTTTTTTGCAATTTGCTTCTTCCACAAACTGGAAAAAATTGCTATTTGTTTGTATTCTAATTTAGGTATTATCATTTTTCTTACTTGTAGGTAATTCTAAAGCACTCAGTGACTTGGGTTCTGATGAAAAGGTATATATTAATAAACTTAAACGAATTAATTGCACTGGCCAGGTTTTGACAAAACACTCTAATTAGAAAGTAGGTTGAAGATAAGATGGCCACTCTTATTTTTATAAAATCATAATCTTGTGTTAAGATTTGTAGAGATTGCTCTCATGGTAAAATTAAGCACTCAAAGCACATAATATTAAGATTAAAGCCTTGTATGTATTTATATGCTGACCATGCACTTAATAAGAATTGATGTTTAAAACATTTATGTGTTTAATGTAGTATGGATTAACCAGACTTGTTGAATATATTGTTTTGTTTTTTCTTGCCATTTTAACTGAAAGTATACATATAATTTTTATATTTTGAAAGTTCACATATTTGAAGTATAGGTGTCACTTTTGTTGTTTATGAAGGTGTTTACCTTATTATTTTGAGTTTAATGGGGGCTTATTATTATTATATGATTAGCCAGAACTTATTATGCTATAAACTATTATGATTAGTATTTTTGAATTTGAGTTGTGATTTTTAAGCAGTGCCTGACATAAAGTATAATTTTCAAAGCTCTTGAAGTACGGAATATTTAAGTTACTTGTAATGAACTTTTGATATTTGAGTTTTTATTATGTATTTTGTTCTTGAATGCATAGTAAGATAATTGTTATTCAATTGAAATGTTTTCTTGTATGATTGGCTGACCACATCTTGCATATTAACTAGGACAATCTCATTTACTATTATTGCATCTCACCACACATGCACACACATTTTTACATTAAAATATGGATAAAAACTATTAAATGTTTAATTGATTTTGAATTTAAAATGTAGAAAGAAAAAATATATAATTTATTATTTCTTCATAAACATTAGTATTATAATGGTTGGTATATTTATAATTCTTATAAATTTACTAAATGGGATCAAAATTCAATCCTGCCATATTGATTTTTTAGGCATGAAGAATGTGTAAAACAAATTCTTTTGAAATCAAATGAATTTTGCTCAATGATTTTTATTTTATATCCTTTTGATCAAAATTGATACACTTTTTAAATCATTACTATCATTGTTTATTATTTCTTTCATTTTCTTTTGTAAATATTATTTTGGATGATCATTAAATATTTATTTTTTTTTAAAAATGCATGCACAACCTATATTTTATATCAGCACTTCATTAGCATTTATTGCTTGGTTAGCTATAGTATATTATTTTACATGTCTGATTTCATGGTGTGGATGAGGCTTAATCTTGGCTCTGATATTTATTACACAATATTGTTAGAAATATAGAATTAATAAAGTTGATAGATTAATGGGAAGTTTATAATTTTCAGAATCTGTTGTTCTACAAACCTTGAAAGGATTCCTCTATTTAATTATTATTTAAACTCTTTAAGATTTATGCTATTAATTTCCAAAAGTATATTAAAATTTTTTATGTGTCAAGTTTAATGCCATGTAAATTATTTATTCATAGAAAAACCGTCAGTCGAAAGAAATTAAATTCCCTTAGGATCTCAATTCCGAAAGTTGGGCTCCATTTCTACTTATATCTTTGACATATCATCCCATCCTTCATTAGTGTGCACACATAAAGCAAGTCACTAAATATATAAAATCAATAACAAATAAATAAATATAACTTTTATATATATATATTATGTGTCAAAGCATCGGCTGGGAAGCGAACCGGTGAACCCTGGACAACTGCTTGTAAGGTAGCTGTGCTGACCACTCACCACAGAAAATAACAAATAAATTGCAGAAGTGTTTTCAATTACTTCTACAAATCATTATCACTTGCCATGCACTATTTTATATTATCTTCCATGTTTTGTGAATTTTCCTATTTGTGCCCTTGTCTACTTTCTCCAGTAATAAAAACAGCTTTTTTATCTCCTTTTCTTATTATTTTTCTTTTTATGAAACACTTTTATTTTATCCCAATTTCATGATCATTAAATACAAAGATGTTTCAGTATTAAGTACTTTGCATGCTTTAATTTTCATATATAATAATTGATATTCTTTAAGTCTCTCTTTCAGTGACAGACCCACCAATATATAATATCTCACAAAGGCAAATGTTTTATATATATATTATTTTTATAATTATTAAGATATCTAATTAAATTACATGGCACACTATGTGTGACATTGTAATACTTAGAATAAATATCTTTATTAACTTTATTATTATTTTTTTCATTACATTGTAATAAAATTTATTTTTAATTTTTATTATTATTGAAATATTTACCCTTTTAAAATATTCTATCATTTGACTAATTATAATTCAATATTGTGTCCTATTAATACCATTTCACATGATCACCATTTCTTATGCTTGTTTATAACTGTTATTAAAACAGGCAAAAACTCTCTATACACATTGCCACTCAGTGCAAGCCAGAGTAATCAATGGATGCCAGGCTTGTGCATAAAATCCCCATCTACTCATTGGATGAGTAGGCACTGGATGGGGATTTTATGCACAAGCCTTATGGCATCCATTGATTACTCTGGCTTGCACGAGAGTTTTGCCTGTTTTAATACCATTCCCTGTATATAATTTCTAAGGTTTTCATTCTTATCATTTCTATATTTACATAACTTATCAATCCTAACTAAAAATGTCTTGTATGAGCTATTTACATTGGGAATTTAATACTGTTTTGAGACATAAAAGGCTCATTTAAGTAAATTAGGTATATATAAAAAAAAATATTAGACATTATATATGCTGTCTATCATCAAAATAATGAAGATGATAGAAAACAAGAAAATGACATTGGATATATTAGACAAGTGATAGAGAATTTTAAAAGAGAATTAAATAACACAATCAAAATAAAAAATGGATTCAATATTATGTAAGACAACAGATTTGTAAAGTATCAAAAATATTTGTTTGAATATTGCAACAGTGCACGTAATATATCATGTAGTATCAATAGGCTATGCAATAATATTGAAGAAAGTATTGATAAAGAATATAAATAATAATATATAACATTGTCTTTATAATATATCATATATTGATAAATTTCAATATTTAATGAAAAGGAGATTTATATGATATCAATCATTATCTGAGAATTAAAGCACTCAAAATAAAAAAAAAAGATCACATATTTTCTATATTTAATGGCCATGAATTTAAATGTAGTCAGAAATTTGTATTTAATTTGAATTAAATAATATTGCATGAGGAAAATAATAATAAAAAATGAAGCTAATAAAGATTATTTTTTATTAATAAATTAAGTAATTGATAATAATCTGCAAATTTAGGAGATATGGCCGGTACTGTGAAATAGTGCAATATGGAATTGTATTCATTATCTGTTTGAAAACAGTTGATAATGATTATGTGACAATGTGTGAAATCTACAATTTATTTATTTAAGGCTAAAGCTTAAAAATTAATTTGATTTATTACACCCACATATACACATACATTTATATATAATGTTATAGGTTGGATTATTTTCATCATCTAGTTGAATTGTTAGAGTTTTTAGAAAAAAATAAAACGCCTTTTATGACTTATTAAATGTAATAAATTGTTAGTGATAACACAAAAGTTAATATAGTATACAATATTTTGAGTGGAATTCACCTCCTTTTTTCATTAGGTATTAATAGTGAGATCTGTAACAGCTGACACAGGAATTAAAATATCGGCTTTAGATTTATTAGTAAACAGCAATATAAAGTGAAATTTAGTCAAATAAAGTCAAATCTACCCAAAATCTAACAATCAAACTAGACCAGAATTTTAAATATATATTAAAGCACGACTTAGGTTTGATTTCTCCAATAGATTTGCTTAAGTGTAAAGACAATGTTAAAAATATAGCGTTATTTAGTATTATTATATAAGCAACTACTTATAAATCCATTACTTCCCTCTACCTTTAATCTTAAAAGAACTCTTAAATAAGTTAATTGCTTCAGAATTATAAATTTTTAATAAAGTGATTCGTTAATTTTCTTTTGATCATTTCTCACATATAAGACAACGTTAGCTTTATAAATGCAATTAATGCTTTTGGGTACTTCAAATTTAGATTTTTGGAGAAGTTAGATTTTCTTATAGAGTGCAGTGAATTATAAAGCTGTTTTGATATGATATCATATTAATTCCATATTACTTTTAGGTTGTCTGTCATTTTTGGTTGGTGTGGATACATTACAGTAACTATCATTTGTAATTCGATGTAAACATGTTTGCCATATCTATTAAAAAAGATAATTGTTTTTTTAATAAACATGACAAATGTGTTTACATAGATTACAAATGCTTGAAAGAAAAGATATTAACTAAGCATTGAGTATTACCATTATTTTTTTATATTTCTTTTTGTTGTCTATTTAAAGTTTTTTTTAATAAGAGATGGCAGAGAAGTATTTTTTATGAAAGTTTGTTCTGTATCAAATATTTCTTTTTCCAAGTACTAGTTTGAAACAATTTTATTGCTTTATTCTATATTGATACTATAATTCCACTTTTTGTATTTTTGTCATAATTAGATACGTATGCTAAGTATTTATATATATTGCTTATAATAACTCCTCTCATATACACTTTAATGCAAAAAAAATTTTTTAAATAAAACTTCTTGGTTTTCCTGACAGTTTCGACTGTCTAGCAGTCTTCATCAGAGCTTTCTCCTTTTTAAAAAGCAGAATAAGTTTGAGAAAGCTCTGATGAAGACTGCTGGATAGTCAAAACTGTCAGGAAAATAAAGAAGTTTTATTATTTTTTTTTTTTTGCATTAAAGTGTGTATGAGAGGAGATATTATAAGCATATATATATATATGAAGAAATGTAAAGAAAGTAAAGGGGAAGAATAAGAGCATATTTTTATATATGTGACATATTCTGTAAATAACAGTCTTTTATCTCAAATACAAAGTTACAATAAATAAAAATAATAAAAACAAAATGTTATAGTATGCATATCTACATGTAATGTTTCATCAGCTTCAACTCTAGAAATCTGCTCTGAAATATTAACTCTAAACATGCTTTCTGAAGTAAAAATGAAGTTTAAAACAGAAAAAAAAATCAAGAAATAGCATGCTTTGACTTACACTACTTCCTAATTTGCAAGACATACACTTTGAAGGTAATTTAAAGTGGACAAACTTTATTCAATTAATAATAAAACTGCAATATTTACCATATTAGAAATTGATGCTAACATTATTTATTGACAGTGAATGCCAGGTCAGTAGTCAACTTACTTTCATGAAAATGCTATATATAGATAACCTGAATTATTGATTCAATCTTTTTCTTTTTATAAATATTAAATAATTTAATTTTTTGAAATTGAATAAAACTAAGTACAATAATTAAACATAGTTCACAGTGGCCCCTAAAAAACAAAAATCAGAAGAAAAAAAAGTGAGTTTTGGCATTTTGAGGCTAATGTTATTTATTGATATTTTTTTTATTATCAATTTAACATTGTTAAATTGTATCCAATTTAAATTACATTTAAAACATCATTTTCCCTTGTAAATATTACGTAATTAAATTTTTCAAAGTTGAATAAATATCCTTAGCTATTTGTAAGCCTACATTAATTAAAATTACTGCATAGAGATTCTAGTTATTATTTTAATATATAATTCTGTATTATGCTTTTTTAATTTTTTTTTAAAAATGAGTGTTATAGATATATTAAGTTTTTGTGATGCAAGGTAAGATTATTTTATTTTGCATCCCAAGTGCTTAATATATCTATTTTATTATTAAGTAATACTTTGGGGTATAATTTGAAAATTGTAATTGCAGTTTATGTTATAATTGACAATTTATTAGACTGCATTGAGAACAGGTCATATTTACCTGTTTAAGGAGGTTTATTTAAACTTCTCTGTATCAATAATTTCAATCTCTGTGATCAAGTTGCACTCTTTAATATTTATATAAATATATTGAACCATAAATTGTTATTAATATTGGGATTGTCTAAGTATTTACTGTTTTTAATAATGATTATTTTAATATATATATATATCATTATCATTTTCAGTCATTATCAATCCATTGCAGGATAAAAGTCTTCCCAAGGTCAATTAATCTTCTGTGATCTCTAGACTCTCTTCTCCACATCACTCCAGCATACTTTCTTATTTCATCCATCTGTCTCACATATGGCCTTTTTCTAGATTTTTTTTACAATCTCTTGGAATCCAATTTAAGATTTCAACTGTCCATGTAAATTATTATCTCTTCAAGCAATATGTCCAGCTCAATGCCATTCAGTCTCTTAATTTTTTCAATGATAGTCAATAACACCTGTTTATTCTCTCACCCACGTATTTCATTTTTCATCCCTTCTTGTTATTCCTAACATGCTTCTCAACATACTTTACTGAGTAGCCTGAAGTCTCTTATTGCTCTTTTATTAAATGCCCAAGTCTCAGATCCGTAAGTAAAAACAAGTAAAACATATTTATTAAAAACCTTTTTCAAACCCATAGCCATATTTCCTTTTAGTATTAAGTTTTTTTTTACCAAAAGCACTCCAACCAAATTTAATCCTGTGATTAATTTCATTCATTATGTATACATTTGTAGTAATAATTTGACCAAGGTATTTATAGTTGTTAACTTCTAACTCATCATAATCAATCTTTATTTGTATGTTTTGAAAAAAATCCATTGTCAATTACTTTAGTCTTTTTAACATTTACCTTTAATCCTACTTTCTTACTTTCATCTGATAACTCTTGCAACATTTCCTGTTGCTCTAAAGCATTATTTGCAAGAACAACTACACCATCTGCAAAATCTAAATAACTTAAGTAATCTCCATTTACTTTTACTCCCTTACCTTCTCATTTTAATCCACAAAATATTTCCTGCAAAACTGCTGTAAATGTTTTGGAGATATGGAGTCAGCCAGTTGTACATTCTCCACAATGTTAATCTCTTCCTAGTATCATTATGTAATCTAATTGTTGCTGTTGCATTTTTCTACAGAATATGACAATATCCTGGATCTATACTTTGATGATTCAATGCTTTAATCACTGAAGAAATGTTTATAGAATCAAATGCCTTTTCATAATCTACAAATACAAAGCATAATGGCAACTCATATTCATCGGTCCTTTCTATGACCTATCTCAATACTTGGACATGATTTACTGTACTAAAACCACTTTTAAATTTAGCTGTTTCATTTGATTGATTGAAATCCAACATTCTCTGTAGACAAGTTGTGATTATCTGTGTAAAATTTTTGTATAAAACTGATAAAAGACTGATAGGTCTGTAATTTCTAATATCTTCTTTATCACCGTTTTAAAATAATATTAGTATAGCTTTCTTCCAATCATCTGGTACATCTTTATCATTTGGTATATAACTTTGCTAAAAAATGTCTATTTTTTCAGCTATTTTTTCAAAATATCAATTATAATTCCATTATTACCTGGAGATTTTTGCCTCTTCATAAATTTATTTGCACGACTTGCTTCATTTAAAATCCTGGGCATAATAATTGTATGAGGTACTTTTCATTGTTCTTTATTACTATATAATTCTTGATAGAACTCTTCTATTCATTTCATGATGTCATCTCTCTGTTAAAATAGTTTCATCTTTTTTTTCTTATTGCAGAAATAAGTTTTCTACCAATACTATGAAGTTGTTTTACACTCTTGAGACTTTTATTCTCTTCTATAGTAAGCTTTTCTTGCTACTTTACAATTATAGATTTTTATATCATTATCAACTCTTTTCATACCATTTTACAAAATTCGAGATATTCAATCCTTTTTAATGCATTATTTTTATATATTTTCATATTCCTTCTTTTCTTCATAAGTTACCTTATCTTGGAAGAAATCTTACTGGTTTATTGCTGCTTTTTTTTACCAGCTATCTTTGTTGTAGTTTTTAAAAGTGTATCAGTTATCTTTATATTGAATTAGTTCAAACTTGAATTATGTTCAAAATCAGTTAATATTTGAAAATGATTTACAAGTTTTAATTTAAATTCATTGGAATGTTTCTGAAGATTAGAAATATCAACTGTGAATATTGTTTTTCTTAATAAAATTGTTCTCTATAGTTTTGCATTAATATGTACCTTACATCTTACTAATCGATGATCATTTCCTGTGTTGAATTTATTAAGAATATTACTATCTTGAAATACATATTTTCTGTTAGTCAAAATGTAATATAATTTTGCTGTACCTTCATTTGGATGTTTCTATGTCCAATTTCATTTAACATTTTTCTCAAAAAAAAAAAAAAAAAAAAATAGAATTCATAATATTTCTCTTTTTCGGCAAACTCCACGTCTATGTCCTCTCTCATTTCTATCACCATAACCAAATTCATCTTTTGTTTACCAATTCTAGCATTAACATCTCCCTGACAATTTTTAAAATGATGTTTGGTCTGAACAAAAGCTTGTTGTACATCCATATAAAAATCATCTACTTCATCATCACAATGAGAACTTATTGTGGCATAAACCTGAATTATCTGCATTTGATATTTGCTATTAATTTGAATAATTAATCTTGACACTTGGTCTGATACACTATCAGTCTCCACAATGCTGTTCTTCCACTTTTTATTTTATAATGAGTCCTATTCTACTTGTTCTTTCAATGTTTTTTCCTGCAGTACATGTTCAACTTTTTAAATGAATTGTCTATTCATATTTTCTTCTAACTTTACAAAGTCCAATAATATCCTATTTAATATGAGACAGCTCTTCTTTCAATTCTTGCAATCTTCATTTAAAAGGGATCTGTACTTATAATTATCTAAATAAAAGGTCATCATCAAATGGCAGCCTGGATACACACTCGGGTGATTTTTAGCACCTGTTGCCTTTGGCCATCAACTGCTGCCTTGACTGACTTTATAGCCTCTTGGGAATAAGGGGCATGATTTATTTTTGTCTGTTGTGATTGCAAATAGTTGTTAGAAGAAAATAAAAATTTATTCACACACATATTCATTCTGCTTTCAAGAAAATTCAACTGATATTTCAGTTAAGAGCTATCAGGCAACCGAGAAGAAAGGCCATGGTGTTTCTTGATTTTAAACTCAGAGGTATAAAGCCAATAAACTCACCACCCTGACTGATGAATACACCTTTATCCCTCTTAGCGATGGCAATTGGTTCTCCAGAACTCATCGTTAAGCAAGCATATCGTATACAGAATACGTATTTATAATGGGTGTCTATGGGGAAAAAATTGATCGGTTTCTAAAGCTAAAAAATTACACTAACTTGGTAATAAAGTACATAATAAAAAAATTATTTATCGAATGCAGTGTATACGTGTAAACTGTACAGTATTTAAAATAAAAAGGTTTATATCACTAGGAAAAAAATGGGTATTTTCTCTGTTTAAAAAGTACAGTACAGCAAAAAGAAAGAGAAAGTGAAATTAAATTTTAATTTAAGTTTTTATATTCTTCCGCAGAAGTTTTTCATCGTAATGAAAAAAAATCCATACTGAAGTGCATTTTTTAAAAAAAAAAAATCACTTTATTCTAGCTGCATTATCTGTGTAAATAGCACATATATATATATATTAGTACAGATTACTGTACATTTATGTTTATTACTTATGTAAAATTATTAAAATTAAAAAACAATGTTTAATTATAAATTATTTAATTGAACATAAAGACTTATTACTGTACATCAGAGTAACAAAACGCGTATCGTAAATCAGTCAACTTAAAATAAAAAATTCAACTTACTTTAAAAGAAAAAAAAATCTAACTGTACTAATTTTCTAAAACTTATGTTAAGTTTACTTTTCTTTTATTTTATATTTGCTATAAGTCGATTGTTTTTTGGGTAAAATGACTTTAAAATACCTATTCTCTGACATCATCAGTGATGCAAAATTCAAGGTATGTCAAAAAAAAAAAAAATTTCCCGAAGGTTATAGTGAATAATTGATTGTAAATCAAAGTTGTGGGTACAAATTGATGATGATCGCTATTCTGAAATATCGCTAAGTAGCCAATTGCTAAGTGAGATCTAGGTGTATTGGTGAGCAGCCCATTCATTTTTGCATACTATATGAATAATACATAGTAATAACAGCTGCAATGACAAGAATGTATAGAATGGATGTTAGCAATTTGCTGTACTCAGTTCAAGTGAAATCAAAGGGTCTGCTTTTAGTTAACAGCAAATTATTTTCTGCAGCCATATATATCTACTAAAAAAAACTAAATTTCTGAGAAATATTTTATAAAGTGTGTAAACCCTAACTATTTATATATTAAACTGCTTTATTGCCCTATGTGGCTAATAGAATGATGTGTTTGAAGCTAACATTCCAGGATCAATGTTTAGCTAAGTAAAGTATAAATAAATTAATTTGGTTAATTAAATGAAACTGATATGCTCATTCTGCCATTTGGATACTTTAACATCACATGATCATTTCTCAAATTAAGTATTTACTATTTGTTTAATTATTTATTTTTATTCCCTATGTTATTTTTTTAGTAAAATAATTGTCAAAATAAATTTATAGGCTATTATATATCTGATTTGAGACTTCATATTTTTTGACATTTTATTTATTATATGTATTCAAAATTATTATAATCTTTTTTATTTTGAACTTCTATTTTTTTCCTTTTGTAAGTATTACCGTATATTTTACATTTCATTTAATTTTTGTTGCTATTAGTCTGTTTTAACTTTTGTTTTCTGAAATTTATTATTTAATTATATTTTTTAAAGCGTTCATTTTATCTGCATTGTTACTCCATGCCTCCCTACTTTCTTCACCAAAGTATTTTAGTTCTTTCACATTCTAAATTGAACTTTTATCTTCTTTTTCAGATCATCTATTTTATGGGTATATATTTGTGTGTTGTTTTTATTCTACTTTTTTTTTTTTTTACGTTAAAAGACGTCTTGAATGTCAACATAATTGCCTGCATTTTTATTTGCTGCACAAACTAATGACTAATTGTTTGTCTATTAACATATAATCTTTTGTTATTTTTAAAAAAATTAATCTCAACAATAATAATTATTGTCAACCATTATCGATTCTTTGCATGATGATAATTTCTATAAGTTTAATTCAATTTCTCTGATCCTTCTAGTTCACCATAATCATAGCTCTTTTGTTAATTATTGCTACTGCTTTATTTATACTGTAATAAATTTATGCATGGATTTTTATTTAAATTAGTTCATTTAAATATTCAATTTATTTGATAACTGGAAGCTGATTTTTTTGTTTATTACATTTTTTTGGTTGACAATAAGCCATGCTTTCTTGACCTTTTTTTTTACACACTAGATTGACTGATGATGAATCAAAGCTTTGACCAAATTGCTTTCCTAATGCAACATAAATAATTACTTATTGATACATTCTTTAACAAATTTAAAAATTAATGTTATCCAATAATAAAAATTCAGGAAGATTTGAAGTGGACACATTGATAATAATTAAAAGTAATAGTGAAAAGAAATCCAGTTTTGAAAAAATATGTCATAAAAGGAAAATAAAAAAAAAGATTTATATATTACAGAGATAGTATATACTAAGAACTAATATATGATGAAAAATATTAAAGTTTTACTAACCAACAGGTCTTGATGGTATTTATACACGTCATAATATTTCCAGACTTGAGCCCTCTCTGCATAATTTTTAATTGTTGGTGGTATAAAAAATAAGTTTCTTTTTCTCAGCTTTAGAAACTTTAATATATATAAGAGCATAAAATGATTTCATTTAAAATTATAAAAGTTTAACAATGTGTTATTGATAAGCTTTTTTAGTTCAATAAATTAGTATCTAACTGATAACACCACCCCCATTTTCTTTTTTTCTGTATTTTTGTTCGCTAGGGGTTCTGCAGTATTTTAAATTGTCTTAGTCTTATTTATATAAAGGCAATTTTATACACTTAAAATGAAAACCGGCATGCAAAATAATTAAATAACATTAACATCTATTTTCTAATTTTTTTCATTAATTAAATAAAGTATTGAATAAACACATTGAAAAATGTTTTCCCATTTCCTCTTATTTTCAAGGTCTATATCTTGAAAATTAGGAAGTGATAACAACTTATAAAAGTCAAATTATGCTACTTCTTAAATTGTTTCAATTTTAAATATCATGATATTTCTTGCAGAGTATATCTGTCTAAAAATGATATTTCAGCGCACAGGTTTAAAAAGTGATGGCACAAAATAAGGAAAATAATTAGTGTCAAAATCATGTATAATAAGCATATAAATGATAAACATGTAAATAGTAATAAAAATGAATCAAGAATAATGAAAGGACAAACTTTCCTAACAAAGTTTGCTTTTTTTTCAGGTAGTATGCATAGCCAATTCATATAACTATCCAAGCAGTGATCAGAAATCGGTATATAGCTATATCTAGCTAAAAAGTAAAACAAAACAGAAAAGTTAGGTAAAAAAAAATCTTTAGTCAAGCATTGGTGGTCGAGAGGTCAGCACAGCTGCCTTACAAGCAGTTGTCCCGGGTTAGCAGACTCGCTTCCCGGCCGATGCTAGACACATGAAAAAAAAATCTTTATTGTTTCTTTTTCCAGTAACTTCATTGCACAGGAATTCATAAGAAGTTTGAAGACCAGAACTGCGAGTGCCAAAATCGATTCTTAGATCTCCTAATCCCAAGTCAGAAGTTCTACGAAGTATACCAAACTGACCCCAGGTCAAGCACTCTATCAATTGTGAAAGCCAATTTGGCACAGTTGGTAGAAGGTCTGACTTGGGATTGGTAGGTTCCAATATTGATTCTATACTCATAATTCTGGCACTCAAATTTTTATGAAATCCTGAGCAATAAAGACGTTAGCATTTTTTTCTCTGTATGGTTTGACGTAGTTGGTAAAGCATCCAAACTGGGATCAGCAACTCCCAGGATCAATTCTGGAGCTCACAGTTTTGGAAATCAAACTTCTTATGAACTCTGAAACAATAAAGCCATTAGCTCCTCACTGAAGAGACTCATAGCTTGAAACCGGTCTGGGTATGGGGACAATCATAGATAAAGGCTTCAGGTACTTTCTCTTGTAGCAATTATCATAAAAAAGGAAAAGCTTCAGTTGGAATCCAATTCGCGATTGTTTTTATCAATTATCTATAGAATCTTTAAGTTCAAAATATACTTTTAAAATATAAAATGAAAACTTTTTTACAGTAAACAAGTATCATATTGACAAAAAAGTTTTTCCTTTTTAAAAAAAGTCAAATTCTTTCTAATTCTTTAAATTTAAAGCATAAAGTGTTACCTATCACTTAACACCAAGAATATGATCTTTATTAAAGTGTTCATTTTAAGAGTATATAAAAAAAGTTAACAATTCACTCTTCTCCTGTCTTCTTTACTATATTACCAGTTTCTTTTTTTTTAAATAAAAAAACAATTTCAAAAGTGAATCTCAGGTTGCTTATGTTAGCAGAGTAAACTGATCTTCACTCTTAAGTTTTTTTTAAGTAATCTGAACAAAAGCAAGAAACATTGAAGTAGAAATATATATATAAAGAAAATGTGTGATAAATATATTAAACACACCCACCTGCACACATATATCTAAAAAAAATTAAATTAAAAAAATTAAAATAAGAACATCTCATATGTGTGCTCAAATCCCAAATCTACTCATTTTATGATTTACTCTAACCAGACTCAAACACATTATTTTTAAGGGTAATATTCATTTATTTAAATAATCTAAGGTAATGCTGCTTCAGATCAACTGAAAATTATATTCTATTTTAACACTCTAATTCTGCATTCTTAATTTTTTAAAATTATGACCTATTTATACACAAGCATGATTACATCTACAAGTGTAAAACTCTTTGATAGCGATTAATATATTAATGTTAGTCCTGACGTTGCTTCCAAAGACACGTGACATTTTAATTTCTCTATCATACTTTCATATTATTAAATATATATATATATATATAATATCTGTTATAACAATAAAACATTAATAGTGTGATCAGATGGGTCAGCAATATGAGATGGCACTGAGAGTAGTGGGTCGTGTGAAAGTCTGAGTTCGAATCCCGCCTATATTACATATATAAATGCAGGTTTAAACCTGTACATTGTATTAATTAATAGTGATAATAAATCTAGCAAATAACTATTATAAAAATCTTTGAAATTAATTATGAAAGTAATTGAAAATAAACAAAGAGCTTTGCTAATTGCTCAACAAGCTTTGTGATAAATGCTTAGCCAGAGAAAGCATTTAAAAGATCTCTGTCAGAACCCCCTCCCCCCAACCTTTGACCAATGGTTTCATGCTTTGGCACTCCTCAGAGAGGTACTAGGGCTATCCTAGCACCTCTCTGAGGAGTGCCAAAGCATGAAACTATTGGTCAAGGGTTTTTTTTTGGAGGGGGGTCTGTTAGAGATATTTTAAATGCTTTCTCTGGCTAAGCATTTATCACAAAGCTTGTTGAGCAATTAGCAAAGCTCTTTGTTTATATTTTACAAGCTTAAAAAAATGGGGTCATATGATATATGACTATTTTTTATTGACTAATTGAAAGTATTTCTACATTTTATAACAATTACTTATAAGTTTTGTTATCACCATTAATATTTTATTATACATATGTTGAATTAAATATTTCCATAGATTGTTATTATAATAAAGAATAGAAATGAGAAGATAATATTTATGAAAATAGAAATAATTTTTAACCTTTGATGTTACCAAGAAATTATCAATTATTACTAATTAACAATCGCTGAACCAAAACAGTTTTTTTTCATTAAACCTATAATAACATTCTGAGTTTAAATCCATACAAGAACTTGAGTTTGAAATAAAAGAGACCCTTTTGTGGCTCCCTTTTACTTCATCACAAAACTCAAACAATTGGCTTAATGAAAAAACTGGTTTGGCTTTAGGGATTGTCAATTCACAGTAATTGATAATTTCTTGGTGATATCAAAGGTGAAAGGTTATTTTTATTTATGTAGATATTATCCCCTTATTTCTACTATTTATTATATATATGTAATTATACTGTTTATTCATTATTCTCCTTCAAATAAATGAATAAAGACCTCTGAAAAGATCAAATTATTCCCAATATGCATTTTTAATAAACTGGTTAATCAGTTGATGTTTAAATGAGTTTAATGTTTATATCTGAGCTAATATTAAAATAACAAGTCTAGCTTAATAAATAATTATTAATTAGAATGATAAATTTATCCAAAAAATTATAAATCATTATGAATATTATAGAGTTGTAGATTATGTAAATAGTGTCCTGCATAAGTTGGTGCAGCTTGAGATCCACAAATCACCACCAGCTCTGATCCTTTCAGTGCTCAAACTTCTTATGAACTTCTAAGCAATGAATAAATTGATAATTTTATTTTAAATCCAAGATTGAAAGCATGAGAAAGATTCATCATTAGAAAAGAACCACAAGCTTTTCTTTCAGTGTTTCACCAATATCAAATTCATAAAAACAAATGTTGATGAACTCGTCCTTGATTGACCTCTTCATGGAAAAACCCCAGGAAAAGATAGCATATTCCAGAATGTCTAAAAAATCAAGGAATGTATACTAGATCTTGGTTTGCAAAACTATTCAATAACTTTATTCATATAGAAATTTGGCATAAAAACAATCTATAAGAGTCTTAGAACTAAATAAGTCCAACAATTGTCCAAAATAATAATAATAATAATAATAATAATATTATTATTATTATTATTATTATTATTATTATTATTATTATTATTATTATTATTATTATTATTATTATTATTATTATTATTATTATTATTATTATTATTATTATTATTATTATTATTATTATATGTTTTTAATACTAAATTTCATAATAACAATATTTTTGACAATAATTGAAAGCCATATATCTGTAAAGCAGGTTTGATTAAGGGCAGGAAGATGATACTATTTAGAAGTTTTATTTTTAACAACTCATACCAAAAAGGGATTACAAAATAAATTAAAAGCCTGGTTTTGTCCTTACTGAAATAATCTCAGCTTATTATGATGTACTAAAAAAAAAAAAAGACCTTTTAAAAGTTTCTAAAACTCATAGATGCAGGAAAGTCATTAATTTTCTTCACAAAATAATATTCAATAGAAAAATTCAAATGATAAATGATAATCATAGTAGAACAGACTGTCATGAGATTTAGCTTTGTCTCTTATGGTATTTAATATGTTCATCAATGTTTTTCCAGAAAGAGAATTTAAGAAATGCATCTATCCTGATGCTGTTGCTTTGACTTTGCAAAAAAAATCTTTTCTAGAAATAGAAAGTATCTCAATAAGAATATCAAAATATTGAAAATCTTTCTTGAAGATGGTAGTCTTATATTTAATCCACTCAATACAGTAAGCCTCAACTTTTCATCAAATAAGAAAGAAAACTTTCAATAGTCTGAATAGAATGTTTTGCAATAATAGACAGAAACACAACTCCACCTCATGCAATTTAGAAATAATTTTGAATCATACTTAATTTATTTTCTTCAATTTTCTAATGGTTAATTACAAATTAATTTCCAAGATTAACTTTCTTTTAGAACTGGCTTAAATTACTTGGGATTGTAATTCAAGCTCTTTACATACCGCTTCATTCACATAGCATATTCCAATTGCAAATAACGTGCCTCTGTTTTGAGAAAAAGTTCACGCTTTAAACTTTTAGGTGTTCATTGAAACACTACCATAAGAAATATTCCTAGTGTAGTCAAATATTTTTCATGTTCGCTTATTTTTTCACATATTTTTTTATCAGACATCAGGTAAGAAATTATTTCACAGAAAAAGGACAGACTTGTTAATAACTCAAAATATGGTTTCACAATCTAATATTTGTCTCAAATCAAGAATGCTTTTTGGGATGCTCAACTAAGAATGTATAGTTGAAGATTTACATTATAAAAATGGAATTCTTATGAAGTTACACTTTTTTTTTTCAATTTTTACAGGAACGCCAACTTTTTCTGGATAAAAAATGGAGTCTCACCAACAGATTTAGAACAATCCAAAGAGATTGTCCTGTGGCATAAATGGAATTTAATAGCCACAAATCTTTATTGATGTGGAACATATAAATCATGAATCACATAGCTAATTATTAACAAATCTACGAATTCAGTGGCAGAATTAAAGAACTTAACAAAGCCACTAGTAGAATTATTTCCTATTGTAATTTCTATAGGTTTCTTTGTAATATTTTGGTTTAGTTAAGCCATCATAAAAAATCCATATGTTAAATAACTAATAAATAAATTTCCTATTGAGATTGTGATATTATCTTTTGGAAATAGATGCCCCTACGTTTATTTTAAATAAAAAAAATTGAGTGCAAAGTTATTATTATTTATAGTGACTTGTCTATTTCAATTTTGTTTTAAATTGATTATTTTTAATTATATATATAAAAGACAACATTATGGATAAATTTTAACATTGAAACTTGATCATTTAAAGTAGTAATATATTGTATATGTAAACATAGTACATATTACACACATAAAATAATTATATGTCTTATAATAAAATGTCATTATGTTTATTTATTTAAAAAACTAATTATTTATAGTTTATATACTATTGTATAGAAATCAATAAAAATCACATATTTTTCTGTTGAAAATACACTAAAAGTTTTGAAGGCGATTGGCTTTTATAATTTTAGCCTATTTAAAAATAGAAACCATGACACTAATTGTTAGTCTGCTTTCAGAACAGGTTATATTATTTATAAAATGAGGTTTATTTCAACTTTTTTGAATTAATAATTACACTTTAAACTTCTTTGAATTAATAATTACACTCTCTGTAGTCAAGTTACAATCTTTAATGTCTATATAAACACATCAGACCAGTGATAAAGATGGATTCCTATTTTTATTGTTTAAAGGAGGTTGCCTTGACAATATCTTGAGATTGTGGATTGTTATTGATATAGTTTAAGTGTTGATTACAATCATGTATTTATATATAAATCAGAGTACTAAATTGTTGTTTTAATTATTGTGAAATAAGTTAGCTATTATATATATATTATATAAAATAGACAACTTTCTGAATTATAAATTATGACCATACAAATCTCCTAAGACTGATTTAAAAAAAACTTTCTTTCATGGAGTTCAATAAAGATTTAGAAATTTTTTTATCTACATATAGAATAGGCTAAAAGTTTATATAAAGCAGATTTTATTTAAAGTGTGAAAATAAATTACAAATAGTTATTGAATATTTTATTTCACAGTGAATTTAGTAGAGAATAGGTCAATGCTCTATTTCTATATATTTCAGCTTTTTAATATAATAGAATATATAATAACTGGTTATATTTAAATAAGACTATAATCTTAATAAATGTGCCTTGAGTGCTTAATTTATTACAAGAGAGACCTCTACAAATCTAAATGCAAGATTCGACTTTATAAAAATAAGAGCGGCCACACTCTTATCTTCAATCTATTTTTTTAAATATATAGGCAAATCTAAAGCATTTTGATTTGGGAGCATGAAGATAATAAATTCTTCACTGATTAAGTCCACTATTTCTGATGAACATCAACGATCACAAAATCTTTCGATTTACAATGAGTTAATAGTCAGATCTTAAATTATAAAGTTGAATCTTGTGTTTAGATTTGTAGAGGTCTCTCTTGTAATAAATTAAGCACTCAAGGCGCATGTACTAAGGTTATAGCCTTATTTAAGTATTACATGCTAACATTGTGCTGAATAAAAATTAATATTTATAATTGGTTATGTAAATAATATAAAGATTTGTAGTTAGAAAATAATATCAGAATTATATAAAACAAGCAATTAAATTATTTATTTATTTTTGAGTCATAATTAAAATGTATATTCTTTTATTTGTTTATAGCTTTAGCAATCAAATGTGTTATCTGTGAATCAAAACTTGATCCTCCTTGTGAAGATAATCTACCTCCACCCAAAGAATGTGATGTAGTGCATAACTATTGTTTTCGTGTAGTACAAACATTTGAAAATGGTGAGATTATAAACAATACTAATGAATAAGCTATATTAATTATAATGATTATTGATTAAATATTTTACATCAATCCATATTCTCAGCATGAACAGTTTTGATATATGCATTTTTGGCCTTAGTTGTTGATCCTTTCCCTATTTTCATTTAATGATATTAATGAGAGCATTGGTAAAATCAGTATGGCTTTATTTTTAAACTTAGTATATTAAAACTTTCATTAGTCTGAACATAATAAGAGTAAATGAACCAGTTCTGAATATGAGACATAACAATCCAGCGATTAGTCATAGGAAATTATTAGATATAATAACAACATTTCACTCTTCTTACACTTTAAAGCAAAATATATTTATTTATTCTTTACAGTTTCAACTGTTCCTAGCAGTCTTCATCAGATCTACAAAATTTAAACATTACATCAATACATATATCTATTATAACCTTACAATTTTATCAACCTAATTATTAACATCACTTCATTCATTAAACTTACTATTCTATAACTTTTAACTTTTTAATTCTATTTTATCAGTTATTTTTCTTATTTATTTTTATTCTTAATTATTATCATATTTATATTTATTCACCTTTTACCTTTGCCATAATTTTAGAAATTCAATGTAATATTTATGAAATCTTTCTTATATTACTATATTCATATATTTAACCTTATTTTTCATTTCATTTATTTCTACATATTATCTTACATTTTTTTATTACCTTATTCCATTCCTTAATTCCTTTTTTATCCATATTTTATTCCTGCTTCTTTAAATTGCTTAATTTTTATATTTACTTAATTTTTTATAGAATTATTTTTATATGTAATTTTTATTTTTTATTAAAAATTAAGCAATTTAAAGAAGCAGGCGCAAAATATGGATAAAAAAAGGAATTAAGGAATGGAATAATATAATAAAAAAATTTAAGATAACATGTAGAAATAAGTGAAATGAAAAATAAAGTTAAATATATGAATATAGTAATATAAGAAAAATTTCATAAGTATTACATTAAGTTTTTAAAATTATGGCAAAGGTAAAAGGTGAATAAATATAAATATGATAATAATTAAGAATAAAAATAAATATGAAAAATAAAAGATAAAATAGAATTAAAAAGTTAAAAGTTATAGAATAGTAAGTTTAATGAATAAAGTGATGTTAATAATTAAGTTGATAAAATTGTAAGATTATAATAGATATATGTATGAAATATGGTTGTACTGATATAATGTTTAAATTTTGTAGATCTGATGAAGACTGCTAGGAATAGTCAAAAGTGTAAAGAATAAATAAATATATATTGCTTTAAAGTGTAAGAAGGGTGAAATGTTGTTATTATTTGTAAAAAATCAAAAATAAAGAAGGAAAGAGGAAGAGAAAGTATTGAAACTATTAAATATTGTAATCTAGTATCGATTCAAATTTTATTTACACTAAAGCATCATTCAAAATAAACTTGGAGAGTAATATAATAATAATTGTTTTTTATTAATGAATTTTTTAATATCTTTATTATATTTCTTATTAACAATATTACATTAGTTACAAATATATTAATATCTAATGTTGCTCTTGTTCTTATTTTTTAGGCTCTATATTTTCAGTTACTCGTACTTGTATTCCTGAGGATATGGGCGAATCCTGCCATAGAATTCCTGACACAAACAATTCTAATCATTTCCTAAATGTATGTCAGTCTGCATGTAATACTGATGGCTGTAATTCTGCACCTAGACATCAATTTGAAATAGTGCTTCTAATAGGATTAATACTTACCTTATTGCTATGACCCAGTATTAGCTTCACCAAAGTTTCATTAAATACAGTTAATCTTGAAAAAATATATATGATCGAAAGTTAACATATTAAAACAATGATATGAGTTCCAGCTAAGTGCCTGCCTATTTTCTGTTTTTAAGAATAAGGCCTATAATTATTCAGGAATAATAAACCAAAAATAACGATTATAGTTAAAAAATTAGATGTTTTTTTTGTTTATATAAAAATAATTAACAAAAATGTTTATGTTATTTATTGGTTAGCAGATGCTTTTTTTTAAAATTTCAATTAATATTTTCATTTAAACCAAAATTTTCCTCATTATTTTATAATAAAATATTCTTTAATAAAAAAATTACAGGATAATTTTTTTATTTTTTTTATATGTACTTACGTTTAAACGTTCACTTTAAATATTCTCTATTTTTGTTATATTAAAATAATTTCAAATAATTCTTTGTTATTTTTTATTTCATTATTGGACACAAATATATCTATATGATTTAAATTAACATCATGATACAAAACATTACTGATAGATAAAGGTTCACATCGAATAATATTATATACATAAATATATAGATTAGATAAATAGGGAGATAAGGAGAAAGGCAGAGATGTAGGCAGATAGAAAGACAAATAAGTTGCTAGATAGACAGAAAGATAGATATGTAGATATAACAGTAAGGAGATAAGTAGAAAATATTTGTAAGGGAGACAGATAGGCAGATAAATAAATAAGTTGATAAACAAATAGATAGGTATATAGATAAATAAATAGATTGATGGGATGTATATAAAGATAGAGAAAAACAGATATAATAATAGATAAAACAAATGAATAGATAGCTAGATAGATTATTTGATTAGTCAATTGATAATTAGGCAGATAGACAAGCAGACTGACAGATAGGAAAATACATCATTATAAAAAAGTAGATGCATAGATAAATAGATAGGTAAGTAGACAGGTAGAAAGATATGCAAACAGACAGAAAGATAGATAAGCAGACAGAAAAACAAACATACAGACAGATGACTGGATGATCAAACATGTGCAAGTAGATAGGCAGGTAGTTAGAAAAATAAATAGGCAGAGACAATAAATAAATAGGTAGATAGATAAATGGATGAATGGATATACAGATAGGCATATGGATAGATAAACAAAGAGATAGGATAAATAGAGATAGATAGGAAAACAGATAGTATGTTAGACCAATAGCCAGAAAGACAAATGAATGGATAGATAGTAAATAATTGCCTTGTAATTGTAATAGATAATTCTAACATACTTAATTCACTTAGAGCTATGAAGATGAGAGCACGTCTCTTGAAAGCGCTCGCAGAATAGTATAATTTTATTTTGTTTTAAGTATAAAATAGCTTTGCGTTCAGGTGCAATAGCGCCTATATTGTTTTACAAGTATTTTTAGTCGCACGCAAAGTTTTCGTGTTAGATTTGAATTACAACATACTCTTAGTAAGCTGTCTAGTTATGTATATTGAATCATCAAAAATCACATGATCAACATTTCATATGCTTATACAGGCTGTTAATAACAATAGCAAACTCTCCATATCGTAGTGCCACCAAGTGCAAGCCATCATAATCAATGCATGCAGAAAGGTTTGTGCATATTGGATGAGTAGGCCCAAGATAGGGATTTTATGCACAAATCTTCCTGCGTCCATTGATTATGAAGGCTTGCACTTGGTGGCACTACTGTATGGAGAATTTGCTACTGCCATCTATATTGTTTAAAAAAGCAAAATTTAGGGATATTTTTTTAAGCTATTAAAAAATTTAATTCTATAATTGGGAATATTAGAAGCTCTATAAGGAAAGAATTTTTAAAGATGATATAGAAATTTGTAATAAAAGCTGAGCTTCTTTGAAAATGATCTTGAATAATTATAAAAGACTAGAATATAATAACAATAATTATTGATGAATACTTTTTATGATTTAATTTTCCAGTGACAAACAATCTTTATATTTTTTTAATTTCAAAATTCCTTAGTACTCTATAGTTTCAACTAAAACTAGTAGCAATTTTAAAATTTTAAGAGATGGTGATCATGTGATGTTTATTAGATTACATTTTAAAATTCCTTAATAATATATAATTTTAAATAAGTGTTCAAGATGAAAATATTGAAAGTAAAAACATTATAGGCTAAAGAAAAAGGAATTTTGCTAAGTAATTAAAAAAAAAAACAAAATATACCATGATTTATTAATGAATATGTTAACAAATTGGTTAGAAGCAGCAAAAAACGATTAGGAATATAAAATGCTTATGAGAACATTGACTTGTGATATCAATAGGAACAAAAGAGAAAATTTGAGAAAAACAAGTCTATTATGGACATGTAAAATAATCTGACTCTATACAGCAAAGAAATTTAGTGTTTGATAATAGAAGAATAAAAGCTAATAGAAAGAACAAAAAGATTGTGAGAAAAATCTTTTTTAGAGAAATGATATTTTACAAATGTGGAATCAGAAAAATGCAATGTGTATTTATACTATCATTAAATTCTTGGAATAAATTGTAATAAAATTGCGTGTAATCAGAATGAATGTATTCCTTAAAAAAAGAATGATGATTAAATAACTAGGATTGAAAATGATGTTGAGAAAATTAGCCAATTCTTTAATAGATTTACATAATTTATTTAACTACCACTTTTCTATGGAAGATTATGCTAAAAGTTGTGTAATTTCCATTTCTTTACTATATTTTGAAATTATTGCTTGATAATTATAGTATCATACAAAAATGACAATTTATATATTTATATTTTCTAACGTATTATATTATTTTTATGCTTATAAAACTTTACTCAATGCATGCTTGATTTACCTTCTAAAAAGTACAAGTATTATTGTTTCTAAGTTTTTTTATATCGTTGGGATCAAAATTAGGTCATCGTTTTTACATTAAATGCTTACGTAGTTCACTATTAAATACATTGATGAATGCAACAATTCTGATGATGTGATTTTTTTTATGAATATTACGCTAAGAAGATTATATCAATTAGCCCAATACAAAGATAAAATTAAAAAACATACCCACAAACCTTTATTTATAAAATTTATCATAACAGTCAACAATTAATTATAATAAGATACTATAGCGTCGCCTATATTTGTTTAATTTGGTCTATCGTTGATAACTGCTAAATATTTTATGATCTAGCGCCCTCTGTTGCACTTCCGGTACTTGTAAATACTTTTACTTAACTTAGGAACTCTGACATTTTCTTAGGATAAATTTTGTAATTAAGAATTTAACAGACTTCTATCAAATGGATTTCAGTCAGATTTTGTATGTATGTTAGAAGTTAATGGCAATGCTCATGAGATTGAAATATTTCAGAATAGTTCTACAATAATTTTATTATAGAAGTGTTGGTTGGCTGAATTTCAAATGTATTGATATCACTTCAATAAGTTTAGAGTGATGTGTATGAAAAAGTGACAACATTAAAAAAAAAAAAGATTTATAAGTTCAATTGGAAGTAATAATAAATCTTAATTTCTCTTGATTGTAAAGATTGCTTTAAATTTTAATAACTCTTAATTATAAAAGTTTTTTTTTAATGCCTGAGAATTTATTTTCAAATATAAAAGACTGTAACAATGTTTTTATTATAACTTTATCTTACTTATTTTTTGCAAAATCCATATAATATTATTTTTTACTAAGCTTTTTAACAACCCACTATTGACAGTTTTGATTGCCCTAGCAATCTTCTTCAGAATTATAACAAACACAATAAAAATCCATGAATACAAATATACACGAACATATGTATTTATATTGTGATTATTATAGTTTTGAAGAAGATATATTCATATATATTTATATTCATGTATTTAAACCACTAAACATCACATGATCACTATCTCATACTAGCACATAATTAGTATTAAACAATTCAAAACAAAGCAAAACTCTCCATATAGTAGTGCCATCTTGTGCTAACAAGAGCAATCAATGGATGCCAGAAGGCTTGTGCATAAAATCCCTATCTAGTGCCTACTCATCCAATATTCCCAGGCAGTTTCTGGCTTGTGGCCTTCATCAGTGAAGAGCCTTGGATCTGAGGCCTTGGATCTGAGAGCACTGCACCCAGACAGTTTCTGGCTTGTGGCCTTCATCAGTGAGGAGCCTTGGATCAGGTGCAGTGCTCTTAGATCCAAGGCTCCTCACTGATGAAGGCCACAAGCCAGAAACTGTCTGGGGATATTGGATGAGTAGGCACTAGATAGGGATTTTATGCACAAGCCTTCTGGCATCCATTGATTGCTCTTGTTAGCACAAGATGGCACTACTATATGAAGAGTTTTGCTTTGTTTTGAATTGTTTATTCATGTATTTGTTTTGTGTTTGTTATAGTTCTGAAGATGATTGCTGGGGCAATCGAAACTGTCAATAGTGGGCTGCAAAAAAGCATTGTAAAAAGTAATAAGAATATAGATGATATTAGTATTAAATGTTTTTATTCATTTAAATTAAAGTTAGAATAATAAGAAAAGATCCCAATATTAAAAGTAAAAAATAATATATATATTTAATGGGCACACACGCCGTTACATTATTTATTTTAAAAAGTAGAAATTAAAAAGAAAAGTTCGCATAAATAAACTTCTTTTTTAAGACATAAAAATTGAAGGTTAAAAGTCATTTAAACTTTATATATATAAAATCGCACAGATGAAAAATTATTAAAAGAAAACTATTAAAAATTAGTATTTTAAAACCAAATTTTAAAAAAAAACTTAAAAGACTTAAAGATAAATATATATCGTTAAAAAGAATGTACAGTTTAATTAATTCTATTATATAAAATGGAAATGATTATTTTAATTAATAAAAGTAAACTAGCCCTTGGGCATTCCAACATTCATAAATAAAGGTCAGATAGGAGAAAAACAATAGGAGCATAATAGCCAATGAAAGAAATCCCTCAGGAAACAGACCTCAATGGAATGATCATCATCGATGACGTAATGTCCACTGAATCCAAAAATCTAATATAAAAGAAAAAGTTTGGAAATAAATTTTAGTGAGTGAAGAAGAATTAATTAAGAGAAGACAGAGATATGTTAAGTCGGCGAGGTGGAGGGATTGAAAGATGCACTTTCAATTCCTTCAGTTGCTATAAAAAAGAAATGAAACATCGTTTTTGCATATTGCGGACTATAGGACATCTGTGCCCGGAAATAAAATACCAACTACAATAAAGTACCAATGGCTAACTGCACACCGATGTCCTCATGACTTCATCGGAATTAACACCTTCCAAATTACAAGCAATTAGAAACTACGGACTTTTTCTAAAAACAGTGAGAACTATATAGTTAATGAACATTTTAAATACACTAAGAACTTTGATTCCAAAAACTTCTCAATATTTAAATAGAAGTAGAATTTCCTATCTGACTAAATTTTTTATTAATTTATTTTATTGAATGTATTATTTGTTTGTTGAATCATTTCCATTTCATTTTTGTTCTTTTAAGTTTAATTATGATTTTTTTTTATTAAACAACTTTTAATAAATGTTAAATTTAAGTTGAGTATAGACGCATGGATTCGTTAACGTTTAATCATGTTTTTGTTTTCATATTTGATTAGAATATATAGACATGCGGTAAATAATGATATCTCACGTTGAGTATCTAAAATGTATTTATTCGGATGTCTTTTAAGTTATTGGTGTCAATGCGGCATCTTATGATGAGTGCCATTGGATTTCTTGTAAATTTCCCTCTGCAATTCCATCAATGACTTTATATTTTGATCGTTTATCTTTTATTTTGAAATGTTTTTAACTGTGGAATCTATGTGGCCGATCTATACTCAACATTATAAAACAAATTTTTATAAAATTCATCTGTGCGAACTTATAAAAGTTAAAACACAAATTAAATTCTAAAATCAAGTTAAATTATAAAGTAAAAGTAATGCTAAAAATGATTCAAAATTTATATGTGTGTTAAAAAATGTTTGTGTGTATAATTACTGGCAGTGGCTTATTTTATTCTTTTTTAATATTGAAATATTCTTAAATAAGAATTGATAAAATATAAATCTCTGCTGTTCCACTGAGCTAGTGACTGGGGCTAACGGTCTTAATAAATAAAAGTTGGATCTTTAACAGCGTGTATCTGCCTACTCTATAAATTTTCTAGGTTCTAAGTAGCCTAGTGGCGCTCTGTAGTGGCAGATACGGTAAGACTGCTTGCTTCGATCATCACCCACACCATGACCATTATAATTGGCCACCCAATGTGAGCCGACCTTTAATAAACCACGAATACCCTGAGCAAATAATTTTTTTAATGAAATGTTTTATCTACCGTATATGTTAAATCTTATAAAAGCACTGCTGGAAAGAAATAGCACATATATTAAAAATGTGGAAGAAAAGATATTAATAATTTTAAAACTAATTTTTTTTAAAAAAAGTCAAAAGGTTGCAATTAATGTTTCTTTTTTTTTTAATGTGTGTAGGCGCACACAGCCACGTTAAGTTTATGATTGTAAATGTGGTACCTTATAATGAGTACTATTTGGGAATTTACTTCATAGTAACCCTATTTAAGTATTTCAATCAGTCATAAATAAGTTGGTGGTATATATAATTGTGCTGCAAATATACACGTATAAACTCACTATCCCTTAAAATATATTTACTTCAATGCAACCTCCTTAAATAAATAATTTGCTTGTCATGTCCTAGTTAGAAAGGAAATAGAGAGAAAATAGAATTCTTGGGGGGAGGAGGCGTAAACATGGATGGTCCTTAGGGAAACGATAGTCAACATTTTTTTTTTTTGGTATATAATCTTTTTGTAAAAATTATGAATGTTTTTGTAACTGTCTTCGTTAATCATGTACTGTAATTACTAATCCTAAGTAAAATATTTTTTTTTGTTTATTTTTTTTTAAAGCAAGTTTACTGATATGTAACAGGCACACATGCCGTTACATTATTTATATTGAAAAGTAGAAATTAAAAAGAAAAGTTCGCATATAAAAATTGAAAGTTAAAAGTCATTTAAACTTTATATATATAAAATCGCACAGATGAAAAATTATTAAAAGAAAACTATTAAAAATTAGTATTTTAAAACCAAATTTTAAGAAAAAACTGAAAAGATTTAAAGATAAATATATATCGTTAAAAAGAATGTACAGTTTAATTAATTCTATTGTACAAAATGGAAATGATTATTTTAATTAATAAAAGTAAAATAGCCCTTGGGCAATCCAATCTTCATAAGTAAAGGTCAGGTAGGAGAAAAACAATAAGAGCATAATAGCCAATGAAAGAAATCCTCAGGAAACCGACCTCAATGGAAAGATCCTCATCATCGATGATGTAATGTCCACTGAATCCAAAAATCTAATACAAAAGAAAAAGTTTGGAAATAAATTTTAGTGAGTGAAGGAGAATTAATTAAGAGAAGACAGAGATGTGGTAAGTCGGAGAGTTGTAGGTGAAGGAATTGAAAGACGCACTTTCAATTCCTTCAGTTGTTATAAAAAGGAAATGAAACATCGTTTTCCCATATTGCGGACTATAGGACATCTGCACCCAGAAATAAAATACCAGCTACAATAAAGGACCAATGGCTAACTGCACACCAATCTCCTCATGACTTCGTGGGAATTAACACCTTCCAAATTACAAGCATTTAGAAACTACGGACTTTTTCTAAAAACAGTAAGAACTATATAGTTAATGAACATTTTAAATACACTAAGAACTTTGATTCCAAAAACTTCTCAATATTTAAATAGAAGTAAAATTTCCTATCTGACTAAATTTTTTATTAATTATTTTATTGAATGTATTATTTATTTGTTAAATCATTTCCATTTAATTTTTGTTCTTTTAAGTTTAATTATGATTTTTTTTTATTAAACAACTTTTAATAAATGTTAAATTTAAGTTGAGTATAGATGCTTGCATGGATTCGTTAATGTTTAATCATGTTTTTGTTTTCATATTTGATTAGAATATATAGACATTTGGTAAATAATGATACCTTACGTTGAGTATCTAAAATGTATTTATTCGGATGTCTTTTAAGTTATTGGTGTCAATGCGGCCTCTTATGATGAGTGCCATTGGGTTTCTTGTAAATTTCCCTCTGCAATTCCGTCAATGATTTTATATTTTGATCGTTTATGTTTATTTTGAAATGTTTTTAACTGTGGAATCTATGTGGCCGATCTATACTCAACATTATAAAACAAAATTTTATAAAATTCATCTGTGCGAACTTATAAAAGTTAAAACATAAATTAAATTCTAAAATCAAGTTAAATTAAAAAGTAAAAGTAATGCTAAAAATGATTCAAAATTTATATGTGCGTTAATAAATGTTTGTGTGTATAATTAGTGGCAGTGGCTTATTTTATTTTTTTTTAATATTGAAATATTCTTAGATAAGAATTTATAAAATATAAATCTCTGCTGTTTCACTGAGCTAGTGACTGGGGCTAACAGTCTTAATAAATAAAAGTTGGATCTTTAACAGCATGTATCTGCCTACTCTATAAATTTTCTAGGTTCTAAGTAGCCCAGTGGCGCACTGTAGCAGAAGATATGGTAAGACTGCTAGCTTCGATCATCACCCACACCATGACCATTATAATATATATACAAAATACTTTATAATAAACTTTTATTTACTGTGATTAAAAAAACAAAAAATAATTGTTTTCTTCAACCACAATTTCTGTTTGTATATTTAACTTGAAATAAAAGTGTGTCATGTCTAGAAATTAATTAATTCAATTACCAATTTTTGGATAGCTCATACTCTTATTTTAAGTTAAATATAAAAACTGAAACTATGGTTAAAGAAAACAATTATGTTTTGGCTTTTTAGACCAAAGTAAATATAAATGTTTATTATAAAGTATTATATATTTACTAACACTTTTTTAAAATTGGAAGGTACTTTTGTTTAGTTGGTTATTTAAAATAACTTTTGTAATCAAGCTTTAGCAGACTTTTATCAAATGAATTTCCTTAAAATTTTGTACAAATGTTGAAAATCACTGTCAATGAAATATGACAATAAATTATTTCAGTATGGTTTCTGGTTTATTTACTGCGTGCGTTGATAACAGTTTAGTAGATGTTCATTGCTGAGCATGAGAGGGCAGTATATTTTTTAAATGCTTTATTTTAAAAAAAAGGTTACATCAAAAAGCATTAATGATCAATTAACAAAAATAAAAACAAATTTTACTTTCAATTGATTGTTGTTGTTTTTTTAATGAATGAAATTTTATTTCCAATTATTCATAAAAGTTTCTTTTCATAAACAAATTAATATTGGAATCAATTTTTAATGTGTAGAAAATTTCCTTCAAAAACGTCACAAATATTGTAGCATTATTTGTAATCTTTGTTTTAAATAGAAATAATTATAAAAAATATAATATAAAAATATTTTATAATAAACATTTTTATTTACTTTGCACTAAAAAGCCAAAAAATAATTATTTTCTTCAACCACAATTGAGGATTTTACATTTAATTTGAAGTAAAAATGTGTGTTGTCCACAAGTTAATTAATTCAAGAATTTGTTTATATTTAACAAGTTATTAAATATTAGACTATTTTCAATTTTAAGTAGAGATAAAAGGTGGTTGCTGGAGGGTTACATTAGATTCTAAGATGTAGGTGCAGTGCTCTCAGATTCAAGGTTCCTCATTTACGAAAGCCACAAACTAGCAACTAGTCTGGGGATATTGAATGAGTAGGCACTAGATAGGGATTTTATGCACAAGCCTTCTGGCATCTATTGATTATTCTGGCTTGCACTATGTGGCACTACTGTATGGAGAGTTTTGCCTGTTTTAATAATGGTTATAAGCAAGCATTAGAAATGGTGATCATGTGATGTTTAATGCTTTAATAAAAATTTGGGATGTTCAGAAATTAATTAATTTAATCACTACTTTTTACAACAAGTGATTAAATTAATTAATATCTGAACATAAAATCCCTACTTATGGTTGAAGAAAAACAATTATTTTTTTAGGTTTTAGTGCACAGTAAAAACATTTATTATGAAATATTTTTTATGTATAATATTTATTTATTTTTTTAAAAAATAAAAACAAAATTAAAATAGTTTACCAGCAAACATAGTTTTTATAAAGTTATTCAGTTTATAAGTGAATAATATCACAACCAGCATTAAATAAAACATGTGAACAAATGTTTACTATCATAATCCTAAAAGAAATATTAAAAAGATGGTTAGGGCAAAATGAAAGTAATTAATTACATTTTTCTACAGTGTTTAAGAATGTAATAATTGTAAAACTGAAAAATGTCATATCTCAATTTACCTTTAATTAATACATTAGACCAGATTCTATCTTACCTTGAACAGACGGAATATTCATTGCCACAGATCAATAAATATACAAATAGATAACATATATCCAATAATAGTAACAGGCCAATGGGTGATAATGCTCAGTGATCCAATTGTTTTGATTATGGAAAGGGATCTGATTGTAAATAGTCTGATTGGATGTAAGGGTGACAACAACAAATCACTAATAAATCTGAATGACAGTACACATGTGCATGATATGGTTAAAATATAGATGCAAGTTCATACTAGAACTGGAAACTGCTCAATCCTAGATCGGACATGAGTTAAGTGGTTGCAGTGCAGCTAGAAAGTGTCATCTTATCTATACATGATGGAAGCTATCATAGACCAACTAGAAATATCAATTGTACCTACTCATTAGACAAGCTGTCATGGTACAGCTGAAAATGGTAGTTTATTCTAAAAGGATACCTTAGATCTCTCACATTATTAGTTGCATAACAATTGAGTACTATATCAAAACAACAGTATCTGGTGAAGGTATAACAATGTATAATACATATTTATATATTTGGTTTCATTAAAAAAATATTTAATTGAATTTTACCGAATCTGTGTTTATCTTAAATTTATCCATTAAACACAACAATTAGTGTAGTCATGACATGTTTAATCTTTGTTATTAAAAAAATTGACAGCTAACATTTTTATCTCGTCAATAAAAAATTAAAATCAAATTCAAGTGGTTACTCATTAAATATGAAGAGGTGAAAAATTTTTCCTCATAGCAGGAAAAAATTAAAATGACTAAAATCAGCTCATAATTTGATATAGCTTATCCTGAAAATTGGCCATCCTACATGGATTAAGTACTTTTATATATGCAGGTTAATCAAATTAAAACGTCTGACTTCACATTTAAGTTCATATTTGGAACTCAGACCTATAACATTTTATAAGCACAGGCAGCCCATATCTTGCTAGCCAAATTTGATTTTGATAAACTATTATCTGCCTAAAACCCTTAATGGTAATGCAGAGGTATCACTTTAATTTCTATACGGGAAAGGAGAAAGTGAAAGATTTTGCTATTAAACTTAGAAAGCTAGCTCTTAACTGAAGCTTTATAGACTTTCACAATATAGCCTTAAGAGATTGTTTCACTTGAGGAATAATAGACCACAATCTTAAGGTCATCATGTTGATATACCCTGATATTACATTTGACTCAGTTGTTTCTCAGATGAGTAGCTGAGACTACAGCGATTAAAATCATTAAAAAAAAAAATTCCAGCATTAAAGCTGTGGACTGGAAATTTCAGATCATATGAAGACCTTCCTAAGAATGAGCTTACAGGATCTACCATTGGCAATAATATTGTCAAAGTTTGCAATTGATGTGACAAAGGAAATCATATTGTGTCTAAGGAAATCATATTTACCAAGTCTGTAGATATTGCAAGTGTGTCAGTCATGCAAAAGAGTCAATTTCAAAAAGCCAGAAGAGCAATGTAAAATCAACAGTACTTGTATAAATAATGTGAGATGCATTGATTTGGCTTTCAAATTTAAATTATTAATGATATACCAGTAATAATGGAACTGGACACCTGGTTTGCAGTGTCCACTGTGTCAAAAAATACATGAATTAAATATTAGTAGAAAAATTCATCATCTGCATCTAAGAGTGATTATTTATTATGAAGGCAATCAAATATAAATCTTGGGTCAAACAAGAATTAAAGTTACTATGCTTAATAAAACTATATATCTGCCTCTTGTTATGTTTGCTGGTAAGCATAGCAAATTATTAGATCATGGCTGGTTCAATCACTTGGGCTTTACAATAATTAAAGTGAACCAGCTCATAAAAATAAAATCAAAAAGAATCTACCTGAAAGCCCTTGATAATAAACCAGGTTTGACCCCTAAGACAATCCATGAAAAAATGCTGATGAGCAGTGCTCAAGTCCTATGCTTTATATTTAAAAGAATCACCAAATATGTTTCAACAGTTATAAACAAATTAAAAGAATTGTAAACAGTGGTTGTTCAAACAGCTGATGGATACCAACATCACAGGCACAAAAACCAGTTAAGGTTGAACTATACATCACCATCTGAAAGTGATGAGTCAGCAGCCATTAGTAAATGGTCATCCTCCAACAGTGATGAATCTATAAATTTCAGTCACCAGATTTACAAATGAAGACACTGGACCTGTTGATGAGGTCACTGAATCTGATGAAGCCAGAAAACAATGAAGACATTCACCAAAGTATTTGAATGACTGCATTTTCCAGGTCAAATTTTAGCCAGAGGGAGGAAATATTATATCTGAACTTATCCTCATTAAAATATTAGTCCAAATTTCATCTTGTCTTGATCAAATTGAGCATTCATCACCACAGACCAATAGATATATGAATAGGTCACATATATCAAGCAGTAGTAATAGACCAAAGGGTAATGATGCTCAGTGAATCTGATTTTCCTTATGGAAAGAGTTCTGGCTATAAATAGTTAGTCCAGTTGGAGAGATGGATGACAACAACAAATTACTGTTAAACCTGAATTGCAGAATGCATGTTGTCCATTATATGGTTAAAGCAGAGAGGCAAGTTCACATTAGAACTGGAAAACTTCTAGAACCTACATTAGACATGAGGCAAGTTGTCACAGAACAGCCAGAGTGGCATATGGTCCTACTCATGAGGTAAGCTGTCACACTATACAAGCCAATAGTATTTGGTAAAGATATAACCTTATACATATTGTAAATATGTATTTAATATTTGAAATACAGGCATTCATATACCTGGAGCTTAATTGTAAATATAGGGGATTTAAACACAGACTTTCAAGCAGCCTTTATCTATCCACACTGTCGCATATCACTGATACACATGATCACACATATGTAGAAAAGATAAATAATCATCGACATATGTATTTTGTGCTGAACCAGGATTCATCAGTTAGTCCAGGTCATCATCTCCCACACACACACATAATCAGTGTTCAGTTTATTTAAGATAGCAAATCTTCATATTTCAATGAACAGGCTTCAATCTACTCCAACTCTTCATCCATCCATACCATTGAAAAACTGATGACAGAAGCCCAAATCCCATGCTGATATCGATATTATTTTCAGTGATCTGGATAGCTGAAGAGTTGGAGGTTGGAGTAGATTGAAGCCTGTCCATTGAAATATGAAGATTTGCTATCTTGATATAAAATGAGCACTGATTATATATATGTGTGTGTGTGTGTGGCAGATGATAATCTGGACCAACTGATGAGCATGAAATGCATATATTGGTGATTGTTTATCTTTTCTACATTATGTGGTCATGTGTATCAATGGTGTGAGATAGTGGGGATTAGATGAAGGGTGCTTGAAAGTCTGTGTTCAAACCTCTTGTATTTAAATGTATATTTGTTTATTATAATTTATATATGTAAATGTTTTGAATGCTTAACCAAGAAAAGATAATAGCATTTTTATTAAAGTTATAATTTGCTGAGCATCCTTTTACTGCTGACGATCAGAATCATAGTGCTCATATTTGTTTCATTAATAAATAATTAATCATATTTTACTGAGTCAGTGTTTTTCATAATTCCCACAATAAACACAACAAAAGAAATGAAACATATGAGTGTTAAAGCAGTAATAAAATAAATTTTATGTAAAATTATAATTAAAATAATTGAAAAATATAACTTTCATTTTATTTATTCTTTCTATAATGCCATTTTGTTATTAATCCCAACAGTTTTTTTCAACAAAATTAAAGATCACCCTAGCTTTTCCTCATATTTATATAAGCTCTGGAATCTTTTCTTATTACCTGCAAAGTTCTAAACATTACCAGATCTGGTAATACTTGGATGCTTTATCTTTTTCTGTGATTATTACTAACTTTGTTAAATTGTAACTACATCGAATAGTTTTTTGTAAAACATCAAAAGCTGTAACTTTTAAATAATTTTTTACACCGACTTTTTTTGCAGTCTTAGTAAAAAATATACTTTAAAAAAATATTTTTTTCCCTGAGATTTGCTATTGAATTTTATAATTTATCTTATAAATGGGATAGAAAAATAGTATATAATTTTATTAGATAGGAAGGTTCTGGATAGAGATTTTAAATATTTTTTCATACCACACTTATCAATTAAGATGTGATATGATGTACAGTAGCTTCTTCTTAAACGAAGTCAAGAATCTCTCAGCAATTATACCAAGAGAAACTTGTTAGCTACTTAATTTTACATTTTTAATTTTGAGCTATTGGTACGCTCTCTGTATTACATTTTTGTAAATACAAGCTTATAAAAGTAATGTCTCATTATATATGACTTGCTTTTTTGATTATTAAATAATTCATGTAACTTTGAGAATTTAGTGAACTATATCTCGGAAAATATAACAAAACAAAATATATGCACAACCATATTACAGATAAGCTTTACATTGTAAAATTAGCAAGGTATGCATAGTGTACTGGAAATTTGCATATTTGAATGGCAAGTAAGTTATTTATATTGGCCATTTTTTGAAGGGGAGATGCAAGAATTTTTTTTGTTAATTGGGTGTTTATCTCTGGCAATGTACCAGGCCTCTTTCAGTTTCTACTTAGCATAATTACATTCAGAGAAGGGACATAGGCAGATGTATGTTTCAAAGATGTGGCCAAAGTTGGATTCATGCTTGAAGAAGAGTATTTTGCTGTCAGTTTGAGCTTTGGTGCAGTTATATAGATATCAATGTTGTGCATTTCAGGTGGATAGTTTGGACTTGTATATTTAGTGTGAAATCACCCACCTCAACTATAAAATGCTTGTGAAGTCTACTCACATTTGTGGCACCCACACCAAAATCTCACAAACTAGCTGATCTCAAGGCATTCTTGTATAAGAATCACTATCTGTATAAATTTGAATCTGATAAGAAAACTAACATTGATTCATAGATTTACCCAACATTGGATATAAAAACATAATTCTTATTCAAACTGTTAAAAATTTTTTATTCCAAAATTAAACACCTGTCCATAGCCATCAATGACAAACCCTGTATATCAATACCTTATATTTTCAGTACTACCCAAAGTCTGTGCTTCAATTCTTCAAATCAAATTTTGCATCCCTCCCACACTTGATCAACTAAATATCAAATACACTCTACCCTCATACCAAAAGTCACAAATAGTGTATAAAATTGCATGCAGCTATACTAACTATCATGTGGAATATTATGGGGAATTGTGTGCCAATCTATTCACCTGAACTGCACAACATCGATATCCATATATCTGTGCCAAAGCTCCAACTGATGCCAAATTAATCTTCTGTGAGCACAAATCCAACTCTAGCCACACCTTCAACCCAACATCTGTCTACGTCATCTGCTCTGAATGTAACAATGCAAGCAGGAAGTGAAAGAGGCCTGTCACATTGCCAGAGATAAACACGCAATATAAATAACTTGTCATTCAAATATGTAAATTCCCTATTATGCTTCATCTTTAATAAATGCTACAATTTTCTTTTCACCATCAATGTCATGATTATGACTGCTATGATTAAGTAGTCAAGGGTGTACTAGGCATACTTTGTTAATTTTCACAATATAAAGCTTATTTCTAACATGGTTGTGCATATATTCCGTTTGTTAAATAATTCATATACAATTTTTATAGTAAGAAGTACATATTCATGAACTGACTTGATATTATTAATATAAATTTGCTTTAAAATTTATATATATATAATTTTATAGTAAAGGCATAGATTATATTAGCTGACAACTGATTTTAAAAATCAAAAAATGCTAACGTATAAAATAATAAGTTGTTTGGCTATACTGGATATGACTTAGTAGAAATAAAAAGAGAAAATCGATCATTTTTGTCATTTAAAAAGTGATTATTCAGGATAAAAATAATTGTCAAATCTGAAAAAAATATATTTAAAAAAATGTAAAGATATAAGATGATTTTTATTCTTCATTATTTTTTCAAATCATGAATATTTAAGATCTTCTCAAACAATGTCCTATATATTATTCTACTCTTGTCAGCTTATGATTCATTGTCAATTCTTAGACGTAAAGACTGAGCATTGATTGTATATATGTGTGGAGATGATAATCTGGACCAAACTGGTGAGTGCTGATTTAGCACAAAATACAGACATTTTATCTTTTTGACGTGGGTGATCAGTATGAGTTAGCGTGGATAGTTGAGGATCGTATGAAAGTCTGAGTTTAAACCCCTATATATTACATAACAAAAAAGAATGCTATATAAAAACAGAAAAATGACAGTCCAATAAAAGGCATTGCTACAATTTAAAAAAAAAGATACAAAGTCAAAAAAAAGAATATGATTATCGAAAAATTTCAGAATATTTTTTATTTAACATTGTTTATAAATATACAATAAAAATTTGTTGTCAAGCGTTGGTGGTCGAGAGGTCAGCTGCTTTACAAGCAGTTGTCCCAGGTTAGTGGGATCGCTCCCTGGCTGATGCTATGACACATGGGAAAAAAATTGTTATGTAGCACACATACTTGCTCCTGTGTGATATATATGGAACTCACAAGTAAATATAACTATTAGCAAATGTATTAATAAAAAGGGTCTATCAATACAATTTGTCTTCATTATGTAACAAATACATTACAAAGTTGGTAAGGAGTATATTATCATTAGAAACAGTTGCTTTGGGAAATGACAAAATATTAAAAAACTAAAACAATTGAACATGAATAATCAGAGTCATTCAGCCATTCATTCCAAAAGTCTAAACATATTAGATATCATTTGTAGAATGATTAACTTTTTTACTTAGGAGTAAATATTTTTGTGCATTAATATATATGCATCTTTCCTGGAGCGAAAAAGAAATTATTGCAGTAAAATTTGATTTATATTATACCAAAACAATATGCATTATGTTCATCAGTATAACATACAAAGTACTAAACTTGTTAGTCTTTTTGGAAATATTAGTGATTTTATGTATATATAATATTTAAATACACATATGTCATCTATACTAAACTAATATAATTATAAGGAACTTCAACTTAGACTTTCAAACTCCCTAAAATTCTCCACTTCATCTTATACAATTGATACACATGACCACATATATGTGGAAAAGATAAATGATCTCCAATCTACATATTTTTTGTGCACTCATCACTTGGTCCAGGTCACCATCTATCACACATATATACAATCAGTGCTCAGTTTATATTAAGTTAGCAAATCTTCAAACTTTAATGGACAAATTTTAATATTCACCACCTTCCAACCCTTTCGCCATCCATATGTATGTAGTCAAGTGTATCAGTTGTAGAAGATGGAGTGGAGAACTGGAGGGAGCTTGAAAGTCTGAGTTCAAGTCTCTTATAACTAATCATAAACTGATTGACCACAACCAAATAAATGTGTGTATAGATATTTCTAGAAGCGCAATCAAAGATAAAAAAAAGTGAATCTATTACTGAATTAAAACATCTAACATATTAGTGAAATTTAAAAACTGGATAATGGTAGATAAACTAGATAATTGTGTGTGAAAAAAGCAACAAAAATTATTTGACATTCAAAATTTCAGAAAAAAGAAAGTTACTCAAGAGAATGCCAGAAAGAATTCACAGCCACATCTTTCTAGATGTTAAAAGTATTTCAGATAATAATAATAAAAACTAAAGAAATTATATAGAAGTTATATAAATCAAAGAAATACACAAGAAAGTGAAGGATATAAACAATTTGTATATAAACAGACACTCCCGTAGAAGTGAAAAAAGAAATCACCAATATACTGAATGCTATCATAAATCACCAGTGTTCAATGACTGCCAGAATCAAAAGGTATTAGCATGTCACAAAAAAGTAAAAATAAATTCACACACAAACTTTGAAAAATGAAAGCTGTATCAGATATATTACCAATATGTGCATTTATGGAATGAGAAGATACAATGCCATTACACATAAGAATCAATATCAATAACAATTCTAAAAAACTAGAAACAGATATAAGCAGAATACCTACACAAATAAAATACAACACTGGTCATCAAATTAAAATCCCCTGATCATTCTCCATGAATTCAACTCTACAAGAATACACTGGCAAAATAATAACTACCTGTGGCAAAACATATTGATGTTATTTATTTAGAAGCCATTTTTGCAAACCATGGTGAAAATCTAATAAACAGAAAGTTTGATTACAAAAATTTGAATTAGAAATTACATGAAAATAGCAAATCCAAAATACCTTGAAACTTCCATATCCCACTTATTAATTTAGAAAACATATTTCTAAATAAAAAAAATGGACAAAAGTAAACTAAAGACAAAATGTAAAAGTAAAGAGCAATGCCAATTCACAATTTCGCAAAGCACATTCAACACTGTAAATAGTCAATAGAAATAAAAAAATAGAGTCATATATCACATGACCCCACTTTTTTTTTAAGCTTGTAAAATATAAACAAAGAGCTTTTCTAATTGCTCAACAAGCTTTGTAATAAATGCTTAGCAAGAGAAAGCATTTAAAATATCTCTATCAGAAAACCACACCCAATACCCTGACCAATGGTTTCATGCTTTTGGCACTTCTCAGAAAAGCACTAGGAAGTTTCAGACATTAGATCTAAAAATACCAACCCAAAAGCCAGCATTGGTAGAAAATCTGAAAATTTCAGACACTTAAATGTCTTCAAACCCAACTATCTAACTCAAATAGCTATATGGGGATGAGATCTTCAGCCAAACCATATAATAAAAGTCTTAGCAATATAATATCACTTAAGACTTAAAGAAAAAACTAGAAATAGTCAATGCTATTTGCAATAATACTAAAAATTGATGAAGCACTCAAATTATTAGAGCAAGATGATTCTTACTGAGTGATATCTATTGTGTATGTAAAAAAGAGGAATCACATAATTCACATTTGTGGTGGTACAACACACAGACAGTATATCATTACAATCAATAATGTACCTCCTATCATACATTAAATGCTTTCTCAATGAACATTAATCTCATAGACCATGAATAAGCAAATGAACATTCAAAATTATTCATCACCCATATACGTATTAAAGAGAATGCTCTATAAAAAAAGCTATGCAAATACTTTAAGAGTATATAAAATAATTACAAACAAATTTCAAGACAAAATTCATTGATATTTTAATGGTGAGCACAAAAATAATAATCATTCTAGATGTGTTTAGCTTGCTCATATCAACAAAGACATTTAAGAAGAATTAGGAACAGAATAGTCATAAAATAAATGCTTAAGGCATATATATCATGAAAGACAAAATTAAGGCAATAATGAGTACACCTATATCAATCAAAAAAAGTAATTAATGAACATTCTGAATTTGAAGAAGACAAACTCCAAATTAAAAAATCTGCTTTACTCAGATGGCATCAAGAATAAATTTATTCACAGTAAGAACTCAACAAGTTAGTGTTCTACTATGATCCCAAGAAGCTATTGAGTCATATCTAAAATGCCAAATAATAAAAAGGCACTCACCAAACTTTAAAATAAAAAATATATACACTTATATTGAAGGAGCATCCCAATCTTCACTCATTATAAGCTACTATTGTACATTATGGGTCAAGGTTACTAAGGACAACAGTTACATCAATGTAAATACTGCATTGTCAAAAAAATTCTTGCACTTTACAACTAAGCACTATGCCATAATTTTTATAAATTGATTGAGTATAGTCAAAATATGTAATCAAATACAATTACTGACCCCAGATAAGTCTAATGGACATTGCATTCATTGAAGTCATTCAAGAAGACCATATTGACATGAAAGGCATTGCAAAATGTACAAAGATGACCTAATATTCAGAGTTTTATAGATTAATGCAACATAGAGAACAATTCAAACTCTACCTATGACAAAAATGATCTTCCCATATAAAAAAATTCCTACTATGATAGAAAATGGTGATTGTATTGAAATATCTAGGATCAAATGTCTGGAGATGTTTGTGATTTAATGTCTTAAAATCTTTACATATATCTTACTCAGGCATCAAAATCATAAAAAAAAAACATTGATAAGAGGGTAGCTCAATATGGATTCATCTACAAAATCAAACATATCATTATTTGCATTGCATGATAAAGAACAAGGAGGCATCTTCTGAGGATATGTCAGAACCTTGGAAAACAAATATCCAATCATTGGGAGGTTCTGCAAATTGATTTCGTAGGACCTTTCCAAAATCAAATATTTTTTTTAATCATGAATTATTCATATTTCAATTACTAAAATACAAAAATTATTACTTGGACAAATGACCTGATTTCACTTAAGCAGAAATGTAAGCATCCATTTTAAGAAATTACATCTTGATATACCATACCTCACCATTCTGACTCTCATGGAAAGCTGAAGAATAGTGCAAGAAGTTAAAAATCTCTAAAAAGGTTCACATTTACACAGAGGTATTTGACATTACAACAATCAAGATTCATTAATACATCATTAAATCATAATCAGAAAAGTACAAACAAATTGACATAAGAATTGTTGATATGTTATTTTAAAACATTAATGGACATCATTCATGAGATTCATTTAAAGATGGATATAGAAGTAGGAAACTTCTAAAATTGAATGCACAATAAAATTACACATCAAATGGATTCCAGTCAAAATTTTTAAAGTTAATGGACCCATGTCAGACATAGCATGAATAAATCATATACAGAAATTTTGAATCATCTAAGTAAATGATCACAAAACTTGAAAATGCATTGAATGAGTACATCTCTTCCTTTAACAATGTGGATGAGAACCCAAAGACTGATATCAAAGTGGTAAAACCTTACAACTCATATTAATCAGATCTACTAAATCGCTGCTTATAGGTAATGTAAACTCACCACTGCACTATACATTCAAAGGCCATGGCATCTAATCAAAACTAATCAACAAAGCACTGTCATAATTGAAATTGTTACCACATCATTTTTTAAATTATCCATTAAAATCTGTGACACATTGAATAATGATATATACTCTCCACATGGGATTATGAAAGTACATATGTAATTCACAAGAGGTATCATTATTCATAGCATTAAGATGTAATAATGTGTTAATAAAAATTATCTAGATCACTATAATATAAACAGGCAAAACTCCATACAGTAGTACCACTCAGTGCAAGCCAGAGTACTCAATGGATGCCAGAAGGCTTGTGCATAAAATCACTATTTGGTGCCTACTCATCCAATATCACCAGACTAGTTTCTAATTTGTCGCTTTCATCAGTGAAGAGCTTTGGATCTGAGAGCACTGCACCTAGATCTTAGGATCTAATGCAACCCTCTAGCAGCCACCTTTTATCTCTATTTAACTACAAAACTATGAGTTTAAAATTGAAAACAATAATATTTTCAATACAAGCTCAGTAGCTTATATAGTCATATAGGTCTGAACTCAGTTCAGTACCTATACATTATGATGTGTTTGGTTCTTTAATAACCATAGCCAACACTATCCTGTTTAACCATAGCCAACCCTATCCTGTTAGGCAGGATTGGTATTAAATCACTAAACATCACATGATCACCATTTCTTATGCTTTCTCATAACTGTTGTTAAAACAGGCACTGCACTGAGTGGCACTACTGTATGGAGAGTTTTTCCTGTTTTAACAACAGATATTATGAGCAAGCATAAGAAATGGTGATCATGTGATGTTTAGTGGTTCAATATAATATGCTTTTATTATCATGAAAACATGTTACTTGTTAAAGAAAATTATTTAATTTGACATTAAGTAAAAAAAATAATATCTATGGAAGATGCAAGAAGTAAATTTATGGACAGAAAAATCCTTGAAACATATGGAATGTTGATTTCACTTTATATTGATGGGTATTGATTAAATCCTAATTTTTATTAAAGCTTAATTTTTGTCCACAATGATGGAACCAAAGTTTGTCAGAGATACATTAGACAAAATAATGAAAGTGAAATATTTTTGTAAAATGTGATGAAAAAGTTCTTTTGTAATATTGTCTTTATTATTACTATTGCCAGCCACTTCTGAAGATTGTAGGAGAATGAAAAGTATGAATTGAAATATATTTTAACATTATTAATAATATAGTTACGCAGTTGAACATTTATTTTTTAAACAAAACAGATTTGATGCTTGCTATTATATGTTTGACTATTTCTCTCATCTAGAATTGTTAAATGGGTTTACAAAAAATTAAACTTTATTTAAATTACTATTATTAATAGCACATGGGCTTGTATACAACATAGTGTGTTGAATGGTGTTGGCCTTAAAGATGATAATACTAGCATAAGATTTAAATTTGGAATCTTTAGATTCATGAATAGTGGATTTGAGATAGTGCTCTAATTGACTAAACTATTCTCTTAACTATTCTCTTAATGATAAATACAGGGGATTTGAACTCAGACTTTCAAGCATACACCAACTATCCACACTATCTCATACAACTGATACACATGACCACACACAATGTAGAAAAGATAAATAATCACCAATATTTCATGCTGAACCAGCACTCATCAGTTGGTCCAGATTATCATCTCCCACACAAATATATAATCAGTGCTCACTTTATATTAAGATAGCAAATCTTCACACTTTAATGGGCAGGCTTCAATCTACTCCAGCCTCCAACTTTTCAGCCATCCATATCATTGAAAATCTGACGATGGAAAGCCAAATCCCATGCTGATGCCAACATTATTGACAAACCCATGTTGACCTGAAGTCACTCTGACCTCTCATGTGTAGGACCTTACCCATTTAAATACATAGAAGAGGGATGAGCAGGATACAAGCTTATATGTAAATATTTGAAAACCAGGCACTCTTCACAAACCTGGAGCCTTAATGGCAACATCCAATAAAAATTTTGCCTAATCTATTTTTCTGTTAATTTCTTCACTTTTTTTTAATGGTAAGGTTAATGAGTGATTTCCAAGAGTATGAATTGTCACACCAGTTTGAATTGTGGGATATATGACTAAATTGACTAATTTCATTTTATGTATTTTAACTTCAAATAAAATATACGTGATAAAATATTGCATTAAGTAATTATTTGGCCTCATTATAGACATATATAAATATGCTTGAATATTTTTTGTTGCTGCTATTAAATATTTTATATGTCTCTGAAAGATAAAATAAAATATAAAATAAACTCGGTGTTTACTTCAGTCTATATATAAGCTATAGCTTAGATTGAAAATATTTGTGTGTTTTCAATTTTATTCTCATAGTTTTGTAGTTATGTAGAGATAAAAGGTGGCTGCTGGAGGGTTGCATTAGATTCTGAGATCTAGGTGCAGTGCTCTCAAATCCAAGACTCCTCACTGACGAAGGCCACAAGCCAGAAACTAGTTTGTGGATATTGGGTGAGTAGGCACTAGATAGAGATTTTATGCACAAACCTTCTGGCATCCATTGATTATTCTGTCTTACTTTGAGTGGCACTACTGTATGGAGAGAATTTTGCATATTTTAATTAATACTTTTATTTACTTGCATTAAAAACAAAACAAAACATTTATTTAACCAGAATTGAAGTTTTTTATTTTAAATTAAATGTAAAAATCCCAACTGTGGTTAAAGAAACTTTTTTTAATGCAAAGTATTTTGTATACATATTATTTTAAACCTATCATCATTATTTTCAATGTTGAAATTTATACAAACTTTATATATTTATACAAAAAAAATTCATGTTAGAAATAAGTATAGGAGATTTGAACTCGATTTTTAAGCACCCCTTCAACTATCCATACTATCTCATACATGTAAAAAAGATACATGTGTGGTCATGTGTATCATTTGTATGAGATAGTGTAGATAGTTGAAGGGTGCTTGAAAATATGGGTTCAGATCCCCTATACTTACAATTAAGCTCCAGGTTTGTGAAGAGTGCCTGGTTTTCATGTTAGAAATATTAAGCTTTAATTAAAAGTTGAAAATATGATTTTAAAACACACAATCCTATTGTCTCAATTAATATAGAAAAATAACCAATGTCATAAAAAGTCTTGTATCAGTTTATGTGACTGAAGATAGAAAGATAAAAAAATAGAAAAAAAAAAAAACCTAGAACGAAGGCAAAAAAAAAAAAAAGATTGCACATACTGAACATGATGAATAGCTTTTGGTGAATCCATATCATCCTCCAAGATAGCATGTAGTACAATGTTTATTGATTATTCATGGTTAGTTCTATATTCAAAGACTATCTCTAATTAAATATAATATTTGATTATATCCTTATATACATTTCTTATAAACTTTACTATTAAATAAATAATATGAAATACAATTTACAAATATTAAAATACATAATAATTTTTATTATTTAAATACAAATATAGTATATATATTTAAGCAAAATGTAATTTGAGGGGATTTGAACCCAGACTTTCAAGCTTCCTTCAGACATACATTCCATCTATATGTCAGATACCCATGACCACATACATGTGAAAAAGATAAATGATCTTCAATACATGTATTTTGTGCTGAGCCAAAACACTTCAGTTGGTCCAGATCAACACCTCCCACACACATACATAATTAGTGGTCAGTTTATATTAAGATAGAAAATTTTCAAACTTTAATGGATAAGCTTCAATCTTCTCCACTCTCTAACTTTTCAGCCATTTATATCATTCAACATGGGTATGACAACAAAATGGCAAAAGGGCTTTAAACATGCCATCATCAGGTATTCAGTAGTATGAATAGCCAAAGAGTTGAAGTAGATTGAAAACTGTCCATTAAAGTTTGAAGATTTATCTTAATATAAACTGATTTTATATATGTGTGGGAGATGATGATCTGGACCAACTGACGAATGCTGGTTCAACACAAAATACATTTATTGAAAATCATTTATCCTTTTCATGTGTATGTGGTCATCTGTATCAATTGTATAAGATGGAGTGAATGACTGAAAATTACAATTTCTTATAGCTGCTCAGATAATGCTTTCATTGATTTTTGCCAACTCTGGTATCTGTGTCCAATCTATGATACAATTTGATCATCACTTGAGATATGAAATTGTATCTAATCTGTTACATCTTTTTCTAATATATTTAGTTATGATTTTGTACAAATTACATTTCTTGAAATGAATCTTTTTATCTTTAGTCCCACTAAAGTTCCATTATCTTTTTCTATAAGTTTCAAGAAACAAAAAATCTTAAAAATCATTTGAATCAGTATTATGTTTAAAATTTTTATTTTATTAGTCATCTATGTAGATAATAGAAATATTACATTAAAACAGAATGTACCATGTACTACTTAGGATTAACCTTGAATCATAATCTAACTTATTTTCTTCATTCAACTAAGGTTATATCAAGATTAATTTCTAGAAATAACCTTCTTGTAAAGGTGGCTATCACTAGTTGAAGTCATTATGCAAGATGGTGAATAATTTGTCCTTATTTGGAGCAAAAGTTTTCATACTAAATTTTTAGATATTCATTTAAATATTACTATGAAAACTATTATTAGTATGCTCAGTTTATTTCTTTGCAGTGGTTTCCTGTCATTTCATATATTGCTTCATTAGATGTTAGAAAAGAAGTTGGCTCACAAAAAAATATACTAAAAACTGTTATTATAAATTTATTAAACGCACATTGATTACGTAAGTAATATTTACTGAGGCTATAACCTCGATAATATGCGTATAAAATGCGATAGTAGGTCCCTACTATCGCATTTTATACGCATATTATCAAGGTTATAGCCTCAGTAAACATTAATCAAAAGCTGTTAGGTAGTTTGGACTTTCCAATAACTCAAGATATAATTTTATGAACTAAGATTCACCTCAAATTAAGATCATCTTTTTTGGATATTCTATCAAGAATCTATAATTGAAGAGTCATGGCATAAATATGGAATTCTTATGAGACTCCAAACAGATTTCTTTTTTTTCTTCAGATCTATCAATAAAACTAGTTGGACTCAACCGTCCTCTATGCAACTGGATTCTCATCAACAGATTCAAGATAACCTCTAAACATTACATTTGATGGCAAATGTAATTTAACAGCCACTGATCTATTCAGATGTGAAGAAACAGAGACCATGAACCATATAATTGATGTCTGTCCAACCTATGATGGATGGCTGTGGCAGAATTGAATAAGTTAATAAAGTCATTAGTGAATCTATCTTCTGGTTTGGTTTTCTATGAGTTTCTTTGTGATATTTTGTGAATAGCTAAACCTTTAAAAATAAAAATCCATATAGTAAATAAATAAAATAAAACTATTTTCATAATTCTGATTATTAGTTTATTACAATTCAAAAACATCACGCTATATAAAAATAAATATCTCATTTACATACGTTTAATTTCATTTAAGAATGACACATCATAAATTCTAGTAAATTTTGCAGGTGTCATTCATTCAGACATAGTAAAAGTAATTTAAAGTGATTGTTTAATATCGTCATGCTCTCATTTCCAGTACTTAAGATTTGTCCATACTTAAACATTTGGGTTGAAAGAATACGTAGATTCATTCTATTCTTTCACAAAGACTTTATCTTGTATTGGAAAATGGGAGTATTCATTTATTGTTAAGATCCACCAAGCGCATGTGCATTAGCTTAAAAAGCTGATTATTAGTTTATTACAATTCAAAAATATCGCATTATATAAAAATAAATATCTCATTTACATATGTTTAATTTCATTTAAGAATGACATATCGTAAATTCTAGTAAATTTCGCAGGTGTCATTCATTCAGACGTAGTAAAAGTAATTTAAAATGATTGTTTAATATCTTGACGTTCTCATTTCCAGTACTTAAGATTTGCCCATACTTGAACGTTTGGGTTGAAAGAATAGGTGGATTCATTTTATTCTTTCACAAAGACTTTATCTTGTATTGGAAAACGAGAGTATTCATTTATTGTTAAGATCCACAAAGCACATGTGCATTAGCTTAAAAAGCTGATTATTAGTTTATTACAAATCTGATTATAGGGAAATGTGTTGAACTATATTTTCTAGTAATAAAAACCCAAGAAGTAAATTAAATGTGCAATTTTTATTAATTAAATGTCTTTAAATATATCTGTTATCATCATTTCTTTTGAAAGCTCTTATGATACTGTATGCACAGAAGCTAAACTCTCCATACAGTATCACCGCCAGTGCAAGTCAGAGTAATCAATGGATGCAAGAAGGTTTGTGCATAAAATCCCTATCTAGTGCCTACTTATCCAATATCCCCAGACTAGTTTCCAGCTTGTAGCTTTCATCAGTAAGGAGCCTTGAATCTGAAAGCACTGCACCTAGATCTTAGGATCTAATGCAATCCTCTTGCAGCCACCTTTTACTTTATTAGCTTGCATTGGTGGCGCTATTATACGGAGAGTTTAGCCTCTGTGTAAATAGCTTGTGTAAGCCTAAGAAATAGTGATCATGTAATGTTTATGACACTATAAGCCAGATAATCTTACAAAAGCTTCAAGATTGTCATGGAAGCAAGATATGCAATGAGATTCTATTTAGCTATCTGTGAATACACATTATTTTTCATAAATTTAATTTTAAATTATTCAGCTACAATTGAATTCTAAATATTCATCACAATTTGGCTGATATTTGACTGTAATTGTTTTTAATGTAATTTATTTTATTGAAAGTTTAAATAAAGAATTTTTTAATATTGTCTATTTTAATAGTCAGACCTCAGAATTCCTAACTTATTAATGAGCTCAGTATTTCTAAAAACCACTGCAATTTAGAATCTTTGAACTGAATTGCAAGTATGTAATTATTTCTTAGTGCATTATTAAAATTCATTATTATTAATATTATTAAGTAAATTTTGTTTTACATAATAATAATTGTCCATTCTATAAATAGAAATTATTGCATTCATTAAAGATGAATTACTGCATTTTTAATTGCATTAATTAAAGATTAATAAGACATGAACATATGTTTGATTTGTTTTAATTTATAAATATTTCAAGATCTTAATTTGAAAATAGTTGAACTTTAAGAGTATGTGTACTAATATTCCTTTATATAACAGATATACCGATACTATATGCTTAGAGATAAAATTGATATTTTGTTATATTTAGTCACTGATTATTTATAGAAGCAATCTGACATAGATAAAGTTAATTTTTATCCAATGCTGCAATTATTTATAAATAAAAAATATAAATTTTGTATATTGCGAATACGTATTGTAATTAACTTTTTGCTTGAATTTTTCTATTAATTATTTTGGGGATATTTAGATACATAATACTGTAATTTAAAATTTCTATTTTATCACGCAAACTTCAAACACACGAATAATGATATGAGAAAGATGGCAAATGACCCTCAATATGCATTTCCATTTAAATCAGCACTCTTCAGATGATCCAGGTCACATTCTCTCATATGGTTTCATAATCTTTACTACATATTCATAGTATAAATGATGAATAATAATCATTAACGTATTTATCTAAAAACAATTGTCAAATGAATGATTGCAAATAACTTAGCACACATAAACTGTTCTGCAATTATTCTTAGAACGGCTCTGTGAATATATATTTTTTCTAGAAAATATTTTTTCTTAACTCCAAACGACCTTTCTAGACTGCGAGATGTAGGAATGTTGATAGAATGCTACACATAATTTAATGCAGCAGTAGAGTGGATTTTAGAGTTCATGATACATCATAATCGCAGCTTGATATTTTCGGTGCTCAAACTTTATGCGCCCCCAAACAAGAAACCATTCGATTTCTTTCTGTTATTGATTGAATTTGATATATATTGTTTGTTTCCAACAGTAGCTTTTTATTCTTACTTTGAAGATATTTGTACATTAATTTAACGATTATTGAATTAAAGATCTGCCAATGCATCTAACTAAACTTCTAACGATCTTCACCCATTCCCTAGGAGAAGCGGAATTAATAATCGATTTCGTTTTACTCTAGGACAAAAAATTATCACGACTTATTTCTTCGATTCGATTCTAAATTTTAAAAAAAATAAAGCACTTTATCTAACTGGTTTCCAAAAATAAATAGAAATAAAAATTTCTACCAGTTTCCCTACTTAATTCTGAATGGATTCGCCCAAGTTACCTGGTTTCTTTTGATGTGATAATTGCAAAGCAACGCTTTTTTGCTACCCTTCTTGAGCGGCCATTTTATTTTGCTCGGTGATTATATGTTTACGATAATACACGAAAAAATTTGACCTCTGTTGAGGATATTTGCCTTATAATGTCGTACTATAATCTTGTCACCCGTTTAATTTGTGCCTTACTCACCTTTTATATCCACACAGGTAAGTCAAACTATTTATTTAACTTGTACTTTTATAAACGAGTGTCCCATTTAAGGGATTGAGTTATGAAACCATCAGTATTAAAAAGAAAACATTAATTTAGATAGTTAAGTTTCGATCTGTTTTAAAAAATATTTCAATATGTAATGATTTACTTTTTATTCCTTTACACCTTTTCTTGTCAAGCTGTAAACATTTTCTTCTTTTTTTTCACAAAAAGAAGGCTTAAGAATTATATAAGAACGTTATATATAAGGTTTTTGTTATTTTATAATAATTATTTCTTTATTAAATGACCTGAAAATTTTTTGAATACAATTATGTGTTTTATTTTGGATTTAATTTTTTTAAAATCAATTAAATTTAGGCAATTTTTTTGATTTAAAAATAAAAGACTTTTCACTGAATAGATGGCAGTAAAAGACTGCACCTTTCCGGAAGTTTTCGTTATTTGTTGAATTTGAAACTCGACGTCCTCAATAATTATTTTGCATCCTTGATATAATTAATAATAGTGTAAAAATATTAGCAGGTGTCTGATTTATTTTATTTATCAATATTTCACATAAAAGAATTTGCTCGTATAATTTAATTTAGCTTTTTACAAAAAGATCGTTGAAAACTATAATGGATGATGGATAGTTAATTTCGCTTATGTATTTATTAGTTGTTGTTTGTTTTTTTTTAATTTTTGCGGCAAATGAAAAGGCTTTTCCGTTTCTATACATTATGCATCGCTGTCTTTTCTTGTTAATAATCCAGGCTTAAATTCACATGTCTACTACTTATACTGTACAGTACTTTATTATTTAGGATTGAACTTATAATTTATGTCTTAGATTAAACAAAGTATTAATGTACACGTGAATCACACACGCCCATAAAGTATTAAAAAAAATACTATCAAAATAATTAACAGATAATTTCCTATCAAAATTATCGTTTGATTTTATATAATGAACAGTTTTGAAAAATTAAGATGTTCTACATTGTAAATCGGAAAAGATGTTAGCAACATCATATTTTAGAATATTCCAGTTTTATCTAATATCATTGTGAAATTTACGCGAAGATATACAAAAATTTAAAAGATTGTGATTTTTAAAATCTTGTGGTCCTAGGCTGGACCTTTTAAATAAATAGCCCATGTGAAAATCCAATTCTGTATGTGTTTAAAATATATTAGTACACATAAAAAAGTATGGTGAAGGACATTTCTTTTAAAAAAAATCTATTTATGGCCAAACTTATTAATTAATTTTATAGCTTGAACATTAATAGTTGGAACTAAAATCATTTTCTTAGCCAATCATGTTTATCTGGTAATTGGTCACAATCAGTAATTATCTACAAATTGTTTAATTTGGCAAAACTCTCCATGCAGTAGCGCCACTCAGTGCAAGCCAGAGTAATCAATGGATGCTAAAAGGTTTGTGCATAAAATCTCCATCTAGTGCATACTCATCCAATATCCCCAGTCTAGTTTCTCACTTGTTGAGAAGCCTTGGACTGCACCTAGATCTTAGGATCTAATACAATCTTCCAGCGACCATGTTTTACTAAAAAGTTTTGAGTCCAAATTGAAAGCACAATTATGCATTCAATTCAAGCTCATTTGCATTAGATCCTAAGATCTAGGTGCAATGCTCTCAGATCTAAGGCTCCTCACTGATGAAAGTTACAAGCTAGAAACTACTATGGAATTTTTGGATGAGTAGGCATTAGATACGGATTTTATGCACAAACCTTTTAGTATCTGGCTTGCATTGGGTGGTGCTATTGTGTGAAGAATTTTGTGTCTGTGTCATCAGCTTGTGTAAGCATAAAGAATAATCACATGATGTTTAATTGTTTAATTTTTCTATTATGTATATGCTGTTATAACTCATAATTATCATTTACATAATTTGCTTAGCTGACAAAAGCCTTCATAAGACTACTAACATTGTACTTAAATGATATAATTTATTTGTATCTCTGTAACTAGTATTATAATTTTGGTTACAGCCTAATACCCATGGTCTTCTTAATTTAGTGTCAACTCAATAATCAATCCCATTCTATTTGGTTACACTTCTGGCAAATAAATCAATTACATAATAAGACTTGGATAATACTCATCATTATTTTAGCATTGGTTATGAACTTATAAAAAAAAATCTCTGATTGCTTCTATTTTTAACAGTATTTTTTTTTTGTTGTATAATTTTTAATTTGGATTAGGAGTTAGTGTTTTGAACTAAAAGATTAACAAATTGCATGTTGAGATGAAATTCTCCAAAGCTTTAGATAATGTAAGTACATATATTTACTATTAATAATTCATGGATTTATATATTCTGGTATTGTAATAAATGATATTTAATATATGTACTTATATTGTATTATACATTTAACCCCCCCCCTACCTAAAACATGTTAATGGGTTAGATACATTTAGTAAAGAAGAAAAGCCTGTATTAGAATTGGATATAATTGCAAAGTTCATAAGATAGTTCAGTAAGCTTTCACAACAGAATTAACAAATGGTAAAACATAGAGTAATGAAAACTGGATTTTTCATCAAGTAATTTTTTTTTAATTCCAAGTTTTATTCAGTAAATCATTGCTTGAGTCAATTTTTTTCTTTCATTTTACATTTCAAAATCGTTATAAACCATTGTGTATAAAGATTTGACCTTGCATAATTTCTTCTTTATTAAACTTTATTTGTTTACATCCTTATTCTTTATTTTCTCAACTTTAGGTATACCTTCCATATTAAATTTATGATTGTTTTTTTTAATTTTTATTGGAATAATGTAATCAGGCTTATTGTTTTTTTTAAATCACAGGAAAAGCAACAAACTTGTAAAGATTATTAAATAAGAAGACCAAAGAATGAATATATTTTTATTAGTCTTTATCTTATGCCTGGAATGAGAGTATCTTCAGAATTAACATCACTGATTTAATATTACATAAATCACTAGTGTGGAAGGTTTATTACTTTCTAAATAGAATTAAAATATAAATAGGCATTTTTTAAAAATTAGGAATGTAGATGAATCAGACCATGTGATGAAATGTATACATTTTAAAAAAATTATTCTTTCCAAATTTTAAGTGCAGTATTTCACATAATAAATTGTTTTCTAAGTTTAATACTAAGAACATACATCACACCATCATCATTTTCTATGCTTACACAAGCTAGTAAAACAGTGACAAACTTTCCACACAGTAGTGCCACTCAGTGCAAGTCTTTAATCAATGAATGCAAGAAGATTTGTGCATAAAAATCCCTATCTAGATGCAGTGCTCTCAAATCCAAGGCTCCTCACTGTTGAAAGCCACAAGCTGAAAACTGAGGATATTGGATGAGTAGGCACTAGATAGCAATTTTATGCACAAACTTTCTTGCATCCATTGATTACTCTGGCTTGCACTGTATGGAGGTTTCTCTGGGTATAATTGCTAAGAAATTCCTGACTCCGTTTAAGGAGAAGCCACAGTACATCACATCATTATTGTAAGAACTTATTTAAAATTAATACTAATTTAAAAATATCAAAACAATTTGAGTGATCGTAGTTTCTTAATAATGAGAGTATTATTATGTTTGTGCAAGAGAAAAGAGTTATTGAAAAAAAAAAAATCACTCGCAGTGCATTTAATTGCAATGAAAGTCAGACATTTTGCTATTTATTTTATTTAAACATAAAAATATAGTAGCTTTTTTTCTTATTATTTTTTTAATGAATAAATAGGGAACCACACAGTAAAATATATGTAAATGTGTTCCTTCAATTATTATTAATAATTATTATTATTTTAGAATTTTCTCCCAGACACTAATTTTAATTTATATATACTTACTATACAAATAAAGTGTCCATTAATTAAAAACTATTGTAATAACAGTAAAAGTAATAAAAATAACGATAATTGACTGTTGTACATAGTCTTTTATCCGCAGAAGTACTTTCAGTTAATTTCTTAACCTTTCTCAAATGCGGATTGAAAGACTGTATAATAGCTAATTACCATTATATTTATTTTTATCGTTAAATGCTTACTATATATATATAAGCTTCTGCGTTATATATGGTATATATGCATGTTGAAAAGTACTGTATACTTGCAGTTCAATAAACAATATGTGTTCTATTCTAAAGTTTATCAATAAAATATGAGCTGTTATATGTGATGTATGATGCGTATGAGGAGGGAGACTTGGGGTATAGCAGCTGTAGTAGCTCCACTTTACTCAGGGGGGAAAAAATAACAAAAATTCAAATTCAGTGAATCATACTAAAAAAAACAAAGAAGTTACCTCATTCATTTTTCCAATTTAAATTTGACATTGTTTAATCTCTAGATGACTAATTCGGAGAGAGTGTAATCATTTTTAATTTTAATTTTGAAATTGTGCGTCCTTTATAAGCCTTGCTGTTTTGTTTATGAAAAAATTATCTTCAGCCATGAAATTGATAAATCACGGACCGAGGTCGTATCAGATTTAAATTTGAAAAATATCCTGCTTTCATTAACAAATTTGAAATTCAAATATTAAAAGTCCAGTGAAATCAAAACATATCCAGAATTTTCATGAAAGTATTATTTAAACTTTAAATTTTTTTTTATAATACATTATTATATTATGATATAAAAAAATACTAAATATTATTTATGTATAACATACTGTTTTTTTTATGAAAGGAACTTGAATAATTGAATAATAATGCAAAAATTGTATAATGTTTGTGAATGCTTGCATTAAAAATTGGACTATGGTCTGTAAAATTCTGATTATCAATAGTGTAGATGGACTTTTCATTTTTGTTAAGATGCAGTTGAAGCAATTGTGAATAAATCCTTTAGAAATGTTTAAAACTTTGACTTTTTTCCCATTGTATTTTGAAATATTATGCATTTTGCTGACATTTTCTTCTTTGCATAGTTTAATGCAATGGATTCGATCTAGATCACAGTTTAATTCTACCACTTCTGATGCTCACTTATCTTGAATCTTCCAAAAAACAAATGATTTAATATCTATGATAATTTGTTTTAAGACATGAATCAGGAACCAATGTCTCCGGAACTGCATGCGGCTCTTTAGTGGGAAAAGTGTGGCTCTTATTGTGGATAAAAAAAAAATTATATATATTTTATTAAAAATTTAAGATATTTCTTTTGTTTCACATACCAAAATATTATAAGCAAACTTAAGAATTGTTCGAACCATATATATGCATAGTTAATGTTAATAAATTTATAAATAACATATGAAATTGATTTCAAGTTGCGGCTCCCTAAATTTTAATTTTTCTGTTTTTTTGTGAAAATGGCCGTCTCAAAAATGTTCCCAATCCCTATTCTAGGAGTATAAGAATAGATTTTTTAGGGAATCAAACAATCAATTACAATAACATCTATTTTATTGAGTGAAAACATTTATCAATAAAATGAAATCAGACGAAAGTTTTGTGTCTAAGACTTTTTACAACTTTATTACTGTAAATTTTGAAAATAAATTTTAGGTTTTTATTTTGTTTCTGATGGAGCAACAATAACTTATTTGTCCAAAATAATTATCTCGTGTATAAAATGATATAGTACTTATTTTGCACAATGTCATTTTTAAGGTTAACTAAATTATAAAAAAGCTCTATATCATATCCTAGCATTTTATTAAATGATAACTTATCACATGACATTTTAATATGTTCTCCACATTACAATACCTTACATCACTTGAACATATTATCATGTGCTCAGTCCAAATCATCATGTAAACTTATCATCACAGAAACAAAGTTTGTTATAACTTTTTTATCATGGTTGATAAATACTTCTTTTGTTTTCTTATTAATAAACCTTTTTTATTGCATGTAAATAACATAAATTTAAACTTTGTAAAAGGAATTTTTATTTACAAACAAAAATAATTAATAACAAACAAATGAAACTTTCAAAATATTAAAACATGAGCCTAATTGCTGTATTGCAATGTTTCAATTCCCTATTTCTTTTCATATGTTTTTCAAAGTATTACATATACTTTTTATTACATTAAAAGAAAAAATAAATGAAAAAAATGCTCTCAGTAACTTGTAATTTAAATTTTGGCCAATTGTAATGAATAAATAAGACCCAACTAATTTTCAAGTGGACCATTTTGTAATGTTCACTTATAAAATATGAAAAGAAATTTACTAATTACATTAAGTTTCATTTGGTATTGATGGAGCAGACATTCTGCATAACAAGTTGGGTTTTACATCCAGGTAGAGCCACCAAAGCCATACTGAAGATGATACATAGACTTTGACTGCCTTACTGTACTGACGTGGCTGATAAGATAAGTTAAAGTTTATATATATTTAATATTAGCAGTAGTGGAAACACATCTAAGAAAAGAAGACTATAATGCAAGATGTGGTATAACAGGGTATTAATAGAAAAGAAAAAAAAGGGGATGATGGTATAGGAGTTATATCAAAAAAATATTTAAATACTGTTAGTGTCAAGGACATTTGTGGTTTGAGATAAGGTTAGGAAAACAAGAATGGATGATGGCTATAGTGTATATAGTCACTGGAAATAGCCAAACTATAATGGAGTGGAGCAGTGGCATATATGAATGCCTCATTAAGGATATATAGAGTTTCAAAAAAACAGGGAAAGAAAATAATGGTTATAGGGGATAGGAATGAGCATATTGAAGAAATTGATGACGTAGATAACAAGAACAGATAGCTTTTGAAGATTTTTTTGTTAGAATGAGTTTGAGCATTGGAAATTTAACAAATAGGTACAATACAAATAATATATTTCATACAATAGATTATGTATTAGTAGAGAAAGAGGGAATGAATAACGTATGGAAAATTATAAGTGTTTAATAATGAAGGAAGAGTATGTAATAGTGATCATAATTTCTTTATAATAGAAATGGTTTAGTAATGCAATGAAAAATAGTAATAAAAGTAGAAAGGATAGCAAAAGATGCAGATGGAAAATGAATGATAAGAATAAGTTAGAATAATATAAAATAAAAGTAGAAGAAATCATAGAATAGTTGGCTAGGGGTGAATATAAAGACTGTTGTGGTAAAGTAGAAAAAGTGGCAAATAGGGTTTTAAGTGAGAATATTCAGAAGAATAGAAATAATAGACAAATGAGAGTTAGTAAAAGTGTAACAGAGAGGAAAAAAGCATGCAGAGAATATGTGTGCTATTAAAAATAAAGAAAGTGAAAAAGATGTTAATGTTAAATGGGAAAAGTATTTTTTAAAAAAAGGGAGTTGGCTATAGAGAGAAAATGAAATTAAATAATAAATTGTTGGAGGATATTAATAAAAGTGGAAGAGATGGGAGTAAAAAATTTTGGACATGTATTAAAAGAAGGAATGTAGGGGAGAGAGTAGTATTACAATATGATGAGAGATTAGATTGTAATTCTAGCGAAGAATTAAAGACAATCTTAAATAAGTATTTAAAGGATATAGAAAAGATGTTAGATGTGGAAGACAGAGTGATAACAAATATGAAAGCATATAGTAATGGGAGTATTAGGTTTACAGAAAATGAATGAGGCAGGAAGATAAGAGATTTAAATGGATGGGCAGCAGAGATAGTGATGAATATAAGAAATAGGGCAAAATTAAAACTATTATTATGTTTTAATAAGATGGCACAGAAGAGAGAGTCTCCAGATAGCTAGAATAATACAAGAGTAAGATTACTATTTAAAGGGAAGAGTAAGGAATACAGAAAGTTAAATAATTATAGACTGATAGCAGTAATGTCAGTGTTATATAAAGTTTTCGCATATATGGCGGCTGGAAGGGTTGCAAGTGGATGGAAGAAAATAATATAATGGGATAAATGCAATTGTAGTTACACAACTTATAAATATGAGTAGGGATAAATGCAATTGTAGTTACACAACTTATAAATATGAGTAGGAATATAGGTAGATAGTTATATCTGGTTTTTATAGATATAGAGAAGGCATATGATAGAGTAAATAAAAATAGATTATAGGTAAGTTTAATAAATCTGGGACTGAATGGAGCTTTAGTGGATCTTATTAAGAGATTGTATGAAAATAATTACTATATGTATCAATCAATTAGAAAATATAGAATTAATTAAAGTTAGAAAATGGGGTGGGACAAAGGCAAGGATGCTCTCTGTCACCTATTTTGTTTTTGTTATATTTGAGAGAAATGGAGAAAGCAATAGAAAGACTAGGAAGATGGGTAGAGATACCATTAAGAGATGGAAAGGGAGTATATACATTATTGGATCTTTTATTTATGAATATCTTCTTGTGCACAGTATATAGAGAGATATGGAAGTTATGCTGAAGATGTGCAAGAGTGGGTAAAGAGATGGTGATTAAATTTAGTGAAGAAAAATCAAAAGTAATGATGATAAATACTGAGGAAAGAGAATTTTTATTGAGGGATATAAAATTAAATATGGTGAATAGGTATAACTATTTGAGAATCATCTTAAATAATTAAAGAAATTGCTTGGATAAATGGGAAAAAAAAATTGATAAATGGAACAAAGAAAAGAAAGGGATTGATAAAGAAATTAACAGTATTTTCATATAATAAATATGATGTATCTAGAATTGTATGGAAGGGAGTGGCAGTAGCAGAATTAACATATGGTAATGATGCATTATGTGTTAGTAAAGGGATGTTAGATTACATAGAAAAAGTACAAAGAGAAGTAGGAAGACATGCTTTAGATGCAGATGTGTGTATGGCAAAGGAGGCAGTTCAGGGAGAAATGGGATGGTCACATTTTTATATGAGAGATGCAAAATGAAAGTATTCAGTGGATTGCAATTTATGGATAATAAGAGAATAGCCAGAATAGTATTTAATTGGGTTATGAGTAAAGGTCAGGCAACAAGGTCGGTGAGGAAGGTAATATGATATACAGAACATTTGTATAAAGAATTTATGTCAGTATACTTATATAAAAGATGGGATGATTAAGTTAGGAGAATTTTTGAGTATTATAGTGGCAAGAAATGGGATAAAAGAATTCATGTATTAATAAAAAATAGGGAGTTGGAAAGATGGATAACTAATACACAGAGTAAAAAGAGTTTAAATGTATATAGAAGTAAATAGAATATTAGGCAGAAATTAATTATGGTAATAGCAAGGACATTAGTTTACTGTTTAAGGCTCGAACAAGATCTTTAGCAATAAGGGAATATATACATAAATGGAAATATATGGGTGATTTAATCTGCAAGTTATATAAGGAAGGCATAGAAAATATTAGGCATCTGTTAATTGAATGTAAATGCCTGCAAGCAGAAAAGGCACAAATAATGAAGATGTGGGAGAATAAATACAAAGTGATTATACAGAAAGTGGGTTCTTGGGTTTTTATGCTTGGTTTGGAGCAAGATAAAGGAGATTAGATATAAAGGCCATATAGTTGATAAAGATAGTTATGGAAATGGGATGGAGCAGGATAGAGAAGAATATGGGGAAAACATAGAATGGGGATGGAAGTGCAAGGTAAGGTGACTAAGAGGTTTCTCTGGGCATTGTGGATGAGAGATTCCTGACTCAATAAAAGAGAAGCCACAGTGCATCACATCGCATCACATGTTAATTGATAAATGGAAAATTTTTCTTTTTTAAAATTTATGATTAAAAAAAACCTATTAGTCATTATTTAGTAGAATTTGTATTTTAAAAAAAGTAATTCAACCAAACAAGTTTCACAATTTATTATCATTTTTGACAAAAATAAGCATAAATTTAAGTAGAAATTTTTTAATTGTCTTAAAGCAAATTTTTGGGGCTATCACTAAGGAGTTATATACCCCTTCCATATATTTAAGAAGCATGCAAGATAATTAGGAATTGAATATGTTCTACAATTTGCTTAGATAATACTACACAAGCAAATTTAATCTTTATGAAGCATATATAATAAAAAAAAAACAAAACAAGTTAATAAATAAATAAAAGTGGAAAATTTCTGCCCCTAGAAATTGGAAGTTTTTAAGCTAAAGTGTATTATCTTTTGTGTATATTTTTTAAATATTAGAGAAAGTTTTGATTAGATATTTGTAATTTCAAGTTTTTTATTTTTATAATTTATCTTTTGATGTATTTATTTTAAAATACTTTTTCTTGCCTAAATCCTTTTCCATCTGTTAATCAGATTTAATGTTAAATTAGAAAAGCATTTATTGAACATGTATGTTTTTTTTTTAGTAAAGGAACAATTAATGTGATTATTTTAAATATTGATTTTTTTAATTTTATCAACATGATTTCATAAATTCATAACAATTTTATCAGATTTTCATTCACTATTATATATGTACATATAATAATTATAATAAAATTCTAATTCAAAAAAACAAAACCTAAGTATCACTTCATATATATGTAATGCTAACTTTTTGACTTCCTTCTGTGCTAACATGGCTGATTTGCTTTGCAAGATAAGTTAAAGTTTTATATATTCTTAATATATAGATAAAAATTTCTATTGCTTAGTGAATGGATATAAAAGGAGAATTGGAACACAGTGAGATAGATTTAATTGGATTTGGAAAGATCAAAATTTTTTTTACTAATATTTGGAAAGTAATCAGATACGCTGACATTTTAAATATAAAACATAAAAATATTTTTTTTGCATGTGTTTATTGCAAGGAGGCTTTTAAACTAAGACATACTTCAGATCAGTTGAATTTTAGGAAGTTTGCTGTTAAAAAATTTTTCAATTTAAGTAAGAGAGTGATTTATTTGAGAAAGAGAGTAACATTTGTGGTGTGACTTTAGAGGAGCATATGTTTATCAGTCATCAGAGGTTTGAAGAGTGATAAAGAAATCATAAATTTAAATATAGAGTAGAGGAATTGGAAAAATAAAGATATGGATTGCATTTGTATCCCAATATATGTATGATGACCAGAAGGAAATTAGAGTGTATGGTATATGATAGATTTTCCATCTGAAATGCTTAAATGAGACCAGGAGGGATATAAAAGATGTATGGTCATGTATAAATGTAATAAAAGAGATGAAAGAATGGTTTTTAAGTGTAGATAATTTAAAAAGAAAGGAGAAATGGAGAAAAATGTAGATAAGAATGATAGAACGGAGTTTAGTGGAGTAACAAGAGATATGGATGATAAAATAAGTAGGGCAATGGGGATAGTTAGGCAAAGAATAAGTAAGATAGAAGAAGAGGTAAAGGATATAGATGTAAAATTTAAAGCATTAGACATGAAGTGTGAGCAGATCAAGAAATTAATGAATAGAAATAATAAGTAAGAAATAAAATGTTATGGATGAAAAAGGGAAAGTAAACTATGAGACAGTTTCGATAGGGGATTCACTAATTAGAGAATGTGGAGATGTAATTGCAAGAGAAAATAGAAATAGATATGTAAGAGATGTAATTGCAAGAGAAAATAGAAATAGATATGTAAGAGTATGTTTGACTGGAGCTTGAATTAGGGATGTTACAGATAAGATAAAGAAATGGGAGTAGAGATGTTTGTTATGATAGGGACAAATTATTTGTCAGACACATTGGAGAGAGTAATGGATGAGTACATAGAATTGATTAATAATTTGAGTAAGATTAAAGGAAGAATAAGAATAGTTGGATTATTACCAAGATTCCAACAACAGTTATATGTTAAATAGGGCATGTTCTATAAATGAGAGATTGAAAAAATTGTATGAAAAATATGTTTGTGGATGTGTGGGATCTTTTTATTAGTAAGAGGGAGTTATTTAGTAAAGTTGGATTGCACTTAGTGAAACAAGGAAGTGAAGTATTAGGAAGTTTGATTGATAAAGAAAATTATAGTTCAGGAAGTGTATAAAGGGGTGGGGGTGGTAGGTTTTAAATTACAGTATTATCAAAAAGAAGGTTAAGAATGGACAGGATATGAGAAGTAAACAAAAGATAACTGATCCAGATATAAATGTAGACATGGAGAGGGAATGGTCTGTAAAACTAATGATAAACAAACTAACTACAAATGTAATAGAGACAAAAGAAAATTAAAAAGGGTAGTAAGAAAGGAAGAAATTGTTAAAATTGGATATTTGAATATGCAAGGTGGTAGGAGACCAGAAAAGTGATTGGAATTAAAGCAGTTAAAAATGAAAGGCTTGAGATATTAGAAGTAGTGGAAATACATTTAAGAGAAGAAGAAGATACACTGGAAAATTTGCTATGGCAGGGTATAAGTCAAAAAAGAAAAGGGATGGTGGTATAGGAGTTATGTCAACAAATATTTAAATATTGTAAAATGTCAAGAATATTTGTGGTTCGAGTTAAGATTATGAAGACAAGAATGGATGATGGCTGTAGTGTATATGGCCACCGGAGATAGTCAAGCTATAATGCAGTGGAACAGTAGCATATATAAATACCTAGTTAAGAAATTATAGAGTTTCAAAAAAAAGGGGGGGGAAGAAAATAATGATTATAGAGGATGTGAATAGGCATATTGAAGAAATTAATGATGTGAATAATAAGAATGGACAGCTTTTGAAAAATTTCTGCCAGAGAGTGAATTTGAGCATTGGAAATTTATCAAATATCTATGAGGAGCAATGCATGGTCTAGAAATAATATATTTCACACAATAGGTTATGTATTAGTAGAGAAAGAGGGAATGAATAAAGTACAAAAAATTAAAGTGTTTGATAATGAAGAGAGAGTATGTAATAGTGATCATAATTTCTTTATAATAAAAATGGTTAGTAATGTGATGGAAAATAATAAAAGTAGAAAGGATAGTGAAAGATGTCATTGGAGAGTGAATCATAAGAATAATTAGAAGAATATAAAATAAAAAGAAGAAATCATGGAAGAATTTGTTGGGGGTGAATATAAGGACTGGTGTAGTGAAATAGAAAAAGTGGCAAATAGGGTTTTAGGTGAGAATATTCAGAAAAATAAAAGTAATAGAAAAGTGAGAATTAGTAAAAGCGTAAAAGAGAGGAAACATGCAGAGAATATAAATATGCTATTAAAAAGAAAGTGAAAATGATGTTAATATTAAATGGGAAACTATTTTAAAAAAAGAAATTGGCTAAAGTATATAATTATATAGAGAGAATGAAATTAAATAATAAATTATTGGAGGAAATTAATAAAAGTAGAAGATATGGGAGTAAAAAATTTTGGAAATATATTAAAAGAAGGAATGTAGGGGAGAGAGAAATAGTATTACTAAATGATGAGGAAAAAGTGTGTAGCTCTAGAGAAGAATTAGAGACAATCTTAAATAAGTATGTAATGGATATAGAAAAGATGTTAGATGTGAAGGACAGAGTGATAACAAACATAAAAGCATATAGTAATGGAAATATTAGTTTTACAAAAAATGAATTGAATGAGGCAGGGAAGAAGTTGAAAAGTGGAAAGGCAAGAGGTTTAGATGGATGGGCAGCAGAGATGGTGATGAATTTGGGAAATAGGGCAAAATTAAATCTATTATCATGTTTTAATAAGATGGCATAGAAAAGAGAATTTCCAGATAGTTGGAATAATACAAGAGTGAGTCTATTATTTAAAGGAAAGGGTAAGGACAATAGAAAGATAATAATTATGGACCGATAGCAGTAACATCATCAGTTCTATAAAGGTTTTACATATAGGATGGTTGGAAGGATGGAAAAATGGATGGAAGAAAATAATGTAGTGGGGAAAATGAAAGGAGAGTTTAGAATGTATAGGTGTATAAGAGAGTTTATTTGTAGTCACACAACTTATAGATATAACTAGGAATACAGGTAGTCATATATGGTCTTTATAGATATAGAGAAGAAATATGGTAGAATAAATAGAAATAGATTATGGATAAGTTTAGTAAATTTGGGAATGAATGGAGATTTAGTGGATCTTATTACAAGATTGTATGAAAATAATTACTATATGTATCAATTAGGGAATATAGAATCAGAGTTAAAAATGGGAGGAGATTAAGGCAAGGATGCCCTATGTCACCTATTTTGTTTTTGTTATATTTGAGAGAAATGGAGAAAGCAGTAGAAAGACTAGGACGAGGGATAGAGATATTAACAGATGGCAAGGGTGTGTATACATTATCAAGTTTTTTATTTGCTGATGTCGTCTTGTGTACAGAAAGTAGAGAAGATAAGAAAGTTATGCTGAAGACATGTGCAAGGATGGCTAAAATTAAAAGTAATGATGATAAATGCTGAGGAAAGAGAAGAGAAAAAGAATTTTGATTGGGGGATATAAAATTAAATGTAGTGAATAGGTATAACTATTTGGGAATTGTATTAAGTAATCAGAGAAATTGCTTGAATGAATGGGAGAAAAAAATGATAAATGAAGCAGAGAAAAGGAAAAGACTGATATAGAAATTAAGTATTTTCATATAATAAATATGATATAGCAAGAATTGTATTGAAAGGAGTGTCAATAGCAGGGTTAACTTATGGCAGTGATGCATTATGTGTTAGTAAAGGGGTGTTAGATTATTTAGAAGAAAAAAAGAGAAGTAGGAAGACATCCATTAGATGTAGATGGGTGGAACAAAGGATGCAATTCAAGGATAAATGGGATGACAAGTTTTTATATGAGAGATGCAAAAAGAAAAATATTTGGTAGATTGTAATTTATGGATAATAAAAGAATAGCCAAAGTAGTATTCAATTGGATTATGAGTAAAAGACAGTCAACAAGATGGATGAGAAAGGTAGTATGGTATGCAGAAGATTTGGATAAAGACTTGCCAGTATACTGTACAAAAGATGGGATAATTGTGTTAGAAGGATTGTTGGGTGTTATAGGGCAAAGAATGAGATAGAAGAATAGGTGCATTAATAAAAAAACAGGGAGCTGGAAAGATGGAGAATTAATATGAAGAGTAAAAAGAGTTTAAATATATATGTAGAAGTAAACAGAATATTAAAAGTTAATTTATAATAATAGCAAGGAAAATAGTTTACTGTTTAAGGCTTCAACAGAATCATTAGCAAGAAGAGAATATAAACACAAATGGAGAAATGTGGGTGATTTAGTTCACAAGTTATTTAAGGAAGGCATGGAAAATATTAGGCATCTGCTAATTGAATGTAAATGCTTACAGGCAGAAAGAGTAAGCTGTGGAAGAATAAATATAAACAAAGTGATTATGCAGAAAATGGGTTCTTGATTTTTATGCTGGGTTTGAAAAAAGGTAAAGGGGATTTAGATATAAAGGCCATAGAATGGACAAAGATGATGTTATGGCAATAGGATGGAGCAGGATAGAGAAGAATATGGAAAAACTTAGGGTGGGAATGGAAAGGGAAAGTATGTTGGTTAACAGGCTTCTCTGAGCATAGTGTCTGAGAGATTCATGACTGATAAAAGAGTAGCCATATCACATATGCTAACATTCACACATATATAATACACTGAATAGTTTAACAATGTTGGTGAAAAGTTTTTTTTGTATTTAAATAATATTCCTCTGTATTATTTATTTATACTAGTTTGTCATCATCATCCATTATTGACAGCATATTGCATGTCAAAGAATTTTCAACATTTCTCTGCAAAAATTTTGCTCAACCTCCAATTCAATAATGACCCAGAAAATATACTTTATCATTTTGTCTCAAAATAGTTATTTACTGAAGAATTTTCTCATTCCTAGACATCTAATTTGAGAATTCCTCTTGTCACCTTTTTTTGCAAGACATTCAGCCCATTTCCATTTGTTTTTTAATTTTTAAACTAGTTCAGAACTGTTATTAATTTTTTCCATATGCTTCATCATTTTCATGATATTTTCTTTATATCTGTCATATTACTTATAATCTATATTTTATTTTAGGGTTCAACATTCAATTTGTTTACCCATTAGTTAAATTCGACATGTCCTTGATCATTTTTTTTCTTTTTATGAATAAAAGTATGCTGTTTTTATTTATAATATTAAGCCTACCAACTGTTTTCCAAATCATTTTAATTCTTTCCCGCAAGTAAACATAATTATTCAGGTTTTCAAATTTTTTTCCATTTACTACAATGTTTTATTGAAATGTAACGTGGAAAACATTTGTTGTAACAAAGTTTATTTTCAAGTCTTTAAACTTGAAAATAATAACACGATTCAAATAATTATTTAGCTTGAGACCTGACATATAAGTCTGATGTAAGTCTTAAGAATGTATATATTTTTGGAAAATAGAATTATTTTAGTGTATATCCTTTTTATCTTAATTTTTTTTACTAATTTTTATGTACTTATTGGAACTGAACGAAAGGAGTTCAATAAGATCATAAATGCATATATAAATATTAATGCAAATAAAATGTCTTGTTAATGTCTTCACCATCAGCAGGCATTAATAAATCACTACCATTTGGCATTTGTAATTGTATTTAAATATTGTTATAATATATGTAAAACCAGAGGCTAATCCTCATCCTCATTCCAAATGCCAACAATGAAATATAATATTATAAAAGAACAGCATCAATATTTTTCGCTGCAAATACATAAGTTAAATAGTAAATAACCAATCCTCTGATATGGGATGATATCTGGATCATTTGCACCATGAATGTACTTGCCATACATAATTTAATATGTGTACATTAAAAAAAAAAGACTCATTGCCGTAGCAATATCTAAATAATTATAAAACGGTTTATATAAAATCCACACACCTTCAACTCCATTATAACCCATGCTATCTTCTTTGATTTCAAAGACTTTTGGATATAAATGTACAAGAATAAAAGGGTTCTCATCTGATCCTTCGTGTCAGCCACGGGATGGCACGATTTCTAACCAAAAACACATTAATATAACGTTCCCAGGCTAGCGATTCTCTATTAATATTGACTTTTTTTTTTGTTTGTTTATAAAGTTTACTTTCTTTCATTTCTGAATTAATTTTCCCAAATAATATTTTTGACAATGGGATAATAATAGTTGTTTTTTGTTAATTTTTGTTGACAAGAGGGTCTTTTTTGATGTGTGTTCAAATAGTTATTTGTGTTTTTTTAAAAATAGTATTACTGTTTTTGTAAAATTGGATTGACAAAATTCAAGAGAGAACGGGTTTTTTGATGGATCTTTAAATAATAATTTACGTTACTTTTATAGGTTTCCATTTGATTGCCGACAACAATTAGTGGGAGGGGTGTTTTTGTGTACGATTAAATAATAATTTACATTACTTTTATAGGTTTACATTTTATTGCCGACAACAATTATTGGGAGAAGTGGGTTTTTTTTCGTGTGTGTGTATGTTTAAATAAAAATTAAAACCGTTACTTTTATCGGTTTACATTTGATTGACAACCGATTTGACTTCCTTTCGTTTATAAATTATGATTTTCATTGTATGGTCTTACTTTGATTGGTTGACATTTGATTGCCGACACTAATTATTGGGAGAAGGAGTGTTTTTTTGTGTGTACGATTGTAGATAACAATTATTGGGAGGAGTGTAACCATTTAAAGAATAGCTTACGTTACTTTTAGTGGTGGTGTACATTTGATTGCTGGCAATAATTAGTGAGAGGGGTGAGTGTTTTTGGGTGATGATTAAATACTAATTTACCTTCCTTTTATTTTACATTTGATTGCCGAGAACAATTATTGGGAGAAAGGGTTGTTTTTTTGTGTATGTTTAAATAAAAATTGAAGTTACTTCTATCGGTTACATTTGATTGACAACCGATTTGACTTTCTTTTTTTTTTTTGTCATTTATAAATTATGGTTTTGATTTGTCAAAAACCTAATATTTTTGACAATGGGACAATAATAGTTATTTCTTTCATTTTTATTGACAAGAGCAGGTCTTTTTTGGTGTATGTACAAATAGTAATTTGGATTACATTTAAAAAATAATTGCTTTACCTTACTTTTAGTGCTTTACATTTGATTTCCGACAACAATTAGTGGGAGGGGTGTTTTGTGTACGATTAACCCTTAAACCGCTAATTATATTATTGGTTGTATGAGGTAAAAATCAAATCTTTTAATTGGCCAACTCGCAAACTGAAGACCAAGCCTATTGTTAAAACATATTCGCCTATAATATTAAATTCAACTCAGATATGTTTGTAAAAAGTATATTACTAATTTTTCAGGTTATGAAAGAGAACGAAAGTTCTTTCAAAAATAAATTGCTATTTATTTATTATAAAATATATTCAATTTCGGCAAATATAAAGCGAATGTCTAAACAAAAAAGTGCTGACGCAAACGCTTTTTTTCAATGTTACGTTATTGAAAAGTAAAGATTTCTTTTTGCTAAATCTTAAATATTTTTACTAAAATCTTCAATATTTTTCAAAAATAATTTTGTTTTTTTAGTTTATTTTTTAAAAATTATTTTAATTTCTCAAATTATACTTTTTTAAATACTTAAATCACATTCGAAATGAAAATCTCAGCGTTTTTCTTTATTTTCTTTGATCAGGCGGTTTCTTTGTTCTTTCCAGCCAATCAGAATGTCTTTTTCGGCTGAGAGCTCGCTGACAACCAATCACTGACAATGTTCTTTCTTTGTTTAGGTTTAAATGCGATTTTTTTGATTTTTTACTTGTAAAATAATTCGGAAGAGGGCACCATCTTACAGAACTTTTAAAAACCTAATCAATACCTGTCAAACAAATATTCTAGCATAAGAACTAGCAGAGTTAGAGTGACGTCAGATGTCAACGAGAGGCCTCGTAAGAGGCGGGAAAAGGGTTAAAGAATAATTGTACGTTACTTTTTTTTTTTTTACATTTGATTGCTGACAACAATTATTGGGAGAAAGGGTTTTGCATTTTATTTTTGTTTGTGTGTATGTTTAAATGAAAATTTAAAGTGACTTTTATTGGTTACCATTTGATTGACAACTGATTTGACTTTTTTTTTTTCGTTTATAAATTATTTGGGTTTTCCCAAATAATATTTGGTTTGACAATGGGACAATAATAGTTGTTGTTTCTTTAATTTTTATAGACAAGAGCGGGTCTTTTCGGTGTATGTTCAAATAGTAATTTGGGTTATGTCTAACTAATAATTTACAGTCTTACTTTGATTGGTTTACATTTGATTGCCGACAACAATTAGTGGGAGGGTTTTTTGTTTTTTTATATACGATTAAAGAATAATTAATGACGTTCCTTTTATTTGACCATTTGATTGCCAATGACAACAATTATTGGGAGAAGAGGGTTTTTTGGGCTAGGTTTAAATAAAAATTTGAGTTACTTCTTTTATTTGACATTTGGGTTATTGCCGACGACAACAATTATTGGGAGAAGGGATGTATGGTTAAATAAAAATTAAAGTTACTTCTTTTATTTTTTACATTTGATGAAGGCCATTTGGAATTCCTCAAACAAGCTTGCCTTTATGAAGTGAACATTTCCATCAGCAATAACGAAACTTACAAATGAAAGTCAAAAGATGTTTTTGGACCTCAAATCTGCATATATTTGCCGCCCAATCCAATCTTTTCTTTCAGCAGCAGGATGTCTTTTTTTTTTTGCTGTAGAAATATTCCAGCGCTGGCTTCCGTGTCTGGCAATTCCCATCTTTTCAAGTTTTTTCTGCGTTGGAATTAGCTATCTTCTTGGTCTCGGAAAATTTCTCGCTAAAATGTGACTCAAAGTGTGATCGTTAAAAATTTTACCCTCTCCCACCCTAATCGAGAATTTAGGAGGCTTACAGTTTTACGAGGAACAATCACAACACTGTTAAAATTGTTAAAAGGTAACAGTACATCAATTCGTCTTAAAAAAAAAGGCCCCAATGAAAATTTAAATAATTTTGACACGATCAAATTAACACACCCTTGTATGATATTGTTACATAAAATACATAACACAGCATTACCATACAGTGCATGACACAAACAACTACGGCATTTTCCTCTGCTTTTAGCATCGGAAAAAGCCACACCGTTAGCCGCTAAGCCGAGTTAACACTCTTTCTAGATTTTATCATAGAAAGAAGACTTAACTCCGAGTTAACAGTCTACCTTTTAGTGTAGAAAGAAGACTTAACTCAGAGCTAACAATCTTTCTAGGATTTATTTTAGAAAGAATGCTTAAAGGCTTGGGTGCGGCCGTGGAAACGGCACATTTCTAGAAATTTAGCTACAAATAGTTCCATCCCGTGGCTGACACGAAGGATCAGATGACAACCGAATAAAGATGCAAAATATTTAATTTAGTATTTAAATGACTTCATTATAATAATTTAAAACAATAGTTAATAATTTTACTGCATAAGTAGTAGTAATAATAATAAATGAAAGTGGAAAAATGTTCTTCAAACTACAAAAGCAAAGAATAAAAAATATATTTGTCAAAGTAGTCCAAGTTTAAAAGAAAGTGAATAAAGTTCATAAAGGAATAAATATCTTAATTCTGCAGTATATATTCATGAAAGAAATACAGGTTGTAAGATTATATTTGATCAGACTGAGATTGTCTTTGACAAAAATGAAAAGAAAAAAAATAAAGAATCTCTTAATAAAGATTTATGATTCTGAAGCTATTAATTTGTTTAAATGTTCTTTTGATATTAAAGGGTAATTGGAATAAAAGTTGTATATTATTGTTATTTTACATCTAAGAAGTCTGCTTTGGCAGAAAAAATATTGGTTATAATTTAATTTTGGCTAATAATTTAATTATTTAGCAGGTGTATTTAGTTTATTGTATTGATTAGAATAGCTTTAGGAATAATTTTTTTTTTCATTTTTATATTGGAATAATATCATTTATATTAGTATATAAAAGTAATTGCCCAATCATTATATTGTGCACCAGTACCAATTAATTGTTATTACAAGATTTATTTCCTTTTCTTCACTATATTGAAATTCATGCACTTTTTCTGGAACCCATCAAATGTGAAGAATGAGACTTCTCTATACACTCATGTATATGCATGAGCATATAAAAAAAAAAATTAAGATAGCAATATGGGAAATTCTATACTTTGCCAATATCATTGCAGGTAAACTATGTTTCTTTTGAAATCCACAAATTGGAGAGTACTTTTAATTCAACAATGTGAGGATAACTATATAGTGTAACGGTCAGATTTGTCTGCATCATTAACATAGTGCAGAATTCGATCACCACACAGAAAAGCAGCACCATAGGTACTGAGTTCGAACATGGTTTATCAGTTCCACAATACACTCTACGAAACAACATATCTGATGCTACATTAGTGAACATTTCTTTAGGCATGGGGATCATGGAGATGCGAGAGACTCAAGATTTTATTTTCGAGTTAGCTATATATAATATTAATATTAGACATTTATATTTTACAGAATCGAGGAGATATTATATTGAATGGGTATCGAATAAATAAAGATGTAATGGCAGATGTATAGTTTGAAATTATTTATTTAAAATATTTTGTATTAAATCATTTAATTAATAATATTTGGTTATATTTAAAATCTCAGTAATGGTATTTCCGATACTGTTATACCTTACAGAGAGATACATTTATTTGGCTGACATAATCTAGCTACCTAAATTCTCGAGCAAGTATTTCAAGAGCATGCCTTCGGGGATTTATATCTTTGCAATGCAAGAGTCTAAAGTATGATTGATAATCGTAGCGGTGGACATATATTTATTTAAATAAATTAGATATTTATAAATTACTAAGGAAAGACATTTATTTGAGAGTGAGTTATGCCACTAATGCAGAGACGGACTTATATATTGAGTAATAAAGTTAATAATCAAAAACACGTACGTCTAGAAAGGCGATATGAGGGTGGCAGTACGTTAAAACTGCAAAGCCATGGATGAGTTTAGAACGAGCTGGCATTTGCCATAGGCCCAAAAGGTAAGGTTACATAAGCATAATCAGGGGCAAGTGGTTCATGCCACAATTACTTCCTGACTGCGTGACAGCATCAAGTCCTATGGAAACATTTATTTGTCCGCTTGTGTAGGACGACTGAGATTAATTAAATCCTATAGAATCCGGAATAACCAAGGCTAATAATGGGTCATCATGTCTCTAAAATGTAACACTGTATAATTCACAGAATTTTCTGTTGAGATTTAATATATTTTATAGCTCGGCCCTACATCATCATTTAATAAAGAATGTTTTGACTCTCAAAGAAATGCAATTCACGGAATTATTACTTAAAATTTAATAAAATATAAAAGCAAGCGGTAAGTTGGGTGGGTATTAATAACTAATATGTCAGCCATTTGTTAAGTAGTAGACCCTTGCATTACTATAAATGAAGCACCGAATGCATGTCGATTTATATGAAAATATTAAGTAATTTATAGAAGTAAATATTAATTAGGATTTGCAGGACACGCATCCACTGTTTCAAGTAATCATAGATTTGTATTTAGAAAATTATGGAGATTTCTGACCTGACCAGCCAACGTGAGTATATAAAAGAAATATATTAATAGGTCGCTGGAAAAAATGGCAACTGTCTTGATTAAAATCTATATTTAAATTTGATGAGGTCAGTCGGAAATCTTATAAGCATGCTATTATTAGATAATAAAAATGTAAAATTTAGAAATACGTACCCAAGAAAAGATAGAATTAGGCAAGCTAGATTATTAAAGAAATTTATATAATAAAATTAATCATTAAATTCATAGTTTTACAATTTATAGTTTTACAAGTTATATAGAGAGGGAGCTATAGCGTGATTAATATTTAGAGTATTCTAGGCCTTGGGTACAGGAACCTGTTTTATACGAAGTTTTCAGATTCAGTGGTCAGTAGCAAATTGTTCATGAGTTCAAAAGTAGCAATTTTTTTCAGCATTTAGGTTATTCATTTATTTCAACAGCAGCAGTAGCTTTCTGATTGTTTGGGCAGCAGATCCTGTTGGTTGATTTTGTGGAGGGCATATCTGAAGGTTCGGCATATGATCGATCATCTCCTGGGGGAGAATAGTCTGGACACTTTTTACTTGAACATACTGTTGTGGGTAAACTAATTTAAGATTTCTGGAGCCTCTCAACTGATTGAGAGCACAGCTAAAGTCTAACTAAAAGTTCTTAGAAAATTCAAAATGTCTTCTTTTCTTGATCTTATCTTTTTCACTTTGATTCTATTTTATTTTTAGCTCCACTCATTTGCCCCGAGGAGAATCAATGCATTTTTATAAAATTAATTAATTCAGAAAGCTGTATTTCTATTGTTTAAGTTTATTTTTACCTTTTTACATTTTCGTAATTAAATCTTTTAGGGAATTTTTCCTTTTAATTAATCTATTATCTCTCACCGACTGTTACTTGCAAAATTTCAAATACAAAAGGGAATATAGAATTATTTTTACTTTTATTTAAATTACAATTAAATTTCCAAAATTATTATTAAATACGAAATTTAAACACAGCAATAAATTACGAACTTTACAAATTAAAATAAAAATAGTTGAAGTTATATAAAATTATATAACTAAAAGAGAAATCTAAATTATATCAATTATTTTTATTTATTGCTTTAAATTTGTTATCGAAACGTGTGTGTGTTAATGTTGAATTGTACATATATTTATACATTTTTGATATTGCTACACACACAATTCGATACCAGAAAGTTTAAATTTGGGTAGGATAGGGTGGTGGGTGAGAGACGATAGAAAAAGGTGAAACTTAAGATTCGAATTTCAATACATAAAGTGTAAAATTACTGAACTGCACTCATCAATGAAAAGTTGAACTGTTAAAAAATCAGGTCAAGGTGCATCAGGTGTGCATAATATATAAAAAAAAAATTTGCAGTTCTATACTAAAAATTCATTTTTAAAAGAATTTGAAACTGAAAAAATATAGCAGCAATTTCTAATTTTAGAATATTATTTTGTCTATCTAGATAAGAAAGAAAAAAAAAAGGGGGGGGGGTTTAAAGCATATATTATCTGTAACACATTTTTTAAAATTTTACTTAATCATAAATTATATGAATATGCAATAGGTTCATGATTGCATATGATATCCAAAAACAAAAGAATTTGAAATTTTACACTAAAGTTCATTTTCAAATCAAACGGAAATAGTAAAAAGTACAGTAATATAGATACAATTATTCTAAATCTATGTGCTGTTATGTCATCCTGCATTGGAGCACTCCAATAAAAGCACATTTTTGATTTGTTTTTTCAGATTTGTTGCTATTTCATATATTTCTTTGATTTTTATTTACCACATAGCCTATGATCAATTGCAGTTTATGTATAACCTGGTACCAATGATGTTTTTAAGAGAAACCATAATCAAAAAGGAATTGAATTGTTGAAAAAATTCATTGATGGGTATTTGTATATAAGCTTTGTGAATTGTACAATGCCGGTTTAACAATTATTCATGTGAAAGTTTAAAGAAATTTTTATCTCTCTTATGCAAATCATTATCATCCACTTGAATGTGGCAACTAAAAAAATATGAGGCACTGTAAAGGTACAGAACATGTTTGAGTAATGATCAAATTGTTTCATCAGATTTATCAGACAATAATGTTATCAGCCAGGCCAAATTACTGAGAAGAGACTAAAATACAGGTTAAAATGATACTACGGACTTTTCATTTATAGAATGTGTGGAGATAAAGAGGTACTGAGTCCAGAGCAGTTAAATAAAGCTGATGAAAAGCATTTTACTAAAAGTGCACTCTTATTTGCAATAGAATATTGAGATAAACTCATAGGAATTAAAATACAACAGGATACAGTTTGTGTTAGTTCAAATTCGCAAATGTTTGTTGATTTGTGTGACAAGGTGGTTTCCTTCTTTATAATCTAGTGTTAAGTGCACTTTTGGTGAAATTCACCATAGTGTACTCCATTATAGTGGGTATTTATGGATGTAAAATACTGATCATCGGAAGCATTAATGCTTTGGAGTCTTGAAAGATATAATTTATCATGCAAATAAAACTGGGATTAATGTTAGATCATTTATTTCACAAACAAGAGCTTTTTTTTAATGTATAGACCTATTGTAAGATTTCAAAATTCTTTCTAAAAGTGAATTTTTATGTAAGAATGTTTTTACAATGTTCTTATCATTAAATTTATATCTTTTATTTAACCGAAATATGGTCTTATTTTTTAATGGCTGAGTATCCCCCCTGTTTCATGAGACTTGTGTTAAATCTTAGTGATTCTGTGAAATGATTCTTAAAAAATTCACTATGAAAGCCATTTTTAATTTATTGCTACACAATAGCAGCATATAATATCCTCACCAAAGTATATCTAGCATACATAATTTGCCACACATTTTCATATTTATATTATTTTGTTAATGAAAATTTGGTGATTATAATTATCTGTAAATATTTGATAATCTTTTTTTTTTCATTAAAAAGGACCTGAAAAATGAATGCAAAATACTTTATTTGGTATAATTTGTTAAAATTATGATTCTTCATCATCATCATTAGCAATCCACTGCAGGATGAATGTCTCTCCAAGTTTAATCCATTTTCTCCAATCTTTAGCTTCTCTTCTCCACATCACCCCCGCACCCTTTCTTATTTCATTCATCCATCTCACACGTGGTCTCTTTCTAGGTCTTTTACAATCTCTTGGAATCCAGTTTAAGATTTCAATTTCCATCTATTATCATATCATCTAGCAATATGTCCAGCCCAACTCCACTTCAGTCTATATTGCTTTAAATATATATTCTTTTTCTTCTTTTCAGTAAATATATTTATATATTCAAGTTTCTGTTTACATATTTAAGTGATCTATATTAACTTTTATAATCTGTTCTTATCACATTTTAAATTTGGAGTGCCACTTAAGATAATTTTCATTAAAATATCTTTATTTCAGCTATTTTTTATTTAATAATAATTTTATTGCTATCATCAGCAATAATATTATTTCGTTTTTCACTACTATTTGTTAAATTAATGTTTAATATCATACAAAAGGTTAAATGTTTGAGAATTTTAAAAATAGAAGATAATATAATTGAACAAATTAATATTTCTAATTTGGGAACTAAATATTTTTCGATTTTTTAAAAATAAAATTGAAATTTATTGTTTTAATAAATTGTCAATAGATTGCGCTAATATACACAGCTTTATTTACAAGCAGGCAGGGTACAAATAATGAAGTTGTGGGAGAATAAATATAAACAAAATGATTATAGAGAAAGTAGGTTCTTGGCTTTTATGCTAGGTTTGGAAAAAGATAAGGGGGATCTTGGTATAAAGGCCATAGGTTGGACAAAAATAATGTGGAAATAGGATGGAGCAGGATAGAGAAGAATATGGAAAGAGTGGGGAATGGAAAGGGAAAGTAAGGTGACTAACAGATTTCTCTGGGGCATAGTGGCTGAGAGATTCCTGACTCGATGAAGAAGTCATAATGCATCACATCACATTACCCAAAAAACAGTAAAGTGAATTTATTTATCAATAGATTATACTCATATGCAATTTTATTTATCCAAAACAATAAATTGAATTTATTTTCATTAATTCTTCATAATAAAAACTGAACAATAATTATTTTAAAATGTAGTATAAAAGTTTTCTCCTCTACTATATTTTGTCTGTTTATATATATTATATTTGAAATAAATGCAACATCTGAAGTTATTTATACATATATCATGACCTTAATTATAATATGCTATTACCATTCCGTTGTTAATAAATATTTTATAATAATAAGATATTATTTATATTGTTATGCTATAGATTATTGTCGATAGTAATCTCAGATCTTCTGCAAGTATTTTATAGTAGCTCAAATATTTTATCTCACATATAAAGATTTCCAGATAAATATATACATTTTTCAACATCATTTGTGATATCTGTTTATTTATTCATTTATATTATAATCCAATGTTATGCCTCCACAGACTAAAACTCTCACTAATTATTTTCCTATCGTGCATATATAATCTAAACAGGCAAAACTCTTCATACAGAAGTTAAATATGAGGAGAAAGAAAATGATAAAAACGATTTTTAATCTCACACGCATTCTTATGATTTAAGAAAGAGAACGCTCTGAGGAAGGTACTTGATATTGTACTGAAACGTCAGCCTTTAGCTTTTTCACTACACGGAATATCCTGCAAATAATAATAACAATATGATATATATATGCTTAATTTTTGATCTTCACTGTTTTTTAATGATAGTGTTTATTATTATCCTTAAAGTTAAAAAAAAAAAAAGAGTATTTGTAAAAAAACAAAAACAAGTAGTGTTTCACATACAGTACTTGAAAATTTTATGACACAATTTAGAGAGAGTAACATCTTGTGAGATTCTGTGCTCCAAAAAAAATTGCCCTGATATACACACTAGTTCTTTATTTTTTGAATTCTTAATTACTATAGAGATTGCTTATATTTTGTTGACACATCACCAAATTTAGCATATTTAGTTATTAAAAAAAGATAAGTTAGAACATTATAACGCAATCTTTTATCATCATAAACACAAAATTTTTGACACTATGTGAAGAAAAGATATTATGTTTGAGTATATCTCTATTGAGCTTCAGAATTTATTATCAGCTAAATTAAATATTGTATTTTTAAAAATTATTACATATGAAATAAAAGCAGAATATAACATCACATGATCAGCATCTTTTATGCTTGATTATAACTTATTAAAACAGGCAAAAACTCACTATACGTATTGCCACAGCAAGCTAGAGTAATCATTGGATGCCAGAAGGCTTGTGCATAAAATCCCCATCTTGTGCCTACTCATCCAATATCCCCAGACTAGTTTCTGGCTTGTGGCCTTCATCAGTGAGGAGCCTTGGATCTGAGAGCACTGCACCTAGATCTTAGGATCTAATGCAACCCTCCAGCAGCCACCTTTTATGTCTATTTAACTACAAAACTATGAGTATTAAATGAAAACACCTTAATATGTTCAATCCAAAACCATCAGTTTATATAGTCATATAGGTCTGAACTCAGTTCAGTACCCATACATTTTAGTCTTTGGTTCCTTAATAACCATAGCCATCAATATCCTATTAGGCAGGATTGGTTTTAAGCCAATAAATATCACATGATCAACTCTTATATGTATAGTGAGTTTTTGCCTGTTTTAATGTTATAAGCAAGCATAAGAGATGGTGATCATGTGATGTTTATTGGCTTAAAACCAATCCTGCATAATAGGATATTGATGGCTATAGTTATTAAAGAACCAAGGACACCAAATTGTATGGATACTGAACTGAGTTCAGACCTATATGACTATATACACTGATGAGCTTGGATTGAAGATATTAAGGTGTTTTCAATTTAAGACTCATAGTTTTGTAGCTAAGTAGAGATAAAAGGTGGCCACTGGAGGGTTGCATTAGATCCTAAGATCTAGGTACAATGCTCTCAGATCCAAGACTCTTCACTGATGAAGGCCACAAGTCAGAAACTAGTCTGGGGATATTGGATGAGTAGGCACTAGATGGGGATTTTATGCACAAGCCTTCTGGCATCAATTGATTACTCTAGCTTGCTGTGGCAATATGTCTAGTGGTTTTTTTTCCTGTTTTAAAAGCAGAATACATATAATAAGCCATAAATTGTCAATGCCTAGGTATTTTCTAAATGTAAACTACATGATAACAAACAAAGCTTAAATAAATTATAGAACCATAAGCTGTTGTCATGGTAATCACTATTAAGTAAAAGATGAATTCTTTTACCTATAGAAGATGCCTTGACAACAGAAATTCTATGGTTTATTTAAACTTTAGATGTTATCATATGGTTTATATATTAATATGTATATTATTCTCATGGCATTCCACTTAGCAACTATGATGTAGATGTTCACACTCGGATAATTTTTTTATATTGGATAATATGAATGAAAATTTACAACTGCATTATTACATTCAAATATCAGCCTTTCAAGCTAATTGTGCATGCGCTTTTGCGAGTGTTAATAATAAATGAATACTTTCCTTTCCAATACAAGATATAGTATTTATGCAGGAATAAAATGAATCCACTTATTCCTACAACTCAAATGCTTATATATGAGCAAATTTGAAGTACTGGCAAGGAAAGCGTGAGGCTAGTAAGTGGTCTAGCCTCACGCTTTCCTTGCCAATACTTCAGATTTGCTCATATATAAGCATTTGAGTTGTAGGAATAAGTGGATTCATTTTATTCCTGCATAAATACTATATCTTGTATTAGAAAGGAAAGTATTCATTTCTTAACACTCGCAAAAGCTCATGCACAATTAGCTTGAAAGGCTGATATTTGAATGTAATACAATTGTAAACATGTTCTATATAAAAATAAATGCTTATTTAACTACATTATTAAAAAGAAGGGTGTTATTATTATTTTTAAACTGATAGATATATAATTTCACATCCTTAATTTTCGATATAATAATTAAAATTTTACTCTCATTATCCAACTATTTTTCTTTTATGAGTAAATAGTACAGTGATTCATCACCTTAGCAACAGAATTGGAACTGACCCTCTCTCACACAAGTAAATGATATCTATCCATGTAAATTAGGTCTTTTTTTTAATCAAGAAATTTTATTGTGAACTCAAAGAATTACATTATTGCAATAACAGAGTTAAATTGTCAATAGACACTATAATAAAAATTACTTAACCCAATACCAATGGTCTGGGCATAAAGGATATAAAAAATCAACCGTTCAACTACAAATTGTCCATTGCTACAAGGCTCCATATAGCATTGTAGATGTATGTTGGAACTAATTTTTCATCTCTGTTTCTGACAGCCTGAAGTTTTGCCAGAAGTAATTTCTTACAGTTAACCAAGGTATGGCCATAAATGAATGCACATCTAGTTTCCCAATAGGCAAACAGCAGAAAAGTTATGATTTTTATGGATGGAAAGATCCTGTTGGATATGCTAGAAATCAGTCCGGTGAGGAAAGGCACTCTAGTTTTGTATATGGATGCAATAAAGTCTGTCCCATTGGAGTGATGTACACTGGCTCAGAATATGTAATATTGTGTCATCATCCCATTTACATAAAGGGCAGACCGGGTCCAAGCATGAGAAGCCTCTATTGTGGACCAGAAAAAATAGTAATTTATTCACTCATAAGTGCATTTACCAACATTACTAATATATAAGATAGTCAAAAGTTATATTAATATTGCTTTAATAACATTGTTATATTTCATTAATTATTCATGCTTCATTAATTACTTTACTTTATTAACATAATTAATTTTATAAAAGATTGAATATGGGAGAATTTTTAACAAAATTATTAAGAAATTATAAAATTATGCATAGTACTGTATGTAATGTTATTACTTAATTTTTTTTTCTTAAAAATAACCAAAAATACTGGATTAATATTATTATGAAGGTTGCTTCAGAATCTTGACTAGCTTTCTTCTCTTCTATCAACTTTTACGAAATTGAACAAAATTTAAAATCTTGCTTTGGATAATGGTTTAGCCTAAAATGAACATTGCGACTAATTTGATCTTTGGTACATTGTAATAAAACCTTTTTTATTGCTATATGCATTCTAATTGTAGCATTTAATTTCTTTAAAAAATGTCTTTCTTATTTATGGTGGTTCTGTTTGGTGAATCATGCTAGCTTATTTATTAGTCACTTATAGACCTCATTTTGTTCACTCAGTTTAATTATTTCTAATTGTCATTTAAAATATGTCCATGCTGTAAGAGAATGCTGTTTTAAAATGTTTTCCTGTAAATATGTCATATTTAATACATAACAAAATATTTCCACTAATTGTATAATGTATTATAATTTATTTGTGGGAGTATTGGATTGTGAATCAATTTAAAGTTTTAGAAACTATAGTATTCGGTCTGCGAAATGATGTACTAATATCAATAATCAAAGCAATTTAAAGATGTATTTGTGACCACATTTTTTACAAGAAATCAATAGCATAGTTATCTTGAAGCAAATCAAATTACCACTTGTATCTTAGATACCTTTTTGTTTTATGTATGTATTGAAAAAAATTATTAAGATATACTTTATAAATATTAAAAAGGCATCCTTGCAAGAGAATCTTGGAAAATATGTATGCATTAATAGCTACTGAAAATAATGTATATGTTGAATCAGTAAATTGTCATAGTAACATTTTTGATCTTCATTCTGTGAGTAGGTTTATGTTGAATTAGATGTAAAGCAAATTATTTTGGTTTGTAAATGTGAAGTAAGTAAAAATAAAAAAATTTTCAATAATGTTGCTTCAAATAAAATTTTAGACTTATTCATTCTAATATTCTAATCATGCAACATATTTTTGGTTCTATAAAAGGGATACTAACAGTTATTTTGCAAATAGATTCTGAATAGTCTAGAATCAACTTTGTTTAAATTTCTTTTTATCACAAGCATAATATATAAGTGCTATTTAACTAAATCACACCTAATAAAGAATTAACACAAGAATATTGAACATTTAAAAATATTAAACCCAATATTTAATAATTTTATTTATACATTTTGGAAAATTGCCTCTTGTGGGTATTAAAAAGCAGACAGAGATATTTTAAATGCTTTCTCTAGCTAAGCATTTATCACAAAGCTTGTTAAGGAATTGGCAATCCTCATTGTTTATAACTTACAAGCTTAAGAGATAGGGTCATGTGATCTATGACTCTTATTTTGACTATTTATAGTCTCTTCCATAAGTCTTATGCAATTTTATATTGCTAAGACTACTAATATATGGTATGGCTGAAGATCTATCAGCCCCATATAGCTATTTGAGTTGGATAGCTGGGTTTGAAGACATGTAGATGTCTGAAAATTTCAGATTTTCCACTCAATAGATAACTTTTAGTTAAATGCTGGCTTTGGGTTGGTATTTTTAGATCTAGTATCTGAACCTACCCTAGCACCTCTCTGAGGAGTGCCAGAGCACAAAACCATGGTCAGAGGTTTGGGGGGGAGTCCTGACAGATATTTTAAATGCTTTCTCTAACTAAACATTTATCACAAAGCTTGTTGAGGAATTGGCAATCCTCATTGTTTATAACTTACAAGCTTAAGAGAGTAGGGTCATGTGATCTATGACTTTTTTTGAGAATTAAAGTAGTTTTGTAATAGAATGAAATGTCATTAAGTAGAAACCATTATTGTGATAATTAACATTTTTTAATGAATGATATAAATGCATTTTTATTGAATTATATAATGAACAATAAAAAAAAAATTAAAATAAATTTTTAATTAATAAGCAATTAATGCCAAAACTGATAGATCATTTTTGATTAGACAGATCTTTGTAATTAAAATTGTTACCATTCTGTCAGTTTTTTGATTTTCAATTATTATATGTACTTATAACCTTACAAACATTACATTTTTAGCATACACTCATTGATAATTAGTCTTTTAATAAACAAACAAATGATTGCCAATATCAGGTCAGAAATTATTACTTCGTTTTAACTACGGATATAAATTTTTCTTCTTTTTATTAAAAAATCAAATGTATTTTTTTCACTATTTATATTTCACATATTCAACATTTCAACATCTTTCACTCATGCATCAAGTCTTAAATATTTTTTAAAATCAAAATTCATTATTTTTACACTTTAAAATGCATGATTGTAAACTCTGGAAAATATAAATGATCTCTAAGATGCTTTTTAACTGGACTTATTTTTTTTGTTTGTCCCATCAACACACATAAAATATTTTCTATTTTATTTCTCTAATGCAGATGCTATTTCATTGGATTTCAAATGGTCTAAATTATCAGAACCTGCATATGATTATTATCTTTGTCTTATTATTATTTTTGTCTTAATCTACTATAGATAGAATTTCATTTTAATTTTTGCTCTATTGTTCTGTAGTTATAAATAAAATATAATGGAGTCATGTCATTATATTTTTTCCAAGAGCTCCATGTTGTATAATAGTGCATATTTTGTTGATAACTTTGATTGTAATAAAATACATATTGTTCATTGAATTGATTGTGTACAGTACTTTTCAACACACACACACACATAAATATACAAAGAAATCAAGTCATATCACATGATCTAATTTTCTAGGCTTGTATTACAAAAATTATATAATGAGTGTGCCAATATCTCTTAACAAGCTTTTCAGAATATCCCTATCCTCAGAACTCACTGATGACAGCCAGAGCTAGAAACTGGTCTGAGGATAGGGATATTCTGAAAACCTAAAAGAAAGCAAAATAAGTATTGTACCATTTGGTTATTCTTTCATTAAAACAATAGTTCAAACAGTTTCATTATTATTAGGTAAATAATAATTAAAGTAGCAAAACATAAAGTATAATTTTATCTTGACTATGGACAAGAAACCTGGACATAAGGAGAGTGGAAGCATATATATGCATGTGGAATAAATGTAAACACCCTCACCTCCACATATTTATTTGTTTTATTATAAAAATATATTAATAGTATTAATGATTAATCTGGTGATAAATAAAAAAATAAAGAAAATAAATTATTCTGATTAATTATTATTATTTTAAAAGAAAAAATATTAGTGAATAAAATTTTATTTTTCTTTTGTTTACAAAAATTAGTTTTATTTAAAGGATGCTATGTTGAAATGGAGGAATTTTTTTTTTTAATTTAACAGTATACATGTGAGAAAGGAGGGAAAGATATTGGGAAGGACAATCTAGTCTCTTGATTGGAATTGTAACAGTAAAGTGGGTCTCCAGAATTTTTGTACTATTAAGTATATCTTAATATTTTCCACCTGATATCCATTGATTATTTTCAATAGTTATGGATGGAAATTTTTTAATGTTAATATGTTTTTACTAATTTGGAGACTAAATTGTTGCTTTTAAATTAAAAAATATTTTGGTGTTGTGATTTATAAGTTTTATATGTTGTTATAATAATGTAGCAAAAAGACATCTAAACTTAGTTATTTCTATGTTTGTAATTTTCTATTTTAGGTTTATCACTTTACAGGTGTCAGAATTTTGTCAGGGATGAATATAGGCGTTATTATAAAAATTTAGTTTAATAAATTTTACATAATTTTTATAACTGTGTGCTAGATGATATATTCTGTTGCATTTGAATTGTGAGAATGTTTTTCAAGAATTATGATTATGATGAGTATTTGATCTTTGACCTATAATGTGTTGGAAACCTCTTGAGATATTTGACTGGCTATTAAATGGAACATTAGTAAACATCTCTTATAGTTATTTTGTAGATTTTTTTTTTTGGCTGTACCTTCTCAAAAATTGATGGATTTTGAAGAACTTTTCTATAGACTCTTGGATTAAATTCCTTACATACTTAATAAATTTTATATTTTGGGATATAATTTTTTTTGAGTTTATTATATTTTCTCAAAACAAAATTTTGGTCTAGAAATATACTATACATTTAAATATATATTAACTTCAGACAGATGAATTCGATGGCTATGTTTGTAAATGCTGTCTCATTAAAAAATGCCGTCATTTTCATCCATAAATGGAAGAACTTCTATTAAATATTTTCCTATCAAAATATTACACTTAATGAAACTCTTTGAAGTGTTCTTTTTTGGAAAATCATCATGAATTTGGAAAAAAATAACAAAAAAATATAGGTAAAACTCTACATACGTATTGCCACTCAGTGCAAGCCAGAGTAATCAATTGTAATGGGCACATACGCCGTTACATTAATTTTTTTTTCTAAATATTAGTCATGAAAAATAAAAGTTCGCAAATAAAAACTTTTTTTTTAAGAAATAAAAATTGAAAGTTAAAATTTTATCTTAAACTCGTATATATATAAAATCGCATAGATGAAAAAAATTATTAAAAGAAAACTTTATTAAGTAAAAAAAAGATATTTGTCAAGTGTTGTTAGCCGAGAGGTCATCACATTCACCTTGCAAGTAAGTAGTTGGTTGCAGATGGGTGTGGGTTCGCGTCCCGGCCAATGCTATGACATATGAAAAAAAAAAAAAAAGGTATTTTAAAACTAAATTTTCAGAAAAAAGAACTTAAAAGATTTAATTAAAGATAAAAATATATCTTCAAGAATGTATATAAATTAATTAATGCTATTGTAAAATGGAAATGATTATTTTAATTAGTTAAAAGTAAACTAGCCCTTGGGCATTTCAAAATATATAAGCAATGGTCAGATAGGAGAAAAAACAATAGAAACTAATAACCAATAAAAGAAATCCCTCAGGAATTGGACCTCAATGAAAGGGTCATCATCATCATGACGTAATGTTGAGTTAATCTGCAAAATTAATATAAAAAGAAAAAATTTGGAAATAAATTAGTGAAGAAAGAGCTGAGAGAGAAGATAGAGATGTGACAGCAGAGGTGTGCTATATGTGTTGCAGGAGAAGGGATTGAAAAGACACACTCTTCAATCCCTTCAATTTTGCTTGTTAAAAAAAAAGGGAAGGAAAGAGAAATGACCAATCGTTTTCTTACACTATGGACCACAGGACATCGGGGGAATTAACGCTGGATCCCAAACTGCAAGCAACTGATAAAGATGAACTTTTTTTAAACCATAAGAACTTTATGAACTCTAATAAGCTTTAACTATATTTCTAAAACTCCAGTATATGAAAAGAATAAGAACTTTAAATTCTAAAACTTGTTCCCTATTTTATAGAAATAGAATCCTATCTGACCAACTTAATTTATTAATAAGTAATTTTATTTGATGTAATTCTTTTTTAAAATTATTTCCATTTTTTTTTGTTCTTTTAAGTTTTTATTATGATTTTTTTTTTTTTTGTTAAACTAAACTTGTCTGGCGTGAATGGCTGCATAGATTCGTAATTATATATGTTAGTTTAAGGGAGGGAAATCTTAGGTTATTTGTTTCGTAGTTAAATTGGGTCAATGGATTGGATATATTGGTGTAATTAGTAAATGTAGTATAAGGTCTGCTATGTGCAGGATCACATATTATGCCGCACAACTCCATTTTGCCTATGAAAGGGGATAGTAAGACGGAAAACGCAGTCCCTTCCTATGGAGTTTTTTTTTTATTACTCTTCTTGTCAGACAGATGTAGTATTCCTGTTCTGGGTGAGAGTCAGTGTCTTCTTTAACCATGCTGTTCAGATGTGCATTCCTGACAGTATGGTATTAATGTGCTGTTGTATTTCATGCTGCATTGAATACATAGATGTATCAGATGGATTGATGTTAGTTTGACTGCGAACTTTTGGCCTAAGGTTAAATAAGGGACAGAATATTTTCTTTTCAAATGTAATCTATGTAGTCTATTTATACTCGACACTCTAATAAATATTAAACTCATCTGTGCGAACTTTTAAAATAAAATTAAAATCTAAAGTAAAATAAGTTTATAATGTTTTGTAAAAAAATAAAAGTTAGACTAAAATAATAATGCTAAATTTTATATATATTAAATAAATGTTTGTGTGTGTTAATTACTGGCAGTGGCTTTTATTTTTTGTTTTAATTGAAATATTATTAGATAAGAATTTATATTTCATAAATCTCTGCATCTCCATGAGCTAGTGGCATTGGGCTAATGGTTGGAATAAAATATATGTGTAAAAGTTGGCTCTTTAACAGCGCGTATCTGCCTACTCTATAAATTTTCTAGGTTCAAGTAGCCTAGTGGCACCCTGTAGTGCAGATATGGTAAGACTAGGTGATCTGCACTACAGAGCACCAATAGTCTACTTGAACCTAAAAAATTTATGGAGTAGGCAGATACGCGCTGTTAAAGATCCAACTTTTACACATATATTTTATTTCGACCGTTAGCCCAATGCCACTAGCTCATGGAGACACAGAGATTTATGAAATATAAATTCTTATCTAATAATATTTCAATTAAAACAAACAATAAAAGAAGCCACTGCCAGTAATTAACACACACAAACATTTATTTAATATATATAAAATTTAGCATTATTATTTGAGTCTAACTTTGATTTTTTTACAAAACATTATAACATTTTACTTTAGATTTTAATTTTATTTTAATAGTCGCACAGATGAGTTTAATATTTATTAGGGTTGAGTATGAATAGACTACATAGATTGCATTTGAAAAGAAAATATTCTATCCCTTATTTAACCTTAGGCCAAAAATTCACAGTCAAACTAATGTCAATCCATCTGATACATAGATGTATTCAATGCAGCATGAAATATGACAGCACATTAATTCCATACTGTCAGGAATGTACATGTGAACAGCATGGTTAAAGAAGACATTGACTCTCATCCAGAACAGGAATACTACATCTGTCCGACGAGAAGAGCAATAATAAAAAAAAACTCCATAGGAAGGGACTGTGTTTTCCATCTTACTATCCCCTTTCATAGGCAAAACGGGATTGTGCAGTGTAATATGCGATCCTGCACATAGCGGACCTCATACTACATTTACTAATTATACCAATATATCCAATCCATTGACCCAATTTAACTACGAAACAAATAACCTAAGATTTTCCTCCCTTAAACTAACATATATAATTACGAATCTATGCAGCTATTAATGCCAGACCCAAGTTTAGTTTAACAAAAAAAAAAAAAAATCATAATAAAAACTTAAAAGAACAAAAAAAAAAGGAAATGATTTTAAAAAAGAATTACATCAAATAAAACTTATTAATAAATTAAGTTGGTCAGATAGAATTCTATTTCTATAAAATAGGGAACAAGTTTTAGAATTTAAAGTTCTTAGTCTTTTCATATACTGGTGTTTTAGAAATATAGTTAAAGCTTATTAGAGTTCATAAAGTTCTTACGATTTAAAAAAAGTTCATCTTTATCAGTTGCTTGCAGTTTGGGATCCAGCGTTAATTCCCCTGATGTCCTGTGGTCCATAGTGTTGAAACAGTAAGATATGCCCTACCAATCTTAGTTTCACCTTGCCTTCCTGTTTCCTACCCTTATGCCTTATTTAAAACTCTAAGTTTATCGTATTGTATGTGTACTGAGTATATTTACCGAAATCCCGCCTAAATTTATATGTATAATGGGGTGCCCTGGGTTTTATAATAATTAAAATTGTTTTAAAACGGTTTTATTTTCAAACCGTCGAGTATATATTACGTATATGCTTGTACAGTAAAGTAGATCACATATTCTCATCTACACACATACTGCGATAATATTTTGAAAATATTTTATTTAAAAGTTGTTGTTTTTGAATCTGTTTATTTTGTGATGTTATTTCGCTATAATTATTTGCTTTAATAAAATAATATCACTGATAAATATTTCTGGAAATTAAATTCAAAAGAGAGTTTTAGAAATATAAAATGTTAGTTAGTTTTCAAAAACATGTCATTTTCTTTTAAATCAGTGAGGGTAGAGAAAGAACAATAGTGGCTTATTTTAACCATATTGGCACCAGTTTTACTAGTAGATTTGATAAGATTAAAACAGTGTTTACGAACAGATTTTAATTAGGAAATGCAATCCGTGTTTTCAAATGTATTAATAACTTAACAAACGGATTTTATCACCGCAGGGTTAGATTGTAATCAGGGAGAGCTTATAAATAGGGCTGATTGATTGTATTAAATTTATCAGAGAGAGAGAGTTATTAATTAACCTACCTGATTGTGACAGCAGAAGTTATAGGTTCTGTAAATTTTGAAACTATTTTTCCGATTGCTTATTATTCACGTCTTTGGACCGACCAGCTTGCTTTGACAGTAAATCCATTTTAAAATCATTTAACCTCAGAATGTCAGGGTAATGGGGAAGTAGGCTGTTTTCCCTTGGGAGCCTTGTGCCTCGGCCATCTGTCATTCAAAATCCAATGTCCTGTCACCATATCATCAAATCCAACTGAACCAGCCCAAAGAAATGCTGCTCCTGAAGTCTACTAACTGCTGCTGCGAAACAATGAACCAAGAAGAATCCTAAACTTTACTAAAGAACTTTGTTACAATTTGGAAATGCTCACGGACAAATTTGAAAGAACAAGGTAATTAAAATCAACCCGAGATCTCGGAAACCTCCAAGCTATATAGCTAATAATTTTGTATATTCTTTAAAAGTATTATTCAAGTGTTTTCTTATTAATGCATGCTGAACTTGTGCTTGGGTTGATTTTATATTATATTTATCAATGTCTTATTTAAATGTATTATAATAAAATATTTAATTAATTTCTATTAGGCAAATGCGAGTTATATAGGGAAGTTAAATAATGCGTGGTTGCCATCTTAGTTTGTAAACCGCAAACACGCATTTCCCCCTCCCATCTCTTATATATGTTTTAAAGTATTTTGTTAATAGGTATAACTTTGCTAGAATAAATATTTATTTGTCTTAATTTTGTGAGAGTTTGCTGGCATTTAAAATATGAAAGTTGTGAGCGAGCTATTTCTGTTCCTAAATAAATTGCCCTTTATTTTATTAAGTCTTTTAAAATTAAACTGTGTTGCTAGTAAATATGCATGGGTGCTGGAATCCTACTGTTGGCAAAGGTCATCATCATTCAAATCCGTCCCCTTATTTTACTCTGCGGTTCCCAGTACAGTGCTACAATGGCACCTGGGAATTATTTCGCGTACGTCCCCACAGTTACGAAGCTCCTGGGTGCAGTCCAGGCTTGAGCTGTGAGTGGGCTAGAGATGCCCCAATAAAAGGCGAAGTGCCTATCCATGCCAAGGCCTTTCGTCATATTTTAAAGTTGCATACTCATAAACTGCACCCCTCCTCGGCATATATTCGCTGGCACCACCGTATATTTCCCTTATTAATTATTAAAAGAATTCTATTTAAATGAATTTCAAATCCGTTCAGTATAGCTCGATCTTATAATCTAGTGAATCACTTCGCGAGCGACTCTCGATCTCCATTTAAGTTTCCAATTATAAATATTTTAGAATATTTCAAACTATGTTAGACTTTACGTGACTCGTATATGCCTACCGTGTCACTATATTTTAGACACGTTATTTAAATGAACCCAAGTACGAGGTATCAGCCATCTTGTTATTTATTGTATATCGCTAAACTATTTTATTATCAAATTATTAAAATCTTATTTGTAAATGTATTTCTTTTCTTTATTTATTCAGGATGCAATCTAAATTACATAGCACATTAAATTTATCTCTGGCACATCTATAAGTTATTGTTAAATGAACCTAGGGCTATTTTAAATTTAGAGTCTTTTGTTTTCTCCCTGATCACCGGCACCGGCATGAAGTTATACTATTAGTAGCATCAAATGTGTTATCACGTAGAGGGCATTGTGGAGTTTGGACTTTGGATTCGAACTTGGGATTTCTGGGAGGTAACTCTCCTAATGTTGAGTTCTATGTCCCAGGTTTAAATTCTGCAGTGTGTTAGCGAGATAGACATGTTTTGACTGTTACAGTGTAAGAAAACGATTAGTCATTTCTCTTTCCTCCCCCCCTTTTTTTTAACAAGCAAAATTGAAGGGATTGAAGAGTGCGTCTTTTTAATCCCTTCTCCTGTAAACACATATAGCACACCTCTGCTGTCACATCTCTATCTTCTCTCCCAGCTCTTTCTTCACTAATTTATTTCCAAACTTTTTCTTTTTATATTAATTTTGCAGATTAACTCAACATTACGTCATGATGATGATGACCCTTTCATTGAGGTCCGATTCCTCAGGGATTTTTTTTATTGGTTATTAGTTTCTATTGCTTTTTCTCCTATCTGACCATTGTTTATATATTTTGAAATGCCTAAGGGCTAGTTTACTTTTAACTAATTAAAATAATCATTTCCATTTTACAATAGCATTAATTAATTTATATACATTCTTGAAGATATAATTTTATCTTTAATTAAATCTTTTAAGTTCTTTTTTCTGAAAATTGAGTTTTAAAATACCATTTTTTTCCTTAATAAAGTTTTCTTTTAACCCTTTTCCCGCGTCCGACGAGGCTCCTCGTCGACATCTGAAATCACTCTAACTCAGCCAGTTTTCATACGAAAAAATTCGTTAAATACGTATTGAATTCGTTTTTAAAAGTTCTGTACGATGGTGACATCTTCCGATTTATTTTAGAAGTAAAAAATAGAAAAAAAACGCATTTAAACCTAAACAAAGAAGGAACATTATTTGTGATTGGTTCTTAGCATGCTCTCAGCCGAAAAAGACATTCTGATTGGCTGGAAAGAACAAAGAAACTGCCTGATCAAAGAAAATAAAGAAAAACGCTGAGATTTTCATTTCGAATACGATTTAAATTATTATTAAATAATATTTATGGAAATTAAACATAATTTTCAGAGAGAATAATAAAAAAACAAAATTATTTTCGAAAAATATTGAAGATTTTAGTACAAATATTGAAGTTGTAATAAAAAGAAATATTTACTTTTCTATAACGTAAAAGTCGATCTTTTTGTTTACATTATAACTTTTATGTTGCCGATATTGAATATCTTAGAATAAATAAATAGCAATTTATTTTTGAAAGAACTTTCGTTGTCTTCACAACCTTAAAAATTAATTATATACTTTTTATAAACGTATCTGAGTTGAATTTAATATTATAGGCGAATATGTTTTAACAATAGGCTTTGTCTTCAGTTTGTGAGTTGGCCAATTAAAAGATTTGATTTTTATCTGATACAACCAATGATAAAATTAGCGGTTTAAGGGTTAATAAATTTTTTTCATATGTGCGATTTTATATATATACGAGTTTAAGATAGAATTTTAACTTTCAATTTTTAATTCTTAAAAAAGAAGTTTTTATTTGCGAACTTTTATTTTTCATGACTAATATTTAGAAAAAAAATTAATGTAATGGTGTATGTGCCCGTTACATAATGGATGCCAGAAATAGTGGTCATGTGATGTTTATTGGCTTAACAAAAATTTACTTGTTGGGATTAATTTCTATTTTCATTTTTTATTAATTTTTGTTTTTACTACTATGGGTTTGGCTTTATTTTTTTGATAAGAGTGATTTTATTTAAATTTGTTTATTCATTTTATTCTCTATATTTTTATATTGTTTTTTAACATCTGATTTTGTACTGTTATTTAGACTGCTAAACATCACATGATCACCATTAGATCCTAAGATAAACAAGGCAAAACTCTTCATACAGGAGTGTCACCCTGTGCCAACCAGAGTAATCAATGGATGTCAGAAGGCTTGTGCATAAAATCCCTAACTAATGATTACTCTGGTTGGCACAGGGTGGCACTACTGTATGGAGGGTTTTGCCTTGTTTATAAATAATTATGGGTTAGTATAAGAGATGGTGATCAGTGATGCTTAATAGATCCTAAGATCTAGGTGCCATGCTCTCAGATCCAAGGCTCCTCACTGACGAAGGCCACAAGCCAGAAACTAGTCTAGGGATATTGGATGAGTAGGCACTAGATGGGGATTTTATGCACAAGCCTTCTGTCATCCATTGATTACTCTGGCTTGCACTGAGTGGCACTACTGTATGTAGAGTTTTGCCTGTTTTATTTAGACTGCTAATGTTTCTGTTTATTTTTTTCCTTCATTTCCAGAATAGATAGAAAATAGTTGATATGAAGAATTTCATTCTCAAATCAGCAATAATTTCAATCATTAATTATCATAACATTAGTTTGTCTTAATTTACTATATTTTAATTTTCATTTTTTTATATTTGTCTTCAATTGCTTTTAAATATGATGTTTCTGTATCATGTTAGTTTAGCTTGCATCTCTATGTATCAGTGAAATGCTTATATTTTCAAAATTAATTCCATTTCGTATCAAAATGATGCTAGACTTTATCAGGATTTGGAAGTACACATTTTCCAGTATGTACATTAAATATTACAAGGTAACATTGGTCGAATTATTCTGAGTGCTTTAACTGCCCCTGCCTTTTAAGAAAGGAACTAAATGTGCATTTCTATATTATAATATATTATTTCTAGTTATATGAAATTACAATGCCTTCAACCATTCCTATAGCATAGTTGTGCCATTAATATTCCATTTACATATTTAATTACCTGTGATGTTGAATGTTTTAATATCCTCTCCAAATTGTCTTTCAAAGTATTATGGCTTTCATTTGAAGGAATATTTTTAATAGTCTATAACTCTCAAAATATTTTTTTATTTTTTAAGTATTAAATTGCTAAATAAATAAATATTCACCTTTTAAAAATAAAAAATGACATTTATTTAATTGTTATTTTTTAAATCTATATGTTAAGCTAGTACTGAACTAGGGGGGTTGTTGTTTTACTTTCAAAATAATCAATTTCTACAGTAACTTGTTTTTTTTTCTTTTAAGTAATTTCCAGACTTCACAATTAAAATTTCTGGCAATTTTTAAAATAATTATTAAACATCATTATAAAATTTAGTTTCCAAAGGGTTAACAAGAATCTTCTGGCATCGATTCAGGTGACTCTATTAACCACAAGTTGAGGCCTTTTTAAAATAATTATTAAACAATCATTATAAAATTTAGTTTCCAAAGGGTTAACAAGAATCTTCTGGCATCGATTCAGGTGACTCTATTAACCACAAGTTGAGGCCTATTCAAAATTTATGAAACTGGAAAGATACATAAAACACATTTGGATTAACTGTATAGAATTGAAAATATATATATAAGTAATAATATGTATTTGACAAATTTATTATAATTAACAATAAAAATGATATTCAGACTTTATAATTTTTATTTTTAATAATTGTGCCATTTTATTTATTTTAGGCTAAGTGTATATTATTATTGTTTTTATAATCTTAAATCGTTAATCAAAATTTGTATTAACTTTTTTTCTCAGTTCCATTAAATTCTAGCTTTATAGAGTGTGCTTTTAAATTTTCCAGCAAATAAATTGATTTACAAGTTTGTAAACAAGAAGAAAATTGAATTTGAACTTCTTGCTTTGATGTATAGTGATCACAGAAGGACAAACAGCCAAGCAGATTGAGACATATTAATCTCTTCTCTTTTGCTTTATATATTCAGAGTAATTATTACCACAATTTTATTATTTTTGAAAATAGTCTATACTAATATCTAATAATATTACAAAATAGTGATAATTCACATAAATTAGTTAAAAATATTATAGTCAATACAACTTTTATAATCAATATGTATAAATAATAAAATAACAATTGAATTGATTACATTTTCATTTACCATGGTCAAACTCCCTCCATTCACAACTTTGACGCCATCCATTTTAGATAAATACAATAATGATTATTACTAATCATTTTCGAAACTAGAGATTATCTCTAGAACAGATATAAACTTTAAACCTCAGTTAAAGATTAATATATCTGATTGCTAGCGATAATCTCGTCTCGACAATGATTAGTAATAATCATTATTGTATTTATCTGAAATGGATAGCGTCAAAGCTGTGTGTGGAGGAAGTTTGACAATGGTAAATGAAAATGTAACAATTTAGATAAATATTTTTCATATAATAAAGTTATATATGAGAAATAGTGACCTGGGCCAACTGATGAGTGCTGGTTCAGCACGAAATGCATCTTGGGGGGTCATTTGTCTTTTATTATATCTTTATTTAAGTAAATTTAAAAAGAATGGGGAAGTATGGAGGTGTTTATTATATCTATAAATTGATATGTTCTTTGTATGATCAATTAGTTTAAAATACATCTGAGGAAGATAGATATTTTACTGATAATGCTTTATGTTACAAGTCTCTGCCATTGTAAGAACCAGAAATGAATCCTATATTTGTCAATATGTGTAAGATATTGTGGTCTGGGCTAACTGATGAGTGTTGGTTCAGCATGAAATAGCATCTTGGCGATCATATATATTTTTCATGTCTTTAATCATATATTAATGATTATACCCCTCCACAAGGTGTTAAAAGTGGATGGAAACCAATCCCTACCTTGTATGAGAGTAGTGTAGTGAAAATTACACTCCAGAAATATGATTCATTATGGGATTATCTCTAATCTAGTGAATGACTAATAAAATTATTAATATACTTTCATTAAGAGATTTGGGTCAAAGTTATGAGGGAAGCATGTTTGACACATCAATTAAGCTGTAGTAATTTGCTAACTATATATATATATATATATACTGAAGAATAAAGATATGTATAAGAGATTATTGTCTGGGCCAACTGATGAGTGCTGGTTCAGCATGAAATGTGCATTTTGGGGATCATAGATCTTTTTCATGTTTTTGGTCATATGTTTATGATTACATCCCTCTACAAGGTGTTAAAGGTGGATAGAAATCAGTCTCTACCTTGCATGAGTGTTGTAGTGAAAATTACACTACAACAATATGATTCATTATTGGATAATCTCTAGTCTAATGAATGACTATTAAGAAATAGTAAATAGGACTATTAGTTACACTTCAACTACTTATATATATATATACCTAAAATAGGAAGAAAATATATTTTTTAAAAATTTTGATGTATTTAACAAAACTATGGCATCACAACTAATTACAATCACCTGTAATTATAAAATTTTATAAGTCAGGTATTACATATGTCTTATTTAGATCATTGATTATAATCAAATAGTAATTTCAAACTTGTATGAAACTGCAAACATCACTGTAGCTAAAATATTTTGTCTCAGATGTAAATATTTCCAAATGAAAGTTTACAAATTTTGACAATCACTATCATCTATGATATTCGTTTACATCATAATCCAAAGATTAGTCCACTACAGGCTAAAATGCATTAATTCTAATTTTCTGTTTTTTATAATGACTGTTTTTATTTCTAGTTATCAGTGCATCACTTTTGCTTTTAAAAAACAAATAGTCTTGAATTTTTTAAGGCACTTTCATGTTTCAGACATGATCATCATCATCAACCATTATCGGTCCACTGTAGGATAAATGTCTCTCCAAGTTCATTCAATCTTTTCCGATCTTTAGCTTCTCTTTTCCACATCACCCCTGCACACTTTCTTATTTCATCCATCCATCTCACATGTAGTCTCTTTCTGGGTCTTTTACAATCTCTTGGAATCCAGTTTAAAATTTCAATTGTCCATCTATTATCATCTCTTCTAGCAATATGTCCAGCCCAACTCCACTTCAATATTTTTAATTTTTTCAATGAGGTCAGTACATCTGTTTGTTCTCTTACCCATACATTGCGTTTTCGATCTCTTCTTGTTATTCTCAACATGCATCACTCCATACTTCTTTGAGTGGTTTGAAGTCTCTGTATTGCTCTTCTATTAAGTGTCCAAGTCTCAGATCCATATAAACACTTAATGTTAAGAATAAAGTGCTTTCTATAAATTAAAAAAAAAAAAAATCAATAATGCTTAATTCTTTATAACAAACATAACTTAATATATATATTTCTGCAGTTAGTTATACTTATCTCATTGTATTTTTCATCCTACCAACCATTAGACCAACCTCTCTCACACACACGGGTTGTTTTTAAAACACTTAGTTTATTTTTTTTTTTTCCAAATAAATAAGACATATATAGCTCATATTGTAATTTTTAAGTACATATATACTATTTTTTTTAGATATACTTAACTTTGTATATATATTTCAAATGTCTATTTTATCATAATATGCCAAACATATGACCAAAGACATATGGAAAAGATAAACAATTCATAACGTGCTCATTTCATGCTGGTCCGGCGATCATTAGTTGTCCCAAATAATCTTTTACACATATCTTTATCATTTGTTCATTATATATAGATAAAAAATTATGGATACTTTATTTGTCAAAGTTCAAATTTTCTGCACCCACAACTTTGATACCAATCTTTTTTATAGAAATATATTAATAACTTATTAATCATCTATTAAACTTGAGATTATCTCTAACCCAAATATACTCTTTGATGTGTGCTTTTGTAGAGGTATCAACACCTGAGATTTTGTCCATGTAATTATTTAAATGGAAAGTCATCATTTTTGTAATTAAATGTATATTTTTCTACATTTGGAAGTATTCTGTTAATGAAGTGAGTAGTAAGATAATCTAACTTCATGTTTTAATATTATATATTTTTGATAAACAGAGCAAAACTCTCCATACAGTATTGCCACCTGTGCTAAACAGAGTAATCAATGGATGCCAGAAGGCTTGTGCATAAAATCCCTATCTAATGCCTACTCATCCAATATCCCCAGACTAGTTTCTGGCTTGTGGCCTTCGTCAGTGAGAAGCTTTGGATCTGAGAGCACTGCGTCTAGATCTTAGGATCTAATGCAACCCTCTAGCAACCACCTTTTATCTCTACATAACTACAAAACTATGAGAAGAAATTGAAAACACAAAAAATATTTTCAATCTAAGCTCAATAGCTTATATAGTCATATGGGTCTGAACTCAGTTAAGCACCCATACATTTTGGTGTCTTTGGCTCTTTTACAACCATAGCCACCACTATCCTATTAGGCAGGATTGGTGTTAAACCATTAAGCATCACATGATCACATTTCCTATACTAGCACATTAATTGTTGATAAACAGAGCAAAACTCTCCATACAGTATTGCCACCTGTGCTAAACAGAGTAATCAATGGATGCCAGAAGGCTTGTGCATAAAATCCCTATCTAATGCCTACTCATCCAATATCCCCAGACTAGTTTCTGGCTTGTGGCCTTCGTCAGTGAGGAGCTTTGGATCTGAGAGCACTGCATCTAGATCTTAGGATCTAATGCAACCCTCTAGCAACCACCTTTTATCTCTACTTAACTACAAAACTATGAGAATGAAATTGAAAACAGAAAAAATGTTTTCAATCTGAGCTCAGTAGCTTATATAGTCATATGGGTCTGAACTCAGTTCAGCACCTATACATTTTGGTGTCTTTGGCTCTTTTACAACCATAGCCACCACTATCCTATTAGGCAGGATTGGTGTTAAACCATTAAGCATCACATGATCACATTTTCTATACTAGCACATTAATTGTTGATAAACAGAGCAAAACTCTCCATTCAGTATTGCCACCTGTGCTAAACAGAATAATCAATGGATGCCAGAAGGCTTGTGCATAAAATCCCTATCTAATGTCTACTCATCCAATATCCCCAGACTAGTTTCTGGCTTGTGGCCTTCATCAGTGAGGAGCTTTGGATCTGAGAGCACTGCATTTAGATCCTCACTGACAAAGGCCACAAGCCAGAAACTAGTCTGGGGATATTGGATGAGTAGGCATTAGATAGGGATTTTATGCACAAACCTGGCATCCATTGATTACTCTGTTTAGCACAGGTGGCAATACTGTATGGAGAGTTTTGCTCTGTTTATCAACAATTAATGTGCTAGTATAGGAAATGTGATCATGTGATGCTTAATGATTATATATTTTTGTTAGCAATTATTTCTATTTAAAATCAACAAATTTTATGTCTGCATATATGTAATTCTTATTTTTTGTTTGTGTTTTATTTCACTTGTTAAAATGCTAATAAATTTAGAAATTTGAATATATAATAATAATAATAGTTTTTTTGAGTAAAGCTAAATTATTTTTTTTACGTAATAAGAAATGTCATTTTCATCCATCATAGATAAATTCATTGGAAAAAGAAATATAAACAGAATACCATTTAATGTCATCTTTATACAGATGTTTTTTGAAGCCAAATATTAGAAAAAAATTAAATTGAAAGATTATTGTTTCTTCTTCTTTTTTTTTTTTTTTAGTAAGGTAAGGTTAAGAACTTTTTTAGTTCAAAGACTAATCTTTCCCCCCATTTTCTAGCTTGTATATCAGGTAAAATGTTTATAATATTCCAATTAGAATCATAAACATAACATTTAATAAATAAAATAATCAAATGATCTGTATTGCTTCTGAGTTCATAAGAAATTTAAATAGTGTAGTTATGAAGCTTTTTAAAGTTCTTTATGAAAAAGTATATATATATTGTATTTTTTGTATTATTAAGTCAGTGCAGACGCTTGATGTTTATGGAAGGTATTTCTTTGCAAAGTTATGTCATTAGGCTTTTTTAATGTTACATTCAATTCTTGTATTCATGGAAGTCATATACTCTTGTTTTACTTATAATACTTTTGATGAATTAGATCATCTTGTAATATTATCATAATAAGAAAATAATTTATGTTTCAAGTGGGAGTTTGATTTTACTTCTTGAAATCTCTTAAACAATGAGAAATTATTAAAATTATATTTTACAAGAAGCCGTGCTCTGACAGCATTCACCTCTTTTAACATTCATTTGATTTTCAATTTATATATTCATTTTAAAAATAAACTTAAATTTTTATTGCTTTTCGTCAAGAGATGGAACCATTTAAAAACCAAAAAAATACATTCATGATTGAGAAGATTTTATTTTTATGAATACACTTATCTTCTGTCAAAACATCTTTAATTTTTTAATTGTGCACATTTTTGAACAATTCCTAATGGTTGGTTTGGTTATATTTTTCAACTTCTTATTTCAGCAGTTAAACCATTATTCTATACTATGTTCCTATAATTTCTAAATTATATAGTAACAATTACAAGCATGTTGAGATGCTGGCAGGAGAAGCTATATAAAGTACTCATAAATCAATAAATGAATAAGTAAAAGCTGAGTGCTTTTGAGGTGTGTTGCCTCATTCATATCTACAACAATAAATAATGTGGAGTAGTGTGTGGATGGTAATATGCAAATTATATGTAAATTGTTTAATTTGTCCACTGTTTAGAAATATATAGTATAAATATAAATCGATAAATGAAAAACATTCGTAAAAATAATATTTCAACTTTACAAATGCAGAAAAAAAAAATGGAAATAAATGCAGATAAAAATATATTAGTTATGAAATAAAATTTGTTTTTACTCCATTTCTAAAATCTGGACAAATTGTTGTTAATAATACATAAAACAATGAAATTCTGTTTTAAAATTCCATTTATAATTACTAAAAAAATAACTTCTTTGATGATTATGGAGGCATGTGTTTTTTAGCCAATCACAACTTTCTACTTTATATTAATATATTTGTCTTGACTTGTATTCATTTATAAGCAAATATTTTCAAATAAAATTTGAGCCTAATCATAATATTCTTGTCAAAAAGTAAATTGCAAATATTTTGCAAAAATAGTCTTAAATATATAATTAAACTATAGAAACATTTTTTCTTTTAAAGTCAGACAAAAGATGAGCCCTTGCAAGTGAGTGCTTTTATAGTTTCACAATGAAGAAATTAACCAATCAGCTTATTTGCATTAGTTTCACTGATAATACTAATATTTTTAGATTTTTCTAAAAAAAAATAAATATATATTTTAGTTTTTATTATTAAGTGAATGCAAAACCAGCCAACTAAAGGTAATCAGAAGAGAATGAATTTAAACCAAAGTGCTTTTGTTACTCAGACCATACACCAAGCAAAAATTATTACTTCACTTTGTTGTTTTTTTTTAATGGAATTTGGCAGCCAATAAGTAAATAAAATTTAGTGTTTCTTACTCTTTTGAGAACACAATTGAATTTCATCATTTGTTTTTTAGCACTGCTTTCAGACCTAGAGTGGCTCATTTGCAGCTATTCTGAAAAATTCCTTTCAATTAAAATGATTAGATGTCAGTATCATTCAAAGAAATGTAAAAAAATAAAGTCAAGAGAATGGGTTAGAAGTCAAGAGACAGGCGTAATGTTGTATTCAAGTAGTTTGTGTGTTTGTATAATCTCAGTTTTTATTAAAAATCTTGAAATTGAAAAGTATAAATTTACATATAATTTGTTTAATGAAATTAATGCGATAATAGTGAAAAAACCCAGTTAGTTATATTTAAACTAATCATCAGCCAATGTAAATATAGACTGAGCTCACCCATTCTCCTCATTCAGATTTTAATTCAATATATTTCTTTTTTAATCAGAAAATAAATCAATGGAAGTATAATAATATGAAACAGAAAGTTATTAGTGACAAAAAAAAAGAGAAGTTGAATTTTAATTTTCAAAGATTATATTCATGGGTGTGACAAGAATCTCGGCCTCAGGGTGACCTTTGAGCATTCCATCATCAGATTTTCAATTGGATGGACGCTTGAAGAGTTGGAGGGTAGAGTAGATTGGAGCCTGTCTATTAAAGTATGAGGATTGACTATCTTAATATATATTTAGCATCACATGATCACATTTCCTATACTAGCACATTAATTGTTGATAAACAGAGCAAAACTCTCCATACAGTATTGCCACCTGTGCTAAACAGAGTAATCAATGGATGCCAGAAGGTTTGTGCATAAAATCCCTATCCAATGCCTACTCATCCAATATCCCCAGACTAGTTTCTGGCTTGTGGCCTTCATCAGTGAGGAGCTTTAAATCGGAGAGCACTGCACCTAGATCTTAGGATCTAATGCAACCCTCCAGCACCCACCTTTTATCCCTACTTAACTACAAAACTATGAGAATGAAATTGAAAACACAAAAATATTTTCAATATAAACTCAATAGCTTATGTAGTCATATGGGTCTGAACTCAGTTCAGCACCCATACATTTTGGTGTCTTTGACTCATTAACAACCATAGCCACCACTATCCTATTAGGCAGGATTGGTGTTAAACCATTAAGTATCACATGATCACATTTCCTATACTAGCACATTAGTTGTTGATAAACAGAGCAAAACTCTCCATACAGTATTGCCACCTGTGCTAAACAGAGTAATCAATGGATGCCAGAAGGCTTGTGCCTAAAATCCCTATCCAATGCCTACTCATCCAATATCCCCAGACTAGTTTCTGGCTTGTGGCCTTCATCAGTGAGGAGCTTTGGATCTGAGAGCACTGCATCTAGATCTTAGGATCTAATGCAACCCTCTAGCAACCACCTTTTATCTCTACTTAACTACAAAACTATGAGAATGAAATTTTGAAAACACAAAAAATATTTTCAATCTAAGCTCAATAGCTAACATAGTCATATGGGTCTGAACTCAGTTCAGCACCCATACATTTTGGTGTCTTTGGCTCTTTTACAACCATAGCCACCACTATTCTATTAGCCAGAAACTAGTCTGGGGACTATTGGATGAGTAGGCATTGGATAGGGATTTTATGTATAAGCCTTCTGGCATCCATTGATTACTCTGTTTAGCACAGGTGGTAATACTGTATGGAGAGTTTTGCTCTCTTTATCAACATATATCTGAGCACTTATAGCATATATGTGTAGAGATGGTAATTTGAACCAACTGATGATTGCTGGTTTAGCATGAAATACGTATATTGGTGATTATTTATCTTTTCAACATATATGTGTTCAAGTGTATCAGTGTTATGAGATAGTGTGGAGAGTGGTGGGTTGTGTGAAAGTCTGTGCTCATATACCCTATATATCATTACTGAATTGTATTTTTTTTTTACTAAAATGCGTTATTAATAAAAAATTTGGTACAAAATTATTTACTAATCTGAAGATTAAAATGAAACATTTATTGTGGTTATTTATTTGATTTTAAAACTTTTTATTTATTTGCAAAGTTTGATAGATTATTTTTAAGATAACTTATTGTTTGAAGTTATAATTTTAATGAATATTACAAAAAATGTAAAATTTTAATAGAGAATAAAGATTTATTTATTAAAAATAAAATTATAAAAATGGTTACCAAATTGATCACATAAGGCTGTTCAAGACAATTATTTCATTTTAATTTTTTTAAGTTTTAAGTATGGACTTTATTACATTAATGATAAAAAATAGCAAATATTCAAAACGTTTATTTTCAATTTTAATTTTGAAAGACAGTTATAGAAATATAGTAACTAAATATATTTTTTAAAACAAATTCACACACTTAAAACATTGTCTTCATTGTATTCAAAAATGTTTTTTCCCCAGAGAGTATTTGTTTGATCAAACCTTCTGCATTAAAATATTAAGTTTAATCATATATTAGCTTGGTTTCTTTTTGATATCATGATAGGATTCTTCACATCCATCACAGCTCATATTGATAATATTTTTATTTATTTTGCCAGACTCATTTTATAACATTTGAAATTAGCTTTACACAATGGTTTCAATACAGATTTCAATTTATAATAACAAAATTAACACAATGGTAAGTTATTGTTACTTATATTTTAAAATTGAGATATTGTCTTACCATTAATTTTTTTTTTTTATAGTTTAATAACAGCTACATGTCTTAGTTTTTTTTAATGGTTACTAATTAGTATCTAATAAAGAATTTCTGTTTTTAATGGCAGACTAAACTGGTCAAGCGTTGTTAGCCGAGAGGTCATCGCAACTGCCTTGCAAGCAAGTAGTTGGTTGCAGACGGTTGTGGGTTCGCGTCCCGGCCAATGCTATGACATATGGAAATAAACTTTTTAAGTGATAAATGTTATCAGTTAAATCATATTAACATAAACTTGACCCTGTGTGATTCAGTACAAGTGACCAAGTTGTTAACTAAAGAGCTAAGCTTCTCGATCAATTCTCAACTGATTAAACAAAAACAATCGACCTTAGTCAATTGAATGGAGATCCTTCCAATTGGATGCTCAGATTTTATATGATCTCCCAAAATATTTATTTTAGTGACAAAATCACAAATGGACAATAATTAAAAGAAGCAGAAAGGTTTCAGATTAAAGAATTAACTTGTGCAACATTGTAACATGTTTCTTGTTAATGGAGATAATTTACAAATGACTGAAATTGCAATAGAAACTTTTTGAGAAATAAAAGACCACACAAGATGCTATAAAAAAGAAAGATGTTATAGAATGAATTTGCACAGCATTTTTGTAAGGAGTAGACAAAGTTGGATTAGGTTGATGGTGCTGAGTCTATAGTTTCTAAAGATGCAGTAGTATTAGATAATAAGCATGTCAATAGCTCTTAACAAGCCTTTCAGAACATCCCTATTCCCAGACCGATTTTTAGCTCTGGCTTTCATCAGTGAGGTGCTAGGATATTCAATCATTAGATTTAAAATATCAGGTTAAGCCCAGCACTTTATCTAATGCTTAACTATTAAAATAGAAAATCTGAAATTTTCAGACCCCCATATGGATGTCTGAAAATTTCAGATTTTCTTCTTAATAGTTAAACATTAGAAAGAGTGCTGGGCTTAACCTGGCATTTAAAATCTAATGCTTGAATATCCTAATGCCTCCCTGATGAAAGCCAGAGCTAGAAACCAGTCTGGGAATAGGGATGTTTTGAAAAGCTTTTTAAGAGCTATTGGCATGTTCATTATATAACATTTATAATGCAAGCTTATTAATTAAGTCATGTGTTATGTGACTTGATTTCCTTGCAGTAGTATTAATATAGTTAAAGGATGTACTCATAACATGACTGGAAAGTGTTTGTAGATAGCCAAAAATATATGAAATTGAAGAAACTGAGAATAGAAATAAAGTCTAACAAAATTATATTTTGTAGATTAAAGAAATTCATTTAGAATAGAATGCATTGATTGAATTTAACTCATTACTTTGAAGTCACAATGTCTTTTCACACTTTTTCTATGTTTAGATTTGGAGTGTATATAGAGTATTGTATATGTTAGCTTTAAATACTTTTATTGTAAAAACTTTTCTTAATGGATTCTCTATATAATAAAACATAATTTATATATATGTAAACATTTTAAATATTTAACCAAAGAAAGCTAATATAGTTTTTATTATTGTTATAATTTGCTGAGCATGCTTTCGGCATTAATGGTCAGAATCAGTTCTCATCTTTTTTGCAGCAAAAGACGAGTGCTATGATTCTGATTGTTAATGTCGAATGCATGCTTAGCAAATTATAACAATATTTAAACTGCATTAGCTTTTTGGTTAAACATTCATAAATTTATACATAATATAATATTCAATTGACCAAACACTTTACTAGTTTTACAATGCTTTATTATCCACCCTACAGTTTCGATTGCCCCAGAAATCTTCTTCGGAACATTATATCTCCTAATCTCAACTGGGACACAAGAAAAGAGAAATAATATATTTTTTCAAATTACAAAGCATTATTATGTATTGTGACTTAGATCAGATTCTATTACTTCTCTAGAAAAAAAAAACAAAACTACATAAACTATCACTAACTATAATTAATATTATCATTTGACCAGAGCCACATTTTTCATGCTATCTTCCTTGGCAAAGATTTTATTATCCGTATAATAGTGCATATCTACCAAACGGCACAAATTTGACAAAATTCTGCATGATATTGGAAATTTAATAATAGACCATAAATACAAAAATAAAATCTCTCTAGCAAACATTTATGAAAAAACAAAATGCATTCAACCATAAATGTAAAAGCAATAAAATTAACACTAATATTGTCATTTTGTGTTACTGCTGTTTTCCATTTTGATTTCATTTGATATATTTGTGTAAGATTTTCTTAGTATGTAAAATAGATATGATTATAAAACTTACTGTTGGTTTTAAAACTGATAAAAGTGAAAAAAAAAAAAAATCAATTTCATATCTTATGAATATTGCCTTGCGATATGTCTATTAAGCTGTTTGCCTAAAGACAGATAAAGTAACTATGCAAAAATGAAGTGTGACTAACTGGTTCATCATCAGTGGTATTTCCATTGCATGTCACTCTAAACAATTTATTTTAGCATCACTGTTGTGAAACTTTATCAATAGTATGTTGCGAATAGATTTAATACCAGCAACCAATATGTGTAGTGGAAATGACATAAACTCACATTAATACTATTCATCAACTAACTAAATGAAAAGAAATATTTTCACGTATCAGTAAATTAGTTAAATTTTAAAAATATTAAAAATAATTGATCAAAACTTAACAAAATTATTAACAATAAGATATATATATATTTAAATTTAGAAAAAGTCTTACATCTATAATATAAGTAAGGAATGCTCTGTAAAGTAGACTAAACAGAAAACAAGATGTAGTAGAATAATATAATTTAATGATTATTATAAAAGAGAAAATGATTAGGAATCACTGCTCTATATTTTTTAATTGTTACTTACAAGTAGCCATGTTTTTTTTATCCAGCATTACATATTTTAATTATTTAATATTCATGAAAAAAAAATTTTATATTTAAATTATAAAAATTTAACAATGTGGAATTGTCGAAACAATTTCCACTAGACAATGTTGTTTGTGACAATATTTTCATTACTAAGTTTTCTCTGTAGAATGGTATTTTTCACTTCAATTTTTAAACAATTTGAATTAATAGTTCTTGAACATTGTACACAAAACTGCCCGTGTGATATAGTGAACTTAAATTGAATACTGATTTTAAATGGCATCCATAATAAGTAAATAACTTTAGCATTTATATTCCAGTCCATTCAAAGAGTTAATGTGTTTTTCTTGATTAAATAAAGTTTTGAATCATTGTGATAGAAAAATGTTTTTCCTCTTCAAATTATCAGGAAGTGTTAACGGCTTATAAAAGTCAAACCAACAACTACTTGAAATCTCTTCAATTTCAAACATTTTCATATCTATTTCAAAGTGCATGCCTAGAATTGATATATCAGAACTCATGCCTAGAATAAATGGAAAAAACTTTTGTAAAATATAGATGGAATTTTCCCATTATATAATATCCAATAATATATAAAGCGTGTTAATAAAAGAAGTCTTATTAAGATAGTAGACTGTTATTAGACATAATTTTTGTAAAAATATTTGTTAATTTAACATTTTTCTTTTCTCAAGGCACTACTTTGGTCTCATTTCAAATTTTAAAAATATATATAGTACAGTGTATTGACTTTTTTAAAATAGTGTGAATACTCTTTTATAGTGTGTAACATAACCACTGTAAATTGGTGTTTATCTGCATATATATTTATGCTATAACTTTTGGTGCCAGTTACTATTTTAACTGGGTTATTCGATTTTACATTAATTATATATATATTGGAGGTGTGTGTGTGTGTGATATAAATGGTAACGTCAAGATTTTTAGAATATATTGTTTTTATAATTCATTAGCATATAAATTAACTGTCTTAAGACATTTGAAGACTTTAATCTTTATTTTTATAAACTTTTTTCAATCGTTATTTTTTTCTCATTTCCACAAAATTTTAAAATAAGCTTAAAAATTTGGTTCATAGATGGCAGGGACATAGATAAATGAAAATTTTTAAATAAGACATATATCAAATAATTTTTATATGTTTGAAGTTATTTTATATTTTTGAGGCTAAATATTGATTTAATGTAGTTAAGTTTTTTTTATATCTTATGGCAGTTTTGAGTTTAATAAAGTGTTTACACCCACGAAATTATTAACAATAGAATAAATGATTTAATGATTAACGATTTCAAAGTCACTCATAAAAAGTTAGTAAATAAGTAAGTATTTTCAGTAATTTAAATATTTTGTTAGTAATAAGTTTACAGGTTGACCACATATATATAAACGTACACACAATGCATAACAATAGATTCAGTGATTGGATTTTCACTTTTGACACCATCTAAGCCCGTCTTTTTTTAAAGGGTTTTTTTTTTTTTTTAAATATTATTCATTGCTTGTAATTTTTTCTTAGTATTACATATAGTTTAGTTTCAAAAGTATCCTTTATTAGTTAAAAGGTTACTTTTGAAACTAAATTATATGTAATACTAAGAAAAAATTATAAGCAATGAATAGTATAAAAAACAAATATATTTTATTAATTTGAAATTTTTATTTCTGAATGTGGTAAAAATATATCGGCTAAAATAACCACCTCACCAAAAATGATAAAAATAATATAAAGCAACGAATAGAAAGAAAAAGACGTGTTTAAAGTGGCAGGCCATGTGTATATCAATAAAAATAGATTTAATTAAAAAAACGGAGAATATTGGGCAAAGAGGGAAAAGTAAACAAAACCGTTAAAGAAGGCAGTTTGCCGATGAGAAACGGGTTTGCAAACTTTTCTGCCTATAAAACTCCTTGCCCATTCTTCCGGGAACTTTAGCTTGCTTCCACTGCTGTCATAAAGTCAAAACTGTCCAATTGGAATGAGATCTTATTTTCAGAAACTAATCTGCCAGTACATAGTAAATTGAACTGCCTCTTTTATTAAAGCTATGTTTCTTCGGGTTGGTGCTCTGAATATCAGGGGACTAAAGCCAAATGAACTAATTAATTAATCCAAACTCAGATAATTTCCATATTTTGGAAATATTGGAAACGTATACTTTAACTCAGGAGTAAATCCAATTCTCTTCTTATACATGAATCCAAATCTTCTATTTATTTCATTAAATTATTCAGATATGAATCAAAATATAGGATTTCTTTATTTTCCTCCAAATATAACAAGTATTACTAAGGCAAAAGTCTCCATGTAGTATGGAGAGTTTTGTCTCTGTGTAAACAGCTTGTGTAAACATAAAGAATGATGATGATGATGTGATGTTTAGTGGTTTAATAATTCACATGATCAGTGAACTCACATGATCAGTGGACTAATCTCAAAAGTCCCTTCTTTAAAAGTTTTGATTGGTGTCTGAAGCCGTGCATATGATTTTTTTTTATATGCTTGAAATTTTTTTTACTTAATACTTGTCCATATGCACTTTCAAATATTATATTCTAATTCTGGTTGTCTGTTACATCATTTAAGTGCATCACAGAATATCACTAAATCTATTTCTTCTTCTTTGTCAGGTCATGAAGTTTAAATTTGTCTCTTAAATTTGACTGCACTTCATTTTCTCTCAGTAGTTTTTCAATATTCTGGATTTACTAAAGATTAGAATCATAGAAGCATTGGTTCTCAGATATACATTCTTAAATTGAAGAATCTTGTTTTTGGTGCAATTGCAGCCTGGAATGTTCTTTAATAATCACCAAATTACTATAGTGTATATTAGCAAAGTTGTCCTTTTTATCCACATAAGTTTTATATCAATTTTATAAGAAAATTACACAGATGGTGCACTCCAAGGAAAATGCATTAATAATTAGTCTCTTAATAATGCATTTTAAGAGAATATATCTTGACAAAGAAAAGAAAATGTGCCTTGCAAAGATGTCAGTGGACAAAAGGGTACTTGCTCATTTTTTTCTCCATTAAGATATCATCCACACTTGTAATGTATGTAAAGGTACTGATTGGATAAGATAAACATTTTTTTTTTGGTACACTTCAAAGAAATTCTATGGATATTTCCATCTCTTACTCCCTTATTTTTTGACAGCCCTGAACAAGATATATTAATATAATCATCTGATATAACTAAGAAACTTGCCAAAACAAATGGATCTATTCACTTTAGAATATATCATATTCCATTGTTTGTAATGTAAGCTTTTTACTATCTTGTTCATATCTTCCAACTCTAAAGATTATTTTTCATGAGTTTATTATATATTTTTCATTAAAATTTAGTCCAACAAATTCAATGGAATGATCTATTCATATTAGAAGAATGGATACATCAAGTTTACTGATACTCTTAAAAGATACTACTAGAGTCAGATATAGAATTTAAACCCCAAGAAGAAAATTGGTATTTTTCACATTTTGGTGAGAAATGTAATCATGAATACTAATTGGGATCATCTATTTAATGGTACTAAAATGTGCAGTAATATTGGGTCAAGATTCAACTACTGAAATTAAGTACTTCCTGAGAAAGTAACACTGATAAAGTGTGAAATCCTAGAATGTACAGATATTACTATAAGTTTTTATTCAACACAAGTTACTCTAAGAGGAGTACAGCTCTGGAAAATTTTTATAATAGGCATGAAGTATGTAACCAAGGTTACTACAAGTATATTGAAAATAGATGTTTTTGCATATATGCAAAAGATAGAAAAGTAATTAAAAGTTCAAAGTCTTTTATAAAGATCTACTAAAATGCTGGACTTATTTTTGAGAAAAAATATAAAAGGAAACCCTTACATAATGTGCATGAAAATTCTAGAATTATTTTTTTATGTCAAACAATGTAAACTTGTTTTTATATAAATCAAAACTTTTCTATAATTATTTGTGAGTATGCCTGTCATGTTTATGCTGGAGAATGGGAATAGCTTGCATTTTATGATCACTAGATGGAGCTTTACCAATAGCCCACTATCAAGCTTTGTTTACATAAATGCTGAGAGAGATAGAATTCAATATCTCTTTCAATTGTCTTCAACCTTTAAACCATGATTTTGAGCTAGTTGGATCATGTCAGTAAAGGGTAGGAAGACTAGAAACTAGATCTAAACACCAACTCTGCAAGCAGCATTTAAGAAACACGTTTCTATCAGCTTGTAAGCATGAATTTTTCAGATACGTAAATATCTTCAAATCCAGTCAAACAAACTAGATAGCTATATGGGTCTGAATTCAGTTCAGTTTCACCATATAGTAAAAGCCTCTGCAATCTATATCATTGCAAAAACTTTCAAGAGTACATTTATGATAAACAAAACAAGTTATAAATTTCGTAACTTGCTCATAGCTTGCATTTATGATAACTAGATGAAGCTTTACCAATAGCCCACTATCAAGCTTTGTTTACATAAACGCTGAGAGAGATAGAATTCAAAATCTCTTACAATTGTCTCCAACCTTTAAACCATGGTTTTGAGCTAGTTGGCTCACATCAGTAAAGGATAGGAAGACTAGAAAGTAGATCTAAATACCAACTCTATAATCAGCATTTAAGAAACACATTTCTATCAGCTTGAAAGCATGAATTTTTCAGCGTTTATGTAAACAAAGCTTGATAGTGGGCTATTGGTAAAACTCCATCTAGTGATCATATATATATGTATTTCAGTATACAAATATTTTATATTAAACACAACATGATGTGTTAAAGAACTTCAGAATTGTTTATAAATTCTGCCACACAGATGTTGGATAAAGGGATGAGAATGTTGGACATATTACATTTTATCGCTGTCATGTCTATTGCCTTAACATTTATTTGTTCTGTATATATCTATAGAATGGTTTGCTCCTATCTGATGACTTGGTGAGTGAGTGTTCAAAACTGTTGAAATATTTCCAGATTTGTAGATTTAGAGATGATGATTATATTAATTAAAATTGAAAGTAAAAATATTCTATGGTTAAAAGGGTCTGTGCCTACTAAAAGTCCCATAAACATTACAAAAGAGAAAACTGCATTCAAAAAATAAATTGAGTCAAAACATTTTAATTGCTTCATTGTCTAACAGAAAAATGTTTGGCTGACTTTGCAAGATCTTTAATGGCTGAATAATCATGTCACACTGATTTCTCATATAGTGCTACATAACTGTTACAAAAGAGCAGCAATTGACTGACAAAATTTCTCCTAATGCAAGACGTTTTATAATGAAAAGAAGAAATGTGATATGAAAAGTATGCATTACGAAGGATTAAATATCTAGAAATTTATAAAATAATATTAAAAAAGAGTTAATAATAATATAAGAACATATAAATGTGAATTAGCGAGGAAAATTATGGAAGATAATAAAAGCCTTAAAAATATAAAACAACATCTTGGGTATTGATAAGAAACTTATTTCTGCAGTAAGAAAAAAAGATGGAACTATTTCAAAAAAGAGAGATGACATCATGAAATATGTGTAAGAGTTATATCGTGAATTAAATAGCAATAAAAAACTAGAAAAAGTATTTCCTACAATGACTCTATCTTCTGAATTGACCAGGATTTTAAATAAAGAAGTGAGATATGCAATTCATTCTATGAAAGGAAAAGTTCCCAGGTAATGATGGAATTATAATAAATATTTTTTAAAAAAAAAAAAACAGGTGAAGAATAGAACATTTTTTGGCAAAGTTATATACCAGATGTCTAAATAACAAAGATGTAACAGTTGATTGAAAGAATGCAGTATTAATCAAAATAAGAGTCATAGATCACACAACCCAATTCTCTTAAGCTTGTGAGATATAAACAATGAGCAATTGCCAATTGCTCAACAAGCTTTGTGATAAATACTTAGTCAGGGAAAGCATTTAAACTATCCCTGTCAGGAATCCCCCCCCCCCAACCTGTGACCATGGTTTCATGCTTTGGCACTTCTCAGAGAGGCGCTAGGGCAGTATTAACATTTATATTTAAAAAAAGATGATAAAGAAGATATTAGAAATTATGGACCTATGAATCTTTTATCAGTCTACACAAAATTTTTACCAAGATAATTATAACTCATCTACAGTGAACTTTGGATGTTTATCAACCAAAAGTACAAACTGGATTTAAAAGTGGTTTTAATATAATATATCTAAGTATTGAGAGAAGTTATAAAAAGAACCAATAAATATAAGTTGCTATTATGCTTTGGATTTGTAGATTATAAAAGGACATTTGATTTTATAAGCATTCCTTTCATGATTAAAACATTGGATCATCAAGGTATAGACCCAGGATATTGTCATATTCTAGATTACATAATGATACTAGGAAGATTAACATTGAGAAAGGTTTATGACACGATAACTCTATGTCTCCAAAAAAATTTACAGCAGTGTTGTAAGAAGTATTTTGTGGATCAAAATGGGAAGATAAGGAATTAAATGTAAATGAAGATTATTTAAATCATCTAGATTTTGCAGACAATGAAAATTATTTTTACAAATAATGTCATAGACCTTCAGGAAATGTTGGGTTATTAGATGAAAGTAAGAAAGTAGGAGTAAAGGCAAATGTTAAAAAGACTAAAGTAATATTCAATTGATTTTTTTCAAAAAAAAAAAAAAGAAAAAAAGATTGAGAATAATAAATTAGAAGAAGTTAACAATTACAAATACCTTAGTCAGATTATTTCTACTAATGTAAACATAATGGATAAAATTAATCATAAAAATTAAATTTGATTGGAGTGCTTTTGGTAGAAATAACTATTAAAAATAAATATGCTTATGTGTTTGTAAATGGTTTTAATAAATGTCTTTTACCAGTTCTTACTTATGGGTATGAGACTTGGACACTTTGTAGAAAAGGAATGCAGGACTTCAAATTATTTAATGAAATATATGGAAAAATGTATGTTAGAGTAACAAGAGATTGAAAATGAAATACATGAGTGAGAGACCAAATATATTACTAATATCCTTGAATGAATTAAGACTTGGGCCGGACATCTTACTTGAAGAGATGATGATAGATGAATAGTTGTAGTCTTGAATAGGATTCCAAGAGATTGTAAAAGGCCTAAAAAGAGACCTCATGCGAGATGGATGGATGAAATAAGGAAGGGTGCTGGAATGATGTGGGGAGAAAGAGACCAGAGATCCAAGAAACTGAATTGAATTTGGAAAGACTCTGCAGTGGATTGTTAATGGTTGAAATTGATGTTGATAATAAAATATTTTTTTGTGACATTGTAAAAAATTTATAATTCTGTTTTGAAGCTAGATAACTGCATATATTCTGAATTTTGATATTTAAAGAAAGAATAAAACTGAAACCGGGAAAATTATTTTGTTTATTGTTAAAAGTTAATGAAATGCAAGAGAGAGGACAGACTGAAAAGTAAATATATATATTTTTATGTGAATATGATATTTAAGTGGAATACATTTTAATATATACGTATTTCTTTAATTATACTTTCTGATCTTTTTTTTGTAATAAAATTATCATTTATAATAATTTAGGATGTATATATCATTTTTAAATTATATTTTTTTTGACGTATACTGTATTTGCAATGAAACTTTTATGGCTTTTCTGTTTTATTAGTTTCTTGATATTTAAATTGCAAATATTTTATTATACAAGCATGATAGTTGTTACAAAAAATAATAATAAAGATATATAGATTTTAAGTCTAGTAAAAGATAGTTTTTACAATTGTTTTTGAAGATAACATTTTTATTTAATAAAATAATACTATACTACATATATTAGTTTTTATATTATCTTTTAATAAAAAACCAATGTTCTATATTAATATAAAAATTTAAGAAGTCAGATTATTTTTAATTGAACTTTTGAAAAAATATTTTGATTCCACTTTCGAAATGTATTTTTACAATGGAATGATCAAAATATTTGTCATCATCAATGATCTGTTAGAAGATAAATTCCATCAATCAATCTGGAACTTTCTTCAGTCATCTATATGTGCTACTCCTCTTAGGGAGTCACTTTATTTTAAATCATTTAATTTTTTTCTTGTAATCTTTTCTACTTATTTTCTGCCCTTTACAAGTGATTCTATATACTTCTCTACTCTAATTATATCTCCAATCCAGTTTTTTACTTTTCATAATAATCTACCTTCATTTACTCTAATCAATATATTTATATATTCTCTACTCTATGTGTTTTTCCAATACAATTTGTTTTCTGTTTTATAATAAATAATCTCATATCATCTATTCAGGTTCAGTTGGTCAGTATTTATATTCTTATACTTTTTGTTTACCTTTTTCATTCTCCAGTTCCATATTGTAAAATCTTCCTTTTTTCTTTTTCCCTCTTTTTCTAATTGTCCAATTTTTTGTTTTATGTTAATCCATCATTGAGACAAAATATGTAACAAAATCTCTTTTTTTAACCTATCATTTGTCTCATCACTAAAACTTCACATGATCACAATTTTCTATGTTTATACAAGTTTTTAGAACAGTAACAAACTCTCCATATAGTATTATCACCCAGTGCAAGCCTTGGTAATCAGTGGATGCAAAAAGGTTTGTGCATGAAATCTCTATCTACTACCTATTTATCCAATATCCCTAAACTAGTTTCTAGCTTGTGGAGGATTGCATTAGATTTGGATCTAGGTGCTGTGCTCTCAAATCCAAGATTTCTCACTGATGAATGTCACAAGCTAGAAAATCATCTGGAGATATTGGATGAGTAAGCATTAGCTCGCAACCATTGATTACTAAAGCTTGCATTGGTTGGCATTACTGTATGGAGAGTTATCTCCTGTTCCTGTTAAAAGCTTGTGTAGCAACTTATTTCTCACTCTAAAAATCTTTGTCATCAAATAATCAATCCCTAACAATACCATTAACCTATTTCTTGTCTAATTTCCACTTTTAATCTTTTAGTACCTTCATTGCTTTGATATTAAATGTCTTTAGATTCCAAATTTTTTTAAAAAATTTTATCGTTAGTATTTAATATTTTGTTAAATGTATTAATATTTCTTCCTGTAACTATTTTTTCTGTAAAAGACTAGATAATATTTTGTTTCATATACACATTTCTTAATAACTAGCTGTCGATTTTGAACATTTGTTTTTCAAAATAGCTGACAGTTTATTCTCAGTCCTTTTTAATGAAATATACTTCTCTATGTTCCAATTGCATCTCTTATTCTTCCATCATTTACAAATACAAACTGTTTTTTAGATGCAAATAACTGCATATATGATTTAAATTGTGGTTTTATAATATTAACAATTAAATTATAGTTGATCTCTATAAAAACAATCATAACTTTGGAATGAAAATCTGTTGAGGATTTTCTGAACTTCTTTATAGTTATTAATTCATTTTCTTAAACTATGTGTCATGATTCTTTACCCCAGTTAATGTTAAATAATATAAAGATGATAAGTGATAGATAAAATATTAAATAGAAAAAAAAAAAAAAACTGAAAAAGTTTAAGTAGTCTTAAAAAAAAGTAAAAATATAAAAATAACTGTCATGAGAAAAACGCTTTAGACATATGGTGAGGGTGAATTTAAAGTGGATTTTCGGACCCCTCCCAACTCCAATAGAATGATTAACAATTCCAAAGACAAGATAGACCTATAACCAACACCACATGTAGTATATAGGATGACACACCCTCAGGCAAACTGTGAAGCTGTATATTACGATGAAACTTGGGCCACTACAATGAACAGAATTGCTCAACACAAATATTTGTCCAAAAGAGTGTTGAGCAGGAATGAAGGTAGCTCAGTGTTCGTGGACTACCAGAAGGCGGCTAGTCATGAATTTGAACCTGCAAATACTACAATAATTTCTACTGGAAGGAATGATGTCAAGAGAAAAATTAAGGAGACATGGTTTATAGCAAGAGATATAAAATGCAATAAACAGAAAAGATACATGCTTTTCTATTTTGAAAAGATGGACTATATGCATGAACTTGCATAGATTTGCATAAATTATTATAGTTGAAGGCTATGAATATGGAGAATGAATCTCAGAAAGCGCTTAGCTGTGAGAAATAATTATTTCAACTAAAGAATTTTAATTTCATTATATGCGTCAAGCATATTTTGAAATTAAACAGGAAATAGTTATCTATTTGATTTAAAAGGCTGTATTGATTTTTTTTTCATTTCGTTAAAAAAATAAATTAGCATTGACTATTTTAATCTGGATTTTTAGATCCCCCAAAAGTGAACCATCAAATCATGTGAGGCCCATTTCCACAATGGTAATATCTACACGATAATCTTTCATAAGTTTGAACAATTTATTTTAGCAAGAGAACATCTTCTCTTATGGTTTAAAACTGAAATATCACGACTTTTATTCTCATTCTTGATTTCTTTATCTTCAGAAATTACTCTTTGATGTAATGCCTCCGACTTTTCATTACAAAACATTTCTAACTCATTGAATAACATTTCTACCCGTAATACTGCAACAATTCTTTCATGTTCTTATTTATCTCCAGGCTCTTGGAATTATTCAAATAAACAATTTCCTCTATATTAGGCTCTTCCTCCAATTGTTGAAAGTTTCCACAATTATATCTTCCAAGTGGAATTAGAATACTTGACCGAAACCTTTCAAAGCAGTTACAATTAATAAAATAATATTCAGTATATGGACGTGGTTCTTTCAACAGAAAAATCACTTCCAAGGAAAAACTTGATTGTGATCATCTTCTCATTTGTAGGCTAAAGGAGAGATGTCATTGATGAGAAGTGATTTTGATGACATTGAAATCATCCTGATAATTCACAGTAAGGTAATGGGCTAGAGGATTGCTCATAACCAAAAGAACTTTCAATTGACGACCTTTTTCCTAACAGTGGGATCCACTACTTAGAGAAAAGATTCTTGGACATTCATGTTGTATAGTTCCAACACTACAAAGTTACAAGAATGGTACCCAAGCAGTGATTTCTCATGCTTATTTCTGAAGTATTGGCCAAAAGGAAAATGTAAGGTTGTCTTTATTGATATATGGCTGAGCAAACCAATCTTCCTCTTTGCGATTGCATGTATTTTATTCCAAAAAAGCCAATATTATCAATTAAATATTTGCTATGAATCTTTTTTTTAAAAATTTCTTAAGATGTCATTATTTTTTTTAGCAGTTTCACCATCACAGTGCCCTGTCGTCCAGTCCTTTTCCTGAATCTATTCAATTATTCTTCACATGAAATAAATTTCTTCATAGGAACTTTTCTTGTACAGAGTCTTGGGCTCAAGTTCATCAAACAAATGTTTGCCCCTTTTTTAACACATTCATTTCATTGACTGCTATTACATGCCAATTTACTTTTCATCACATTAGCAAAACAGCATCCATTTATTCATGATATTACAACATGAATCCTTTGTGGTCTATGTTCTTTTTTATTTCACTTTTTTTTTTTAACAAAAAAAAACATACTGCAGATTATAGATTTAAACATTTTGTATATAGCATGTAAAATTTGAACATTTCTATTGCTTTCCTGTTTGTAAATTATTTTCTTTTTGGTATCAATGTGAACTCCGATTTTCTGGTTTATAGCTAAAAATATAAGTACAAAATGCTGTAATTAAAAAATATTAAGTATAGTATTTTCACTCCTAAGGATGTAAAGAAATAGATACCTGAACAGAATTTAAACTTTATAGGATTAACATGCATGATCTCAAGTTAAGTGGTGAAATATCATTATTGATTAAGAATATATTTCTTAGATAGTTTTTATTTTGATTACATCATAAGAAGCTAATGAAGCCCAGATCCTATACCATTTCAAATGATGGAAAGACAAAGCTAAGAGAGAAGAGAGAAAAAAAAAACTATCAGAAATGGTTTCTGAAATTTGAGAGACAATATCTTAATTTGTAAAATAAGAGATATCCACTTGTCTGAAAATCATTACTGTATTTACCATTTATGAATCACGATGATATATGAATCTTAGCATATGTTTGCATGCATAAACCATATATATATATGTAGTGATTTTTATTTTCTATCATTATTTTTATGTATATATTTGTACATTTAAAACCAGAAGCACATCATTATTTTTTTTTCTATATATATAATTTTTTTTTATTTTTTATTCAATAAATAACTCAAATTTTATATAAAGAGCTCACAAATAAACTCTTAACAAGCTTTGCAGAATATCCAAAACCCAGACCGGTTTCTGCTACTGGCTTCCTCAGTGAGGTGCTAGGATATTCTACATTAGATTAAAAATACCAGGACAAGCCCAGCACTTTATCTAATGGATATCTATTAAGCAGAAAATCTGAAATTTTCAGACATCCATATGTCTTCCAATCCAGCTATCTAACTTATAGCCATATGGGACTGAACTAAATTCAGATCTTGATTTTTTGTAACTCAAATTTTTGCTAAAATGATTTGCTGTGAATTAACTATCATTATAGTAAGATTTTTGTATGGGTAGACAAAATGGGTGCAATCCATGGACTTCAACCTCCAGACTCTGCCATTCTATCACTATATCAAAACATGCAAGGCAAAGTAAATGATCAAATGGTTTATTGCTTGTGAGTTTATAATAAGTTCAAGCACCAGAAGTAATAGAACTAAGCCATGATTCACAGCCCTGAACTCAGTATTCACTTCATGTGGCCATGCAGGGGAATGGGTTCTGTGATTGGATATCGTAATTTGAAATTTATGAATAAGTACAGAACATTGGGAATCTTACTTTAAGTTTGAACTTTTGCAAATCTTAATTCGATAAAATACAAATCATCAATTTAATTTATAGGATAAATAAGGAAATTTAAAAATAATTTTGTTTACCAAAATTTCATTAGCTTCTGATATAAATAAGCACTGTTTGCAACATTAACATGTACAAGAGAATCATCTCTGTGACACTACTTTAACTATTGCATGGTTTTTTTAAATAGAGTCTATTTTGTGGTGAAATTATTACAGCAATTCCATTGAAGTTAAAATTATCATTTATAATCATAATATTTGAAATACCGGCAATTTTCAGATACCTGGAGCTTAATTGTAAATATAGGGAATTTGCACACAGACTTTCAAGCACCCTTCAACTAGCCACACTATACACATGCCCACACACATGTAAAAAAGATAAATAATCACCAATATAAATATTTCATGCTGAACCAGCATTCATCAGTTGGTCATATATATATAATTAGTGCTCAGTTTATATTAAGACAGCAATTCCTCATACTTCAATGGACAGATTTTAATCTACTCCAACCTCCAACTCTTAGCCATTCATATCATTTAAAATCTGATGATGGAATGCCCAAATCCCATGCTGATGCCAATATTATTGTTATGCCCATATTGACCTCAAGTCACTCTGACCCCCTCATATATAGGACCTTATCCATTTAAGTACATAGAAGAGGAATGGGCAGAAAGCAGGCTTAATGTATAATATTTGAAATACAGACATTCTTCGGTACTTCTGGAGCTTAATTGTAAATATAGGGGATTTGAACACAGACTTTCAAGCACCCTAAATAATGTCTTTTTTATATTTAAAACTCTGTCAAACACCTTTCTCCATGATTCTAACAATCACTTCTCTTTATCAAAAACTTGCCAGGTTAGTCATTTGCATATGTCAAAATATTCACATTAGGAGCAGTTTTTTTCATGATCAACGTTATATTATTGCCATGGTATATATTGGTTTTCATTAGTTCATTTTTTACTACGACAAGCGTTGTTAGTCGAGAGGTCAGCGCAGCCGCTTTGCAAGCAAGTAGTTGGTTGCAGACAGTTGTGGATTCGCCTTCCGGCAGATGCTATGACATATGAAAATAATAATAATAATCATACTATTAATAATGTACAAATCTGCTTGAGTTTTATTTTATTTTTTAGCTAAGAATCGCAACTAAAAATATCTTGAACTATTCAAAAAGAATCAACTCCTCTTTGGATTTTAGCTGTTTGCTAAGACTGAAAATAGAACAATGACTTTTTACATTTATATGTATCTTATATATTTTTGAAATTTACAATAATAAGTTTATATTCCCACCATTATATATTTAATAACTATGGTTTATTTGTTGGTTTCTTAATATTATTAGAATTTAGATTTGAAATTGTAAGGTAACTGATTAATAATTACAAAAATCACCACTAACATAAAGGTTCATCCATTTCGAGTGTCATTTGATTTATTTTCCATATAACAATATGGGAGAGTTGATAAAAAGCCATTTTTGTCTTTGGCCAGTAAATTGACATTAAACTTGTCAAGCATTGGTGGTCAAGAGGTCAGCGACAACTGCTTTACAAGCAGTTGTCCCGGGTTAGCGGGTTCGCTTCCCGGCTGATGCGATGACACATGAGAAAAAAAAATGAAAAACTTGACTCTTGTTTGTCTGTCAAGCGTTGTTAGCCGAAAGGTCAGCACAGCCACCTTGCAAGCAAGCAGTTGGTTGCAGACGGTTGTTGCGGGTTCGCCTCCCGGCCGACGCTATGACATATGGAAAAAAAAAAAAGATTTTTTGAAAATCTGATTTGTGAATTATTGTAGTATCCGTATTTGAACTTAGTTTATATTTTCAGCTTTACATATTTAAATGCTGTAATTACAAGCTTATTAAAATTATTATCATTATTAAAGCTGACTTTCTTTTTCTTCACATCATTTAAATTGAAATGATGAGCAATTAAATTCTACATCTGCATTTTTTGTAGGAAATATACATTTTCTCGAGTGGTTTTTCTTTATTTAAAAAACGTACAGTTTGCAGTTGTACAGTCATTGCAAAGCTAATCTAAATTTATTTTTTTATTCTCTGCCTTTTTATCATTTAATTATTTTAGTCTGGAATTAAAATGGCTATGCTCACATCATCATCATCGTTTTCGATCATTAACAATCCACTACAAGAAGGTCTCCAAATTCAATCTATCTTCTCCCATCTCTAGCCTCTTTTCTTCACATCACCCCAGCATGCATCCTTATTTCATCCATCCATCTTACATATGATCTCTTTCTAGGTCTTTTACAATATCTTGGAATCCAAGTTTAAAATTACACTGCCCATCTCTTGTAATCTCTTCTAGAAATATGTCCAGCTCAAACTACACTTGAATCTCTTAATTTTTTCAATGATATCAGTAACACCTGTTTGTTCTCTCACCCATATATTTCGTCTTTGGTTTTTTCTTGTTACTACTAACATGCATCTCTTTATACTTCATTGAGTGGTCTGAAGTCTCGCATTGCTTCTGTTAAGTGTGCAAGTCTTAGATCTGTAAGTAAGAACTGATAACATATTTATTATAAACCTTCCTTTTCAAACACATTGGCATTTTCCCTTTTAATATTATTATTTCTATCAAAATCAACTTAGTTTAATTCTATGATTCATTATGTTTCCACTTATCTGACCAAGATATTTGTAGTTTTTAACTTCTAACTCATCATTATCAATCTTTATTTTCTTATTTTGAGAAAAAGAAAAAAATAAACACACTTATGAATATATTGATAATGGTGATTAAAAAACGTATTAAATATTATTTTTAATTTATCCAAATATTTTTTTAATCCTAGTTTTAAAATGATACATTTCTAATTTAAATTACCCCTCCTTTCCAGGTTAGAACTGACTAAATCGTTTTATAAATCATCAATTGTTTTGTAATTTTACAGACACATATATTTATATTTTTTAAAAACTTATTTTTTAAATAAATAAGGCATGGAATGAGAAAGGCAGATCAATTTCTTTTTCCTTTAAAAAATCGAAGCCCCCCTGAAATGATTGCTATTTTCTGTCTGTTTTCCTCTCTTCCTCCTCCTGCTAGTAACAACAAATGTTTATCAATTTAAAAGGAAATGAAAAATGTTTCTGCAAATGGAATTTTTTTTTTTTGACTTTCTGTCATATTAGATTTTTTATACTTTTATGAAAGAAATTCAAATATACAAAGGAAATGTTATAATACTTTATTTTGCAGCAAAAAATTTTTTTTTTTTTTGAAAAAAAAAAAAATTCCTTATTTTACCTTATATCTCATATTTACCTAGTATGGATGTATCTTGTGGTATCCTGCATTAAACTGCTATGCCCAAAACTTAAGACAAATTGACAAATTTATCTAGTATAGATATACCTTGTGGCATTCTGCATTAGATTGTTAGGCCAGAAACTTGACCCAAATCCATGCAGTTGGGCTGAAAAATTTTTAAATCGCTTTAAGATTTTTAAATAAAATTAGACAATTAATAAAGAATTTTTTTTAGCTACTCAATATTCGTCACTAGTTGAATATGCATTTATTTTTATTAAATAAAGTAAGAAAAACACAACTAGAAATTGATCATTTCATAAGGAATATCTATTCCAATTTTTAAAAACTTTCAAGGAAGTTCTTGAAAAGGCATAACACTTTATTAGATATCATTTAAATTTGATTTTAATATGTGCAAACGTTATTAGAAAAATTCTTATTATTGTTTATGATTTTTGTTTTGTTTTATAATTTTGGATTTAAGTTTTTATGTCAAATGAATTCAAACATGTGAACAGTATTACTATGTATAGATATTATGCATAAATTGTATACTTTATTTGAGAAAAATAGTATGCAAAAAAGAAATATCAATGGATATAAATTTGTAGACAAACAACTGTTTGTAATAACACACAAATAAACCACACAAGTTAATAGATTTCACATTTCATGTGGTATTATTCTCCACTCTTCAAGTATTGCTGACCTACCCATTGACAATATTAGCATAAGGGGTCTAACTTTCACCTTTATATTCTTGAAGATGGAATTCTAAGGTAGCCTTCTAACAACCGAGCTATTCTGACAAATGTTTTAAATAGATTTATTTAATTTCTAGATTTAAATACAGCTATATCTCTACACACGATCAGTTTATACTTAACATTTGAATAAATGAGCAATTATTCAGTATAACAATCTTTTAAAAAAAAATTTTCACCATTTTTTTTTAAATAGTGGCCATTTAATTAATAGTATTGACATTATGATTTATTCCAAGCCACGGGTGGGTAGGTTACTATACAAATGTTTTTGATTATGTAATTAAGAACTAACTTTGAGGATATGCTATGAATCATAAAATGCATTAAAAGTTATTGAAAATGGGACAATTTTATTCCATGAAAGTAAAGGTTTTCAGAGCAACTTAATCTATGCAAAGTCAAGTCAAAATTTACATTAGGTACTTTTAAAAACTTATTTTCTGACTTAAAGTAATCTGTGATAGCTATAAAATAACACGTTATGATGGATAATACATGATCATTTGCAGTGTTAGTTTGTCATCTTAAACCATCTTATATTTGAAATAAATTATAAACTTTGGTAATCATCGACCCCGCACGCCGCTTGATGGCGTTGTTGCTAGACAAAAACGATTCAATACTTTTTCCTAGTGCGCGATTCAATCTAACATATTCTAGCATAATTATATATACTCTTTATTAAAATAAAAGTAGCGATTCAATCTAACATATTCTAATAACCTTTTTTTTTTAAAAAATCTGTTTTTCATTTTATGATTCAGTGTAACATTTCCTAGCGTGTGATTCAGTCTAACATTTTTTATCATAATTTTTGTCTTATGGCGCGCGTTTCTTATTTAGTTACATTATAAAATATTTTAATGCTAATATTCATTATATATAAATAATATAAAACATTACCAATATATATAACAAATAAATAAATAAATCATGCTAAGTTTTAAGTTTTGAAAAACGTTAAATTATAAATTAATTGCAGAAGCACTTTCAGTTACTATAACATTATCGTTATCAAATGCTTTCATTTATAAAATGTCAAAGCAGTTGATGAAGATTAGATGATAGTATTAAAAGCTCTTCTATAATTTGTCTATTAGTGAATGTTTTTTTAAAATTTAAAATTTACGATTTATTATATATACACACAGATATCAGTCTGTATACTTCTCAGATCATTAACTCTTAATTATTACAAGTACTGTACTTTTTATTCTTAAAATGTCAAAGAAAATTACTATATATTCTTAGCCATAGAAAATTAGAATCATCTTGTAATTACAAGCAAAGTTGTTCATCTGTAACCATTGTTGATTACCACATGTGAATATATACTCGTTAATGAAAATCTTGTCATCAGAAAACTTTTCATTATTTCTCAAAGAACAAAGTTCTCAAGCTTTTCCTCGTTATTTTTTATTTTTCAATAATAGTATTTAAAAACATCGATATATATGTATATGTAACATAATATTTAAATCATAGTAAAATTATTTATCGGCAATCAATACTTTTTTAATTCTGTAGTCAAGCGTTGGTGGCCGAGTGGTCAGCACAGCTGCCTCACAAGCAGTTGTCCCGGGTTCGCTTCCCGGCCGATGCTTTGATACATGGGAAAAAAAAAAAATTCTTGTAGAATATAATTTTATGCACATACACATACATATATAGAATTAATCGACACTAAATTATATATTATTTGGAGCTGATATATAGATTTGCAATTATGAGATCTATTATCCAATCTATGGATTTTTTTTTTAATCCCAGCTTGATTTAAATTATTTTGAAGCATATTCGTGGCTTATTTAACATTTTAACCCTATACTGTTTATGTTCTATAAAAATTATACAGTTACTACAGGCTATATCATATATCACCAAAAAATTTAGCATTCAATAAAATATCAATTTATAAGATTATATATAATTTTATTAATCAAAGTGAATTAATACTTCCATGTATCATAAAAAGTTTTAAAAATGTAAATTTATGTTATTTTAAATATGTAACTATTATTACTTTTTTAATATGATCAATGCAAATTAGTTTATTTTTACAAAGACTTATCATCAAAATTATTAAAAATATAAAAATAACATGTATCTCATGATTAAAATTCATTACAAGTTTAAATTTGTTACACAATATTATGTAAGAGAGTCAGAGATCACACACAATAAATAAACTGAAAACTAAACTATACAAGATATTGCTATGCATCAACAACACCAATTTAGTGAGTGGCAATACAAGCAAGCATAAGAAGTGGTGATCATGTGATGTTTATTGGCTTAAAGCCAATCCTGCCTAATAGGATAGTGGTGGCTATGGTTATTAAAGAACCAAAGACAAAAATATATGAGTACTGAACTGAGTTCAGACCTAGATGGAGATTTTATGCACAAGCCCTCTGGCATCCATTGATTACTCTAGCTTGCAGTGAGTGGCAATACATATAGTGAGTTTTGCTTGTTTTAATACCAATTTAGCTGAGTATACACAAGCCCATAACCAGGGCTGGAGAATTATGTGTTGGGATTCAGTCACATAACAGGTGCAGATTAAATATAATGCTTAGACGTTCTGCCTTGGTAATATGATTTAAAATTGTTTAAATATGAATTTGTTTCAAAAAACATTTTTATAGATTAGATATTAGGTTTATCTAAATCTTCCTTTATAATGAGTCACAGTGGAAAATAATATTTTGTGTTTTTTTTTTTCTGCTTTGTGGTTATTCTATGACATTATGAGATATTTAATTAAATTTACAAGCCATTCCAAAAATATATATACATAAAAATATTGGGTGCTGATATAGTACATGCTCGGTGGCTATTTTGAATTTTACAACACTCAAAAACACTGCTGGCAAGTAATGTGGAAATTAAATAGCCTGAGGCATTACACTTAAAAATGCGGAGACAGAGAATAATGTGGGAAGTTAAATAGCCTAAGGTGCATAAGGACTCGACACAAAATATAGTATAGTTCATTGCTCCATTGAATTTGTTTTATATACCATGTGCCCTTTTTTATTCAGTCTTTGAATAGAAATAAATCTATAATTTATTTTGAGATTGTTTGTTTGTGTTTATTTAAATATTATTAAGACAATACAATGTTACATATTTCCATAATTGTATTATGAACAACTAGTAAATAATTGTAGGAATAACACACCATTCATCATTATTTTCACAATTATACATGTCTATATTAGTCATACTCTATATACGAATACTCGAGAAATAAAATAGATATAATTAATACTTTGAAATGAAGTCCATACAAGTTTGAATATACATTTTTTTTAATCAATACTATGTGTGGTTTGATACAGTTGGTAGACTGCCATATTTGGGATTTGGGGGGGGGGGTCACCAGATCAATTCTGGCACTCACAGGTTTGGTTTTCAAACTTTTTATGAACTTCCAACCAATATAGCCAAATGCATTTTTTATTTCTAATAAATTCTTACATTGATTAAAATAAAATAATTGTTTGTTTTAATATAAATATTTATAGTAATATACATTAAGGCTATAACCTTAAGACCATGTGCTTGAAAAATGACAGTAGGGACCTCTATAAATCTTAACACAAGATTATAGCCTTAATATATATTAATTTACATAACGACTATGCGCTTTACAAATTTAATTATTATAAATATTTATAATAAATTTTATGTGTGATGAATATATTTATTTTTGCTTATTAATATTTTTCAGTTATCTGAATTTAGTTTTCGTATACATATGTTATATATCTGTATTTTTATATTGGACTATTTCCATCATCTAATATATGTGTTGAATGTCTTTAGAAAAGTTTAATTACTCAGTTGGTTAGAGCATTACCTTAAAATTCAATAATCAAGAATCTAAGGACCCAGGTTCGAATCCCATGCTAGTACTGTCACTGGTCAGGCCAGCAACACCTGAAGAAGAGGGAAGAAAAATACCTTTCAAAACATCGTGCATATACTAACCTGTTTGCTGTGATATTACTAGCAGTTAGTGCATATACTAACCTGTTTGCTGTGATATTACTAACAGTTGGTACATATACTAACCTGTTTGCTGTGATATTACTAACAGTTGAATGTATTTGGAATATTTAAATAAAATTAAACTTTTCTAAAGACATTCAACACAAATGTTAGATGATGGAAATAGTCCAATATAAAAATACAGCTAGAACACCATCATCACAAACCTTCAGGAAAACACAGTGTTATATTTTTGCAATCTAAATAAAGGGTGTAATTAGATATTCATCTATTTTGACTTACAGCAATGCTCTGTATTTAGGTTATTGACATATTGTCCATATCTAGATAAATTATTGTAATGGATTTAATTAAACAACAACAAACAAAAATTGATTCAAGATTAATCATAATAAACACTAAAGGAAACTTATATAAAAAAAATATTTACAAGAAAAAATAATTTTCCAGTTGTAATGATATTTTATTCTTTCTATATATAAAGAAACACATACATAGATATTCATTAGTGGAAATTTAATTAAGCATTTATATCGATCATATTTTTTTCAAACAAACTAATAAAGATATAGAAAAAATAGAAAAATCACATATAATATGGAAGTTATTATTTGAAATTAAAATTCAATAATAAAGGAAAGAGAAATATATATATATTTTAAAAAGTTAAAGCAATTAAAAGTTGAAAAAAAGAGCAATCCTCATTAAAAAAATAATTGAATATTTACTGTCTGAGACATAATAATTTGGATAATTCAAAAATCCATATAATAAATTGGAAGGGAAATTAGCACATTTAAGAGATTTATATTTCTTCAATTCTTTTGTATCAGCAGTTCTTTTATTTAGCCGGAGTAAAATGAATTTTAATATCCTTTTGATTGAAAATGACTGATAGATGAAAATAACTAGCTTAATTTCATTAAGAAGCAATCACATGCATAGCTTTAATTGATTCCCATGTGATTCACCCAAACCCTGTTCTATGTAATGATAAAAATATTATAAAAGTTAGATAATATGAAAAAATTCTTTTCTGATTGGCGATTACAAATTAAGTAAAAAAAATAAAACATTTAAAAATTATTTCATCAATATTTTAATGGCTTTGTGACTGTCTTTTTTCATTTATATATTAACTGTTTAAGAATTCAACATGTAAAGTAATTCCATGCCATGTATAATATGTCAATCTCTGAATGTTGTTTTACCATTTTGTTTCGTGATGGAATAGAAAAATAGTACTAAGCAACTTAAAAAAGATTAAAGGAATAAAAAGAAATGTAAAAATATGAAAAGTTGTGATAGTTTTAGAATATGTATTATGATATAAATAAAAGAATAAAGAATATTAATAGGAAATATAAAAATAAAATTATAATTAATCCATTGTATAAAAAGAAAATAGTTTTAAAATTGTGAAGTGATAAAAAAAAAAAAAAGGATTTGTTAATTATATGGATTATAAAAGTAATAAAAATTTTTTTTTTATCTAATAACAAAAAAATAACTAGATCGAAACAAAAAATAAAGGTTCAAAATTCTAACATATATTTATGTAATATTGAAATACGAATATAGTGTATATACTCAATGTAGATATAATTAAAGGGGATTTGAACCCAGACTTTCAAACTCCCTGTAGACATCCACTGTATTTAATATAACTGATACACATGACCACATACATGTGAAAAAGATAAATGATCTCCAATATACATATTTCATGCTGAACTAGCACTCATCAATTGGTCTAAATCATCATCTCCCACACATATGTATAATTAATGCTCCGTTTATATTAAGATAGCAAA